>JAHLJS010000005.1:54851231-55296845 GCA_038502445.1 Eremochloa ophiuroides | reverse complement strand
CGAAATAAAATCTCCAAAGACGAAAGAGCAGGAATTGAGTTCTCATTATTCTACTATCTTGTGTTCCACAACAACTTAAACAATCATGGGGTCCCTATAAATAGTTTTCAACAGTGACATGACTTCTAGAAAAGTGTTATATAATTTATTATTAAGTCATGAATTAAACAGTCCTTTTCTCTCTTAAAAATGATTTAACATGTAAATTTTGATTCGGATTGAAACAGGAATTGAAACATACGCAATTATACTGTATTGTGCTCAAACCCGACCGTGACCAAGGCGAGGACGTAGAGGAGGCAGGGAGGCGCCGGGTGGCCCAGGTAGGGCGTCGGGCGGCGTGCCTCTGTGGCCCCTCGGGGCCCACTTCGGTGCGTGTGGTCCTGATTCGATTGTTTTCCGAATTACATGATTTTTCCCGAGCGTATTGATTTCCGTGGTCGCGATGTGCCTCCCCCACACTTGTTTTCCTGTATACTTTTCTGCGCAACATGTGGAGACAACATGCGTACCAAAAATAGAGAGTCGAGTAGATAAAGAAATACTAAAACATTAATAGTAATAAAAGATAAGGCACTTTATTCATTAGTAATAGCAGATAACTTGATAGACGCTTTACTGACTGAGCTAACGACTGCCCTAGCTCATTAGGCTTTGCCCTAATATATAACCAAGCAAACTCAATAATATAATCAAACCTAACACACTTGTGCCTTATTACATAGATAACTAGGGCAACTTAAGGATGCCCTTTCTTTGCGAGATCCCTGATCTCTTTCTTAAGCTCCTCAATCTCTTCTTTAAGCTTATCTTTATCGCGCTTGAGACTGCGGATTAACTTGACATTGATTTCTATCTGTTTAGTCATGTCGCTCATAATCTTTCATCTCATCAGTCTTCTCTAAGCCTTTAATTGAATTAGAGAGGCCTTCAATCTTCTCACTGAGAATCCGTAGAGAGAGAGGAGGCTATTTAGGACCTTTCTCTAGTGCTAATGCTGATGCAGCCCTCTATCTCTTGGGCGGAGGTGGTATGAACTCAGTATAGCGGACTTGGCCTGGACGTGCACGAACTCCATTGATGGCAAGACGAGCAGTGGTGTATTTCGCACATACCAGTGTTCCGTTTTTGTCGGTATTGACCGACAGGAGTTGTTCATTATCCCTAGGTGAAAGAAGCGGGGTGCCTCGGGGAATAGCGATCTGCTTTCCCTTGGTACCGCCTTCTAACAGCAGCCTTACGGGTGGTGATGGCAGAGCAGGCTGAGCTTGCGTGAAGTAGACTTGCTCGTATTGCTGAGGCACCGTAGCGATGTGCTTCGGTGGCACGATGGCAAGAGGCTTCGGCTGCGTGAGGACGATGGCCTTCGAGTCATCGCTTGGGATCTTGTCGAAGTCAGCGTCGAAGACCGCTTCGTCTGCCATTGCTGCTAGATCTAAACTAGAGAGTTTCTTTGGAGGAGAGAGAGGCGGCTGTTGATGGGATGAAAATGAGGGAGGTATAGCTGCATATTTATATGGGTTTTTAGGAGAGGATAACGTCAAATCTAAGTTCTACAGGATTCGTACGAAAGAATATCCGCACGCATCGGGATTCTACGTGAAAGTGTTTAGGAAGGATGTAGAAAGAAAAGGAAACGAGAAATGGGACGAGAGGGGACAGGGGGGCGCCACCAGTAACACCCTAGTGTTAGCTACTATTTTTCACACTTGCATTTGCACGTCATCAAGCACCTATCATGTCATTTCATGCATCATCAATATTCAAGTCAATTGCATTTCTTATATACTATATGTTTCCTTTATGCTTATGTGTGGTAGATATGTTAGCATGCAAATGTGATGCTTGTTTACTGTTCTAAATGCCTTAGACATGTTTGGGATAACATTTGGAACAATGTTCATGATGGTGAAATCCCCAAAATACCCCTCTAGCTCATAGTTGACTAGAGAGCCCTCTAAAAGCTATTCTGTTTGACCAAACAAGAAGGGCATTTTAGAGACTTTGCATGTCAGTGCACCCTTAATCAAAGTTGTGTAGAATTTTATAAGCAACAAACTTTATTTTTGGGTCAACTCATGAAAATGAGTGGAAGGTGGTCAAAAAGTTTCAAAAATTTGCTAAGTCTAAAACTGGTTTTCAGTTTCGGTGTACCCCTGTTCATCGACCTGTATCTCTCAATCCAGGCCGATCTAGAGTAAAGTCTCTTAATACCAAATGATCTACTCATGTAGCTCTTCAATCCATATTAGTGAAGTTTTCGCTGAAACGCCCTGGATCGCGAGTTATAGATCGATCAAAATCGAGTTTCAGTCGGTTCATTGAAACTGAATCGGAGCGATTCTGTAAGTGCATTCGCCCCCTATGTGGGATTTTGGTGATTAATGACAATCAAATTAGGGACTAACGGTTTTATCAAGATTATGTGCAGGTGTTAGTCCATATGAATGAGCAAATTGAAATATTCGGTGAAACAGCACCCCTCCAACTTGACCGAGTTACTTGGTGATCTTTACTCATAATTTAGCAAGTTTTATCTTTTATTGAGTATAGGACTACCGCACTATCAAGAGGGATGCATAACTAGTTGACTAGTAGAAGGTTTAAAGTGCTCAAACATTGACTTAAACAAACATGCTTGAGAGACACCTTCACACACTTGTGCACTGCCCTATCCTGTTCTGCCCCTGGAGAATCGGTAGTACCGGTCTTGGACCGGTAGTACCGGTAGGACTTAGAGCAGGATCCTCTCCAGCGAACTGCTTGCTCTCGGGTTCCAGAAAAGTTTATTCCGGTAGTACCGGATTTTAATCCGGCAGTATCGATATTGAACCGGTAGTACCGACTCTGAATCGGTAGTACCGGTAGGACTTAGCGCCGAGACTCCTCCCAGCCAACTCGCTGCTCTCGGGTTTGAGTAACTATATTTCGGTAGTACCGGATTTTAATCCGGTAGTACCGGTTCCAGAGAGGTAGTACCGGTCCTTTACCGGTAGTACCGGTAGGACTTTGCCCAAGCAGTTACCCAGGGTCTGGATCGGTAGTAACGACTGTACTTCGGTAGTAGGTTGACTGTTGTATCGGTAGTACCGGTGTACCACCGGTAGTACCGGTCAAGTCAACTTGACTGACAAACTTTTCTACCGTTGGGGCCTCGTGCAGTGCGTGTGTCAGACTTTTAACGTTCGATCTGCTGAGGTAGCATCGGTACTACCGGTAGGAATCGGTAGTACCGGTAGCTCCCAGACGGAGGAAGTATAAATACTTCTTCCCTCTTCTTTAGAACGTGACCCACTTCATTTTATTGCCTACCAACCCGAGACAACAGCTCTCTCTCTTGCTCTCCCACTCTCTCTCACACATATTCATTGCTCATAGCTCAATCCATTGCAAGTTTCAAGTTGAGAAGTGAGATTCGAGTGAGGAAAACTTAAATCCATTGTTTGAGCACTTGATTCCTCCCTCTAGCCGGCTTTGCTTTGCATTTGTTACTCTTGGGTTCTTGGAACCCTAGGCGGCTAGGCGTTCTTCGGGAGAGCCCGGTTTGATCCATTTGTGAGGGCTCCCCGAAGTGTTTGTATCACCCAAGATTCTAGTGAAGAAACTCAAGTGACCTTTGTGGTAACCTTGAGTGAGGAAGGAGGTGAAATAGACTCCGACCTTTGTGGTCACCTCGACAACGAGGAGTAGGCCTTCCTTTGTGGATTGACCGAACCTCGGGATAAATAACTTGTCCCTTGCTCTCTTTGTTGTTGTGTCTACTTGTGGTGTCACGGCTTCGACCGTGCTCTTTCTCTCTCTACCTTGTTCTTAGGTTTGGAGGCCCGATCTACGATTTGGTGGTGATTCAAGTTAGGGAGAAGGTTGCAAGGGACTCTACATACACTTGGGTGGTTTGGTATAGCATAGATCTAAACTTACTCTGCAGTTAATCTTGGTTTCGTAGCTATCTGTTCTTGACCGGTAGTACCGACGTATTGCATCGGTACTACCGACAGGTATCGGTAGTACCGGTAAAATCCCGGTAGTACCGGTCTCTGTTCTCACTTTTCAATTGAGTTTGAGTTTCAGGTTTTATACTACGCCTATTCACTCCCCCTCTAGGCATTGTAGATCCTTTCAATTGGTATCGGAGCCTAACCCTCGTGTTAGCGCTTCACCGCGTGAGGGAACACAATGTCGGAGATAAGTGAAGCTCAAATGACCCAATTCGCCGAGAAGATAGCAGAAAAATTATTGGAAAATCAAGCCAAGCACTTTGAAGAGCAAATGAGCAAGATGAGAGAAGAGATTGAGAGCTTGAAGGTAGCCTTGAGAAACAAGAATGAGAAGCAACCTAGTACATCAAACTCAAAAAGTGGTGCAAATGAAGAAGAGAAAGATCAAGAAGGTGACAAGACACCAAGAGGGTTCACCGCTACATCCTTTGACTACAATCTATTGAACAAGACCAATGTGAATCAAATGCCACACATCAATCTTGGGAAGCCACCGCCGTTTGATGGGATCAACTACAATGATTGGGCACACAAGATGAAGATGCATCTCATTGCGGCAAGGTGTTGGGAGATAGTGAGTATTGGCATTCAACCTCCGGAAGTAGATGGTGAAATCACTCCTCAAGATGTACATGATTTCCATCTTAATGCTCAAGCCGCATCATTGATTCTCTCATGCCTCAAGCCCGAAGAAAGCAACAAAGTGCATGGAATTGAAAATGCCAAGATGATTTGGGATACACTTAGAGTATCATATGAAGGTGATGAAAGTGTGAGAAAGTGCAACATTGAGTTACTACATGGGAAGATTGAAAATTTCTCTATCAAGAGCGGAGAGACCACTCAACAAATGTTTGATAGATACATGACCTTGATCAAAAAGATAAGAGCACTAGGTGATGAAAAGTGGGATGACAACTCGGCGGCAAGAAAGTTATTGAGAGCATATAGGGTCAAGAACAAGACACTTGCGGCAATCATCATGGAAAGGCCAAACTATGAGAAGATGACACTACATGAGATGCTAGCAAAGATAAAGCACCATGAAGTCCTTGATGATGAAGCTATTGAAGATCAATCACAAGAAACAAGCAACAAGAAATGTGTGGCTCTCAAGGCAAATCATGAACATGCATCAACTCAAGAAAGAAGAAAGAAGTACAATGATGATAGCTCAAGTGAAGAAGATGATGATTCCGATGATGAAGCCGCACTCCTTGTCAAGAACTTCAAAAGATTCATGAGAAGAAGGATGTCAAGGAAGAGCTATGGTGATGGAAGTAAAAGAAATAAGAAAAGAGTTTGCTACAAGTGTGGTGCCCATGATCATTTCATTGCCGATTGTCCGCAAAACAAAGAGAAGAACAAGTCCAACAAAGATGATGACAAGAAGAATAGAAGGAAGAAAAGAGGTGAAGCACACATTGGTGAAGAATGGTATTCTAGTGATGAGTCAAGTGATGATGAGAAGACTAAAGGGAAGGACAAGGAGAAGGGTGCCGCAAACATTGCTATTCACAAGACATCTTCTCCAAGCTTCTTCACCAACAACTCATCTTCATCCAAGCTCTTCATCAACCTCTCCGACGACGATAACGTCACTCCAACTTGCCTTATGGCTAAGGGGGAGAAGGTACCACACAACTCTCCTACATGCTCAAGTGATGAACATAGTGATAATGAAAATGATGAGATGAATGAATATAAAAGGAATTTGATAATAAAATTTGGTAAGAAAGGAGGCAACAAAATAATCAAATTGCTAATGAAACTAGAAAGTCGGAATGAAAGTCTTGAAATGCAAGGTGATTTGATTTCGCAAGAAAGAGAAAAGAATCTTGCACTTGAAGCTTCTCTAACCGAAGAAAGGTTGAAAGTTGAGAAATTGACCGTAGAACTATCCTTAGCCAATGACTCTATTAAGAGGTTGACAAAGGAGTGTACCACGGCCAATGACTTAATTGCTAGTGTAAAGAACAAGTATAGCATAGCTCAAGAAAGCCTCACAAGCTTACAAGAAAAGTATCAAAAACTTGAGCTAAGCTATAATGCTCTTTGCAATAGCCCCTCAACCTCTTCCAAGGTTTCCGATGACTCTAGCACATCAACAAGTAAAAGTTGTAAAAGGTGTCAAAATGTTGATATAAATGCATATGCAACTAATCTTGTTGAAATAGCAAAGAAGGACAAGGAGATTCATAGGTTAAACATGATATTGAGAAATGGATGCAAGTGCAAAGACCAACAACCAAGGCTCACTCTCAAGTTCGCAAGGCATCCATCCATCAAGGAAGGAGTTGGTTTTAGTAAGTATAATGGCAAAGCCAATGGAAGAAACATGATCAATGGAGTGCCTTGTGTGAGGTTCAACAAGGGAGTTCCTCTCTTTGAGCTCATAAACAAGGCAAACAAGGTCACAAGTCCATCTACTCCGCTTGCAAATGACAAGTCCAACAAAAAGATGCAAGTGGAACAACCCAAGCAACAAGTGCCCATCTCACGAACCTATGCTAGTGATTACATGTGTTGTTGGGGTAAAGATGGCAAGATAGTTGTGAAGTATGTTGGTGTACTCAAGAAGAGGGAAATCATGAGGAGTGTTTGGGTGCCTAAAACTTATGTTACTAACCCCCTAGGACCCAAATCCATTTGGGTACCTAAAACAAGAACTTGATTTATTTTTGTAGGAATATGCCTCCGGTGGAACAAATTGGGTGTTGGATAGTGGATGCACCAATCATATGACCGGAGCAAAGAACATGTTCACCTCATTTCAACCAAATCATGATTCATGTGAAAACATTGTGTTTGGCGACAATGGTAAAGGAGAAGTGCTCGGTTTGGGTAAAATTGCTATCTCAACCAAAAATTCTATTTCGAATGTTTTACTTGTGCATTCGTTAAGTTACAATTTGTTATCTGTTTCTCAACTTTGTGAAATGGGTTACGATTGTCTCTTCACGGATAAGGGTGTAACCGTCTATAGAAGAAGGGATTCCTCTATTGCATTTACGGGTCGTTTGAAAGGCAAACTTTATCTAGTTGATTTCACAACTAATAAGGTTGAGCCCGAGACTTGTTTAATGGCAAAATCTAGCATGGGTTGGCTTTGGCATCGCCGGCTAGCACATGTTGGGATGAGGAACTTGGCCCAACTTCAAAGAGACGAGCACATTCTTGGACTAACAAATGTTTCATTTGAGAAAGATAGAATTTGCAGTGCATGCCAAGCCGGAAAGCAAGTAGGAGCAAAGCATCCAATCAAGAATGTTGTATCAACCACAAGACCATTGGAGCTACTTCACATGGACCTATTTGGACCCGTCGCTTACCAAAGCATTGGCGGTAACAAATATGGACTAGTAATTGTTGATGATTATTCTCGTTTCACTTGGGTGTTTTTTATGGTAGATAAAAGTGAAACACAAGGCATCTTCAAGAAGTTTGCAAGAAGAGCACAAAATGAGTTTGAAGTGAAGATCAAGAGAGTTAGAAGTGACAATGGAACGGAGTTTAGAAACACCAACATTGAAGCCTATCTAGATGAAGAAGGCATCAAGCATGAGTTCTCGGTTCCATACACTCCACAACAAAATGGTGTTGTGGAGAGAAAGAATCGAACTCTCATTGAAGCCGCAAGATCAATGTTGGATGAGTACAAGACTCCACGCAATTATTGGGCGGAGGCGGTTAACACCGCTTGTCATGCCATAAACCGCCTATATCTTCACAAGCTTCGGAATAAGACTCCATATGAGCTTCTAACCGGTAACAAACCTAAGGTGCACTATTTTAGAGTTTTTGGTTGCAAGTGTTTCATACTTAATAAGAGAACCAAAAGCTCAAAGTTTGCACCAAAGGTACATGAAGGTTTTCTACTTGGTTATGGTACTAACGAACATGGATATCGTGTGTTCAATAATGTCACCGGCAATATTGAACTAACGGTAGACGTGTCCTTTGATGAATCTGATGGCTCTCAAAAGGAGCAAGTCAATGATGAGCTTGTAGGTAAAGATGTTCCTCCAAGTGAAGCAATCAAGAAGCTTGCCATCGGTGATGTAAAGCCCAAGGAGACACAAGATGAAGAAGAGGATTCAATTATGTATTCCCCTCTTGACTCAACTATTTATCATGTGCATGAAAATGCATGTGGTGAAGCTTCCGCACCTACTACTCCGAGTGGTGGGAATACACATCAAGCTCATGATCAACATCAAGGAAATGATCAAGACCAAGTACAAGTAGAAGATCAACAAGATGATCAAGAAACAAGAGAAGATAGTGCAACAATTGATCAAGATCATGATGATGATGGTCCAATGCAAAGAAGATCACTAGTGCCACATCCAAGAGTGCATCATAGCATTCAACGGGATCATCCCGTTGATAACATACTGGGAAGCATTCAAAGGGGAGTCGTCACTCGCTCACGATTAGCTTCTTTTTGTGAACATTACTCGTTTGTCTCCTCTTTTGAACCCATGACAGTGAAAGAAGCACTTAAGGACATGGATTGGGTGATGGCCATGCAAGAAGAACTAAACAACTTCAAACGGAATGAAGTCTGGTCCTTGGTGGAAAGACCCAAGCAAAATGTGATAGGAACCAAATGGGTCTTCCGCAACAAACAAGACGAGTTTGGCGCCGTGACAAGAAATAAGGCACGGTTGGTAGCTCAAGGATTCACCCAAATCGAAGGTTTGGATTTCGGTGAAACTTATGCACCCGTAGCTAGGCTTGAATCAATTCGTATATTACTTGCCTTTGCTACTTACCATGATTTCAAGCTATTTCAAATGGATGTAAAAAGTGCATTCCTCAACGGCCCCCTATCCGAAGTGGTGTATGTTGAGCAACCACCGGGCTTTGAAGACCCTAAATTTCCCAACCACGTCTACAAACTCGACAAGGCACTCTATGGGCTCAAGCAAGCCCCTAGAGCTTGGTATGATTGTCTTAAGGACTTCCTTCTCAAACAAGGGTTTGAGATAGGAAAGGCCGATCCCACTCTCTTTACTCGCAAAGTTAAGAATGATATTTTTGTTTGCCAAATATATGTCGATGACATAATATTTGGTAGTACTAATGTGGCATTTTGCGAGGAATTTAGTAGGATTATGACAAAGAGGTTTGAAATGTCTATGATGGGTGAGTTAAACTACTTTCTTGGTTTTCAAATCAAGCAACTCAAGGATGGCACATTCATTAGCCAAATCAAGTACACCAAAGACATGTTGAAGAAGTTTGGCATGGACAAAGCCAAGGCCATCAAGACTCCAATGCCAACAACCGTCCACAATGATTTACTAAAGGATGGTAAGGCCGTCGATCAAAAGGTATATCGCTCCATGATTGGATCTCTTCTCTACCTTTGTGCCTCTAGGCCGGACTTAATGCTTAGTGTAGGAATGTGTGCAAGATATCAAGCTAATCCAAAAGAATGTCATTTGATGGCGGTTAAAAGAATTTTTCGATATTTAGTTCTCACTCCTAATTTTGGCTTGTGGTATCCTAAGGGCTCTACATTCGATTTGATTGGATATTCCGATTCGGATTATGGTGGTTGTAGAATCAATCGAATGAGTACATCCGGAACTTGTCAATTTCTTGGTAGGTCCTTGGTGTCTTGGAGTTCTAAAAAGCAAACGAGTGTTGCCTTGTCCACCGCCGAAGCCGAGTATGTTGCGGCCGGCGCTTGTTGTGCCCAACTACTTTGGATGAAGCAAACCTTAAAAGACTTTGGTTGTGAGGTAAACAAGATTCCTCTTTTGTGTGACAACGAGGGTGCCATTAAATTGGCAAACAATCCCGTAAACCACTCTCGTACAAAGCACATAGATATCCGGCATCACTTTTTGAGAGACCACGAAACCAAAGGAGATATCGTTCTTACTCATGTGAGAACCGAAGATCAACTAGCCGATATCTTTACAAAACCCCTAGACGAGTCAAGATTTTGTGCTTTGAGGAGTGAGCTAAATATCATTGATTCTAGTAACCTAGAATGATCTCTTGCACATGTTCATTGTTTTCACCTAGAGATTATAGAAAAATCGTTGCAAAACTTACATTTATGTCTTTCAAAATCTATTTTTTACAACATTCCTTCAAGTGTGACTATGGTTTTGTATTGCTTTGCTGGTGTCTAGTCATATTTGGAAGGGTTCTAGTTCCTCATTTAGTTCACCTTGGCTGTAGAGTACCCCTTCCTGTTTCTGGACTGTCGGTAGTACCGGTTTCCGGCCGGTAGTACCGGCCGCTTATCGGTAGTACCGGTGATTTCGTCGGTACTACCGGTAAGGCGTGGGTCTGGGTTAAAACCTCTCCTCTCCTTCTCTTCTTCTCTTGCCAATTCACTTCTTTCCCACCCGGCCCGTCCCCTGCCTCTCTCTCCCTCGCCCCCTTCCCCCATCCTCCTCCCCGATCTCCTTCCTCCGTCCACCATTGCCAAATCTCTTTAGGAAGATCTTCTCCTCTCCTTGGAGCCTCTCTTGGACGACTTGGAAGCGGCCCCAACCTCTTCAAGTTTGCGGATTCGGCCCTATTCGTCGACTCAAGGTACTTGGGAGTTCTCTCTTTCGATCCCCCAATGTGCTTAGTTTGTGGCCGTGTCTTTGCTTGAGGAAGTTCCTACGGACATGTTCTTGCTTGTGCTTACCTTTTCCTCTCAAGTTCATGGTTGGTTTGGTGATTCCCCATGGATTGTTAGGGCCGCGGGATGTGTCGGTAGTACCGACCCCCTGTCGGTAGTACCGACCCCCGTCGGTAGTACCGATATCTGGCCGGTACTACCGGTCCTGTTGCCCCACTAATCCATGGTGCCTCCCCATCTCAACTCTGGCTTTGGGACTCTCTCTCAATCTCTTACTTATTCCTCTTGTTCTCTATCCTTTGCAGCATGTCTCGTGAAGGTGGAAAGCGCAAGAACCCCGTCCGTGCCGCCCGTGGCGAGAGCTCACATCGAGGTCGCGGCTCCCATGGCGGAGATGGCGATGATGAGCCGAGTGGTCTGCCTCTCCACTCTAGCATGTATTCGCACGTCCCACGCTCTCATGCGGAGCGCGCGAGGAACGCTCCTCCGCCTGCTAGGGCGTCGGATGCCGAGGCAAATATTCGTATCCTTGGCAAGGCGATTGATCCTCGGGTTGTCCCTCGGACCCCCGAGCATGTGCAGCTAATTCTCTCTCGCAATCTCCCTCGCCACCAGCATTTCAACGCTCGCATTCGCGCTCCTGCAGCTGGTGGTGGGCTTTCATTGCGTTCTCCTATTGATTATCGCCACAAACTTCAAGAGTTGAGGCAGCAACGCAATGAAAATCCTTACCTGTATGTCAAGGATCCCTCTCTTGAGGCTCGTTTTTGGAGTCAGTTCCAGTTTGATTACTATCATTCTGTCATTTTGGGTTGTCAAGAACCCACTGGTGCTGTTCCTATCATTGCTCCCAAAGCAATTGATCTTGTTTCCCTTCGTGCTTTTGATGATCCGGATGTTGTTGCTTTGGTGAATGATCTTGAGGCGTGGGGTTTGCTAAATTTGATGGCTTTTCAGTATTCCTGGAATACTGAAATAATTGCTCAATTTTACTCCACCTATCATTTGGAAGTTGAGAATCGTGTCATGCATTGGATGACGCAAGGGCAGCATTATCGTCTTGATTATGTCACTTTTTCTCGTCTTCTTGGGTTTGGTCAAGCTGACCGTGATGCTCCTAGTATCTTTGATGGGCATGATCATATCACCTATCGGGACATCCGGCACTTTTACCTTCCTGGGAAGACTCCTGATTTCAAAAACACATATCTTCGTCCCTATTATTATGTCCTCAATAATCTCATTCGAAGCACCATTGATCCAAAGATTGGGGATTCATTGCACCTTCAGCATGATGCTCCTAAGATTCTCTTGCGCTTTGGCGAGAGGGGTGCTCGCTTCTCTGTCTCGGACTTTCTTTGGCGCAAAATCTATTCTACTTCTATTGATCCTCAGCGCCACCTTCCATTTGCTCCCTACCTAATGCACATCATTGAGCAAGTGGTTGGTCTTTCATTTGCTCATGATCGCAAGCATGAGCAAGTCAAGGTCCGGAACCTCCACACTCCTAAAGCCAAGAATGACTTCCTGCGTCTTCGTAGGCCTCCACAGGATGTGGATGAGGAGGATGAGGAGGACTCGCCCCAGCGTCCGTCTTCGGTGCGCCGCACTCGAGGTGCCGCTCGCTCCACCGCTGACCCTAGCTCCTCTCGTGGGCTTGGACCTCGCCGTCGTCGCAGTGGTGCCATCAAGCATGCACTCCAGAAGATTTTCTCGGCCTTTTGCTATAAGGCTGAGAAGGATGACCGCCGCCTTCGAGCTATTGAGGACAAGCTCGGCATACCTCCTTCTTCTCCTTTGCGCGAGTTTCGCGATCCTTTTGAGGAGTACGCCGAGTCTTCACGTGCAGCGGGTGGTCAGGACGATGAGGATGAGGATGAGGATGAGGACGAGGACGAGGACGAGGACGAGGACGACGACGATGACCAGGAGGAGCCTTCCGATGACGACATCGACGAGGACGACGACTAGCTTTGCTTTCTTGCGTGCCTACCCTTTTTGGCACTTGATGCCAAAGGGGGAGTGTTAGGCTTTATTATGATGTAATAAGTAAATTGCGACTTGCTTTGCCCCATGGTGGTCCAGACTTTAGTTATGGTTTGTAATATTTATATATTTCGTGGTGAACTATGTATTGGACAAGAACTTTGTTGGTGTAATGCTTAGTTGGAGGTATAACTCTTGTATTCAATGTTATCTTAGTAAGTTTGCTTTTATATTGTGGTTTGTGATTTATTTGTGACCTGAATTTTTCCTATGCTTCACGCTTATCACTTGTTCTTGTCACACTCTTTTTGGCACCCCACGAATTACAAGATTTAGGGGGAACCTCTCTAAATGTATGCACTCTTGACTATGGTCGTTATTTGGAATTCAAATCCTATGCATACATTAAGGGGGAGCTCCATCCTAAATGTTGGATTCAAAAGCTTCAATTTATCTCAATCATATATAAGCCTAATTTGGTTGTCATCAATTACCAAAAAGGGGGAGTTTGTAAGTGCATTCGCCCCCTATGTGGGATTTTGGTGATTAATGACAATCAAATTAGGGACTAACGGTTTTATCAAGATTATGTGCAGGTGTTAGTCCATATGAATGAGCAAATTGAAATATTCGGTGAAACAGCACCCCTCCAACTTGACCGAGTTACTTGGTGATCTTTACTCATAATTTAGCAAGTTTTATCTTTTATTGAGTATAGGACTACCGCACTATCAAGAGGGATGCATAACTAGTTGACTAGTAGAAGGTTTAAAGTGCTCAAACATTGACTTAAACAAACATGCTTGAGAGACACCTTCACACACTTGTGCACTGCCCTATCCTGTTCTGCCCCTGGAGAATCGGTAGTACCGGTCTTGGACCGGTAGTACCGGTAGGACTTAGAGCAGGATCCTCTCCAGCGAACTGCTTGCTCTCGGGTTCCAGAAAAGTTTATTCCGGTAGTACCGGATTTTAATCCGGCAGTATCGATATTGAACCGGTAGTACCGACTCTGAATCGGTAGTACCGGTAGGACTTAGCGCCGAGACTCCTCCCAGCCAACTCGCTGCTCTCGGGTTTGAGTAACTATATTTCGGTAGTACCGGATTTTAATCCGGTAGTACCGGTTCCAGAGAGGTAGTACCGGTCCTTTACCGGTAGTACCGGTAGGACTTTGCCCAAGCAGTTACCCAGGGTCTGGATCGGTAGTAACGACTGTACTTCGGTAGTAGGTTGACTGTTGTATCGGTAGTACCGGTGTACCACCGGTAGTACCGGTCAAGTCAACTTGACTGACAAACTTTTCTACCGTTGGGGCCTCGTGCAGTGCGTGTGTCAGACTTTTAACGTTCGATCTGCTGAGGTAGCATCGGTACTACCGGTAGGAATCGGTAGTACCGGTAGCTCCCAGACGGAGGAAGTATAAATACTTCTTCCCTCTTCTTTAGAACGTGACCCACTTCATTTTATTGCCTACCAACCCGAGACAACAGCTCTCTCTCTTGCTCTCCCACTCTCTCTCACACATATTCATTGCTCATAGCTCAATCCATTGCAAGTTTCAAGTTGAGAAGTGAGATTCGAGTGAGGAAAACTTAAATCCATTGTTTGAGCACTTGATTCCTCCCTCTAGCCGGCTTTGCTTTGCATTTGTTACTCTTGGGTTCTTGGAACCCTAGGCGGCTAGGCGTTCTTCGGGAGAGCCCGGTTTGATCCATTTGTGAGGGCTCCCCGAAGTGTTTGTATCACCCAAGATTCTAGTGAAGAAACTCAAGTGACCTTTGTGGTAACCTTGAGTGAGGAAGGAGGTGAAATAGACTCCGACCTTTGTGGTCACCTCGACAACGAGGAGTAGGCCTTCCTTTGTGGATTGACCGAACCTCGGGATAAATAACTTGTCCCTTGCTCTCTTTGTTGTTGTGTCTACTTGTGGTGTCACGGCTTCGACCGTGCTCTTTCTCTCTCTACCTTGTTCTTAGGTTTGGAGGCCCGATCTACGATTTGGTGGTGATTCAAGTTAGGGAGAAGGTTGCAAGGGACTCTACATACACTTGGGTGGTTTGGTATAGCATAGATCTAAACTTACTCTGCAGTTAATCTTGGTTTCGTAGCTATCTGTTCTTGACCGGTAGTACCGACGTATTGCATCGGTACTACCGACAGGTATCGGTAGTACCGGTAAAATCCCGGTAGTACCGGTCTCTGTTCTCACTTTTCAATTGAGTTTGAGTTTCAGGTTTTATACTACGCCTATTCACCCCCCCTCTAGGCATTGTAGATCCTTTCAGATTCAGTTCGGCCGTCGGTCGTCGCCGCGCGACCGCCGTCAGAAGAACCGCGCCAGGTGGCGCCGTACGCCGTCGTTGCCCTGCCGCGCCGGTCGGCTTTACAAAGGCGACACTCCATCCTGTCCCCCGCACGCTCCTTCACTCTCACTCGCTCGCTCTCACCTCTCTGCTCTCCTCTTTCCCCTCTGCCGTCGCCATTTCTGCCGCGCCGTCGCCGCGGTGAAATCCGCCGCCACCGAGCCGTCTCCGACCGCTCCATCTTCGCCGTAGCTTCGCCTTGCTCTGCTCTTCATCCTCGACCCGTTGCCGACCTCAGCCGACCTAAGGTATAGCTCCAGCGAGCTTCTCGCCGCCGCGCCATTGCCGGAGCACCGCCGAGCTCTCGGGTCACCGCGACGAGGGCGATGCCGGGGTCGGCTTCTCTCTCCATTACTCGTCTAGGAGTCTCCGTTAGCCGTAGATCCATTCTAGGCCGTCGGATAGGTCGATCTCGCCGTAGGTTCGCCGGAACCCGAGCTCGCCGTAAACCCGCTCGCCGCCGTGCCGCCATGCGAGCGCGGTCAGTGAGCTCCCGTGCGCAATAGTTCGATTCGTCGCACGCATAGGTCCGCTAGGGTTCCAGGGACATGGAACGAAACTTAGCCGCGCGAGTAACGGCCGGAATCGGCCGGCGCAAGATCGCCGGACCACCGCCGTCCACCATTGCCGCCGTCGAGCTCGCTCCGGTGGGGTACGACCCTCGGCAGTTGGTCCATCGGGTTCGTCTCGTTGCCACGAGTCGGTAGGTAGCCTCGGCGTCGCCGGAGACCTCGCCGTCGGCGAGCTCTCGCCGGTCAGCGCCGGCGGCTCTGCTCCTCTCTCTGACGCGTGGGGTCGGGTTGACCCCGGGGCCCGCGAGTCAGCCGTTCGGGTGCGCCTCTGGTTCACTGAGCCGGGTGCACGTAGCAGTTTCTATCGGGTTTGGGTTTTATGATTTATAAAATGAATTTCCAGAAAATGTGTAAAATCTTCCAAAATTCATATCTGGAGTTAGGAGTGTCCATTTGGGGTGAACCAAATTTTTTTATGTTTGTATTTCTGAGCTTTATCAGGAGAAAATATAAAATGTACTTTTGGAATACTTTTTCTGTGCAGTTATAATTAAATTGTTAATTGCTTGTAAACTTGATAAATGCATAAGTAATTGCAGGAATGTGCTAAAAATGTGATTCCACTTGCATTCATCTTGTTTAGGGAAGTTGAATCTATGAAAAATATTTTTGCTGGTGTTTCACTGTTATTTATATGATGTCTAGTATAATGTGCCTTTTATGCTTTAATCTTGCAAAAATCACCATGCTTAATGTGTTAAGGTTATGGTCATGAATATTTTTCCTGGACTATGTTATATTGGAAAGAAGCTAAAAAATTAGGAAATCTGTTGTTTGATACTTTTCACTGTGTTAAGTATTTTCCATTGTTTAAAAAGCTGGTTGCTTGTTATTTTTGTGTAGACTGTTATACTTGTCCAAATGACTTGAAATTTTGTTAATAGGCTAGTCTGGATGTGTAATAGCTACTGTAATTTTTATGGATTTTTCTGGTCACAGTAAACAGTAGGTCCAGTTATAGGCTAGGGCTTATTTAATTGTTTTTAAGCAAATATCTTTTGGGTGGGGAATGTTTTTATGCATTTCTGTGATGCTCAGCATTACCACCTGTGTTAAACAGTAGAGCTAATCCTACTTTGAGCTTAGGGCAGCAAGGTTAATATTTTGTTTATATGATGTTGCCCGCGCTTGTTAATTATAAGTTGGTTGTGGTAGGTTAGTTGATGCATGTTAATTATTAAGTGCAGGTTGTAGACCCCTCACCCGGGACGAGAAATTGTTCTATGCCTTGCTTAAGAAGGGTGAGTATGAGTTGGTTGTCTAGGGAAGAAATATGCACGTACTCAGTAAATGAGTGTTGATTGTTAAACTGATTGCATATCATGAGTTAATTCGTGCATCTCTATCTTGCATTTCATGTGCATTCTCAGTTCTCATATATGCATATCATGCATACAGGATCGCCGGGAGGCGTGACGCTGTTGCAGTTCGATCCACCGGAGGAGGGAGTTCCGCCGGAAATTGAAGTGCCAGAGGTTCCCGAAGGTCAGGAAGAAAAAGCTGAACTTCCAGAGTGCCCTGATCACCAACCTACTAACTTTGTGAAAGGCAAGCCCCGGAGCATCCCTAAGTCTCCACCTACTCTTTTTACAAATGCATTGGTCTTTATTAAATCGTATGATTGTGCACTTAAGTATAGGAGTTGATATGATACCGTTGCTGCATTTATACCTTGTCCACTTATACTTGATCCTGAAGTATTACTAGATAAGGGATGGGTTCGATCTTATGCTTAGCCATGCTTAGACCGGTAGAAGTCGAGGGATTTCCTGTCCTTCGCGAGCATAGGTGGTTACTAATGATGATGGGGTTGGATTCCACATGATGGACTATATGTGCCACCATGCCACAGTGTCTAATGAGAGAATCAAGGCTAGGTAGCGGGGAGCCGCATGACATGGTTGAGGTCATGCCGTCTTCGGTGCTGCTTGCGGCCGACTAGGACTGAGGCCACCAGACATCAGTTGAGATTGAAAGACGTCGTCACATAGCTGGCCAGATAAGTCGTTCTGACCGCGAAGCCGAGTATTTCTTTCTGAGCCGGGAAATTGGTGCGACTAGGCAGACATATTCTGGAGGTAGGAAGTATGTGCGGAGACACCATCTTACCAAGGGCAGGTCAGGGACCTGATGCATCCTGGAAGTGGGTTGGTCTCTGAGAATATGGTCCCCGCCAAACTCGCGACATATTGTGTCTCAGAAGGATTTAACGGTGGCCCAAGAAGCCAGTGGCTCGGCTGACAGGGTTTGTGATTGGCATATTTGCCAGCTGGTACAATCGATTCGAATCGCCATCTCTCCTGGTTAGTGAGAAACTGAACTGATCTTCTGGTGAGGTAGAGGCTAATAACTTGAACATAATGATTATGGTGAGATGAGGTTGATATATGTGGATATCGGAAATCATATGGTTTTATTGATTGCTACAATATTCAGTGAATGCTTAGTATAGTGGCTAATCTTAGTAAATAGCTTAACTGAAATCGAAGCTTATCACAATTAAAATGAATAAGTTGAGATTCCACTGTAGTAATGCTTTTGATGCAAAAAAATGATGCTACCCTCTGAGCTCCACCAAATAAGCCTTACATATCCTTGAGAGTTTTTTTTATTTACTCCCTGTCGGGTAAGTCTAGCTGAGTATAATTGAGTACTCAGGGTTTTATTCCCATTGTTGCAGATGGTGTAGTCTACTACGCGTATTGCAGGAATTGCTTCACCCCTGCGGGCGAAGAAGACTAGACCCGAGGGCAGGGTCATTATCTATCCTTAGATGTTGTAAGAATGCTGTGACAGGGTCATTTGATGGTACTCGTATTTGAACTCTGTGGTGTAAAATTATGTTGACTTCCGCTACTACTATATTTGTGTAAAAGACTATGTTGTACTCTGATGTTTAAATTCGGTTGCGAACTTATGTGTCATGTGATCGGGTATTGCTGAATGAATGATCCTTGAGGTATGAAATGTTTGAAATCCTTCGAGATTTCCGGACTACCGGGTTTATATTGGCTCAAGTGCGACTGGATTGCGATTAAAATGCGATCGTTGTACTTGTGCTCGTATAAATTGGTCGGTTCTGTGACACCGCCCGGCCCTACTTGGGCACCGACCGGCCCCACAAGGTGGCCTCTCGGAGTGGCCACGCTCGTGGTGCCTCTAGACTCTATCTACTTCCTGTTAGTTGCGATGCGTGATAATTTTTCGTAACGGACGATGATGGGACTAAAAAGTTGGTAATTGGACAAAGTCCAGCCCGTTAACAACTTTTGAATTAAAAGGCTCTAAAAATAATTTAAGTCGGTGACTATTTACCTTGAATAATGTACCTTCGTGTGATTGTAGAGTTACCGCTCGATGTGGCAATGCGTTCACAACCGTAAATGATTCTTCCTATTTGCTTCATAGCTTTCCAAGCCCAAATAATTTAAACCTGGAATTAAAAAGTAATACCTTATCTCCTGGTGCAAACTCCTTCTTCTTAATCCTCTTATCATGCCATCTTTTTGTTCTTTCTTTATAAATCTTTGAATTATGATAAGCCTTTTCTCTCCAATCTTCTAATTCTGATAATTGCATCTTTCTCTTTTCTCCAGCGGTTTCAAAGTCCATATTCCATCTCTTAATGGCCCAGTGAGCCTTATGCTCTAATTCCACTGGTAAATGACAGGTCTTACCATACAATAACTGATAAAGTGACATGCCCAAGGGTGTCTTGTAGGCAGTCCGATATGCCCAAAGCGCTTCGGGTAATCGATCCTTCCATGCAGTACCCATCTCATTTACTGTTTTCTGTAGAATATTCTTGATCTATTTGTTTGATGTTTCTGCCTGGCCACTTGTCTAAGGATGGTATGGATTAGCAACATTATGACGGATTCCATGAGCTTGTAAGTATCGGTGAAACTTCTTATCAGTGAAGTGTGTTCCTCCGTCACTAATGACCACCCTTGGTGTCCCAAACCTTGAAAATATAATTTCTTCGAACACCTTCTTTGAATGTTTGGAATCAGCATTCATGCATGGCATAGCTTCTACCCACTTGGATACATAATCAACTGCCACCAGAATGTATTCATAGTTTCTTGATTTCACAAATGGTCCCATGATATCAATTTTCCAGACATCAAAGAGCTTGATCTGGAGATTGTTGGTGAGTGGCATAGCATCTCTAGCATTGATATTTCTGTGCCTCTGACATGATCCACATCTTCGGATAAAATCTTTGGTGTCTTCATACATAGTTGGCCAAAAGAACCCACTCTGCCAGATCTTAGCATCAGTGCGGAATGCCCCATAATGACCTCCATATGGTGATGCATGGCATTTCTGAATGATCTGCATACCTTCTTCTACTGGTACACATCTTCTAAGTAACCCATCTGAGCAAACTCTAAAGAGGTATGGTGGATCCCATATGTGGAGATGACTTTCATAAATGAGTTTCTTTTTATTTTCCCCTGTGGTACATAACCTGCAACCATAAAGTTGACAATATTCGCGTACCAAGGGTCTGACTTGGTCACTTTAAACAAAATGTCATCTCTTAATGAGTCATTAATAGGTAGTTCCTGGGGTTCCTCAAAGTGTATTATAGACAAGTGATCAGCAACTGGATTTTCTATTCCTCTTCTATCTTTAATTTCTAAGTCAAATTCTTGAAGTAACAGAATCCATCTTATCAAACGTAGTTTAGCATCTTTCTTAGTGAGCAAATATTTTAAAGCAGCATGATCAGAATAGACAATTACTTTTGCTCCTATTAAGTAAGATCTGAATTTATCAATAGCAACAACAACAGCCAGGAGCTCTTTTTTAGTTGTTGGATAATTTAGTTATGCTCCTGTCATAGTTTTACTTGCATAAGCAATTGCATGATACTTCTTATTCTTTGTTTATCCAAATACTGCCCCTACAATATAATCACTAGCATTACACATAATTTCAAAAGGTAAAGACCAATCAGGGGGTTGAATGATTGGTGTTGATATAAGTGCTTCCTTAAGAATATTAAAAGATTTTAAACATGCATCATCAAATTCAAAAGGAACATCCTTAACTAATAAGTTAGTCGGTGGTCTAGCAATATGTGAAAAACCTTTATAAATCTACGATAAAAACCACAATGACCAAGAAAACTTCGGATTTCTTTTATATTAGCAGGTGAAGGTAGTTGTTCAATTACTTCAATTTTTGCCTTGTCTACCTCTATACCTCTTTCAGACACCAGATGTCCTAGCACTATTCCTTCTCTAACCATGAAATGACTTTTTTCCCAATTAAGAATTAAGTGCTTTTCTTCACATCTTTACAAAGCCTTATCTAGATTTTCTAGACAATCATCAAAAGTTTTTCCATAAACTGAAAAATCATTCATAAAAACTTCCATGATTTCTTCTATCATTTTACAAAATATAGACATCATACATCTTTGAAAAGAAGCATGTGCATTACATAATCCAAAAGACATTCTAAGATAAGCATAAGTTCCATAAGGACATGTAAAAGTGGTTTTGCTTTGATCATCAGGGTGGATAGGAATTTGGTGATATCTAGAATAACCGTCAAGGAAACAAAAGAAAGAATTATTTGCTAAACGCTCTAACATCTCATCAATGAAGGGTAGCGGAAAATGATCTTTCTTCGTTGTTTTATTAAGTTTTCTATAATCTATGCACATTCGCCATCCAGTGATAGTTCTCTGGGGTATTAATTCATTCTTATCATTTTGAACTACAGTCATTCCACCCTTTTTAGGTACAACTTGAACAGGGCTTACCCACTCACTATGTGGCACAGGATAAATAATCTCAGCATGCAAAAGTTTTAAGACCTCTTTCTTAACAACTTCCCGCATCGCATTTTGAAGCCTACGCTAAAGCTCTCTAGAAGGTGCAATTTCTGGATTGGTTGGAATGCGATGGGTGCATAAAACAGCACTAATCCCCTTAAGGTCTTAGAGTGAATAACCAAAAGCAGCACGATGTTTTTCTAAAACAGTTATTAATCTAAAAGTTTCTTCATCAGAAAGTTTACCACTTATAATCACAGGGGAATTTTGATCATTATTCAGAAAAACATATTTAAGACCAGAAGGTAGTTGTTTAAGCTCAATTGAAGGCTTAGGTGGCTCTAGTAATTCATCCAGAGGTTCAGAATCAACAGGATCCTCCTCCTCTTCATTCATGAAGAACTCAGTATCATCTTATATATTAGGTTCAATAAATTCTTCAAATCACACAGCCTTAACCTCTTCTATTGGATCTAACTCAGGAAGTGGCTCTGCCTTAGCTTTTAATGCATGTGTTATAGGCACAGAGAGATTAAATCCTTTTCCAAGTTTAATATCTAAATTGCCCGTACAACCTTTTCGCAAAATTTTTCCTATTGGTAATCCAATCATTACATCAAAATCCCAAACATCAAAGATATAAAAATTCAGCAAAATTCGGAATTCATTTATCACAATAGGAAGAGCACATAAAACTCCTAAACTAGGAATAATATATCCTGAACGACTTTTCAATAATTTATTTGTAGGAATTAATGGCATATCTTTCAAGAATTTTTCAGCAAATATAAAAGACATGATATTGATACCTACTACTGGGTTATAAAAGGCGTCAAAAGGATATGCATCAATTTGACATTTAATAGTAATGGTAGGAGAATTTAAACGAATTATATCATTTGAAAGTTCAGATTCTATCAACCACTCATTACTCATAACAAAAATCAATTCTCTTGTTATTTCTCTAAGTAATTTTAAATCAGCAGGATATGAAACATTAAAATTTTTAAAATTCATAGATTCTTGAGGTTTTACAATTTTATGATAACATGAGGTATTTCCATAATCATCAAAAAGTTCATCCTCAAATTCAAGCATAAAATCAGAAATTGGAGTTATCTCCTTCTCATTAGATAGTTCAGGTAAAGGTTGAGATGAATCAGATAAAAATTTGGAATTAGGTAAGAAAAATTCATCTTCTAATAACTCTTCTTTTTCTTCAGAAAGATCATTTAAGATATTCGTAAGAATGGTTTTAGCATGTGTAGCAGTAATATGCATAAATGCTCCACCCGCGGCCAAATGAAGGTATTCTTTATTTTTATCATTAACGCCTAAAAGAAAAGTTGCCAAAGTATAGATTCTGGCAAAGCAAGATTAGGTCCAAAATTTATAAATCCATCAAAGCATTCCCAAGCCTTGCCTAATGATTCGTTATCTAATTGTTTGAATCCTATAATTTCAAAACAAAGTTTAGCGACTTTTTCGATGGGGAAAATTTAAGACAAAAATTAGCACGCAATACTTTTCAATCTCCTTGACTACTCCCAACATGGCGATTATACCATCTCTTTGCATTTCCCGTTAATGAAAATGAAAAAAGTTTCCATCTTAAAGTTTCATCTGCCATGCCCTTAATATGCAGACACGCACATGTCTGCTCAAAATCAGTTAAATGGGAATAGGGGTTTTCGCTAGAACAACCAGAAAAAATGTGTTCCTGAACTAACTTAATTAATCCCGGGCGTAGCTCATAACCAGATGATATAATGGGTTTAGATGATTCTTTTGGCTGGAGGTACGATCCCGATGGTGCTCTGTATTGATATAAAAGTTGGGATATGGGTTCCATATTTAAAAAGGTAAAAGATAAAAGATAAAAGTACAATACAAGATTAAGATAAACTAAAGTCAAAATCAGCAAACCGTTGCCCGACAACTGCGCCAGAAATGCTTGTTGGTATAAATTAACTACATTCTATTAAATATTATTATTATCAAAGTATCCGCAAGCGGACAGATAGAATACCAATGTAGCACCAGACAATCCCGGTTGTAATATCGAACCCAAACGAACAGTAGGTGATACTGACTAAATTTATTGATTCTTAACCCAATAATACAATCAATCCAAAGAATATCAAGAATAAGGAAATAGCTGGTGACTATCTAGTTCCAACAACCAGCAAGCTTTGAATAATATTGTTCTAACTGGGGAGTGACCTGAATAAGAGCAGAAATCAGAGTTCTCTCCTACCAAGCACTTATACGCCTATCGATCCTATCAACGGAAAGTGGACTACAGAGTAATCAACGTAGCTGTCACCTACGCGAACTAACACTATCCGTCTAATCAGGGGACATTCACAAGTAATTATAGCCTAGACACCACGTCTACACTACAAACTACTACTTCCATCTAGGAGCTACTAAGATCAAAGCACTCAATATGAGTTCCAAACTTAAGAACGAATAAGAACAAATGCTTACTTGAATCAGATTGTTGAATACAAAAGTACCTCAGAACGCTACTCCGGGCGAGGGAGCTGAATCCAGACGAATACAGCTACGAAGAAGCTCCGACAGGCCGGGACTCCTCTAAATCTCTACTCATCTACTCTATCTCTCTAATCTCTTTCTTGATTGCTAGCCTAGATCTAATGGATATCTATCTAATGCTTCAGGCTCTTCAGCTCTTGATCTGGCCTCCTCCAGGGGGGTCTGGCCCTTTATTTATAGCCCAGTAGGATGAATGCGTGCCGTAGGATCAAACTGACTTAACCAAGGGCCGAGATGACTCCTCAAAGGCGGTGGAAGAAGACACCAGAAGACGGCGGGCGAAACCCTAGGGGGCGCCGCTCGGCCCCCCTTGGGGCCGGCCGGCCCCACCACCTACCAGGTGGGGCCCCGGTTGCTTCGGGTGTTCTCTAAATGTTTCTATCTTGCTGATGACGTTTGTTGCCTTCGCGATCAAGTTTCGTGATAATTAGCACTTTGATCCATCTTTTAAGCTTTTCTGGATAATCCCCTGGAAAATATACAATTCACCAAAACTCGTGGAAATTATTAGTAATAACCCTATTCTACTAGATATTCATGTGTAATGCAGGGATAATTGATAATAAAAATTGGACGTTAACAAGTGTCAATAATTAGCATTTTCATTGGGAAGCATTTTGAAAGATTTGAGCTTATCTATGATAAGATAATATCGTTCCTCACGCTCATTCTTAAGATGATGTTTCGAGCCTTAGCATTCCACTTCTCGTATTCTTCCTCAACGGGTGTGAGGGTAGCACTGGCTTTGGGAGTGGGGTACCCTTGAACGGCGGCTTTGTGAACACCAAGGTCCATCGTCTCAAGGTATGCCTACATACGAATTTTCCAATAAGGAAAATCGTTGCCATCAAAGTCGGGAGGGGGACCATCGTGACCACCGGACATCCTTCTTTTGGCGGTTAAGCCAAATTAGTGAGCACAAGGCTCCGATACCAATTGAAAGGATCGAGGATGTCCAAGAGGGGGGTATATTGGGCAACTAGTAAATTTTTTGAAATACAATTCAACCTATCATCATTTGCCCAATCTCACCCCACAAGTGCCTAGTCCCTCCTTAGCGTGACTAAATTTTTGGCTACCTAAGCACTTTAACAAGCGGGCATACCAACCATAGGCATTACCTAAGGCGTGGGTGAGCTTCTTGACCTCCTCCTTGAGGTCTTTGTTTTCCACCACAAGTGAGGACTTAGAGTCATCAACTTTGGATGAATTAGGAGTGGTAGAGCTGCAAGAAGGGTTAGTGACAACCATAGTAGTAGAAGAAATTGACTTGTCACTAAGGATATCACATGTGGAACCCATGTCACATGTCTTGATGGATGCCTTCTTCTCATTTTCGGCCACTAGAGAGGAGTGAGCTTTCCTTAGCTTGGAGTGAGCTACCTTAAGGTTCTCATGGGCTTCCATTAGCCTCTCATGAGACTTCAAGAGCTCATCAAAGGATTACTCAATGGCTAACTTGCCTTTGCGCAATTCTTTGCACTCCTTTCTCTTGGGCTCAATGTAAGTGTTGGCATCATCAAGCATGGACATGAGCTCATCACATGAGAGCTCTTCCTCATCACTCTCATCATCGGATTGTACTTTGGATGGCTTGGCCATCAAGCATGTGGATGGAGTGTCGAAGAGAGATAGCTTGTTGCTAAGAGCAATGCTTGCCATAGCTTTCTTCTTTATGATCTTGCTCTCATCATCACTATCATCCTCATCGGTAGAGGCATCACTATCATCCCTAGTGATACAATATGATTGACCCTTCTTCTTCTTCATGAGTGTCACATTCTTGTTCTTCTTTTCTTTCTTGTCCTTCTTCTTGCTCTTCTTCTTGTCATCATCACTCTCATTGTCACTGTCACTATTATGAGGACAATCGGCAATGAAGTGATCCAAGCTCTTGCACTTGAAGCATCTCCTTGGTTCTTGCTTGTTCTTGGAGATGAACTTCTTCTTGCCTTGACCATAGCCCTTCCTCTTCATGAAACGCCCAAACTTGCGCACTAGAAGAGCCATAGCCTCATGATCTTCATCATCACTTGAAGTAGATTCTTCTTCTAGCTCAATCATCTTGGCTTTGCCCTTACTCTTGGAGGATGATGTAGCCTTGAGTGCTACACTCTTCTTATTCTTTTCCTCAACCACCTCCTCGTTGTTCATGTCTTACGTGATGATCTCACCAAGGATTTGGTTGGCCTTCTTCTTGCTCAAGTCTTCTCTTGCAAGTAAAGTCTTGATGATAGCAAATCTTGCGGGCAAGCACCTCAATAAATTGTGAGAGAAGTCCTTGTCCTTGATGTCCTCACCCAAACTCTTCAAATCATTGACAATCACTTGTAGCCGGTTGAACATTTCCGGTACACTCTCATCTTCTTCCATCATGAAGGTGCCAAAATTCTCTCTCAACATGTACACCTTGGCATTCTTGATCTCTTGTGTGCCCTCATATGTTTCCTTCAACCACTTCGAAATGTCATGAGCCAAATCAAAATCCTTGATTTGCTCAAACACGTGAGACTCAAGAGCAGTGTAGAGTGCATTGATTGCATGGGCATTGCACTCCATCTTCCTCTTGTCGGCATCGGTGGGAGCTTCAGCGTTCTCATACTCAATCTTTGTCTCCTTCATTTTCCACACATCAATGTGCATGGTCATGAAGTGCACAATCATCTTTCTTTTCCAATGATCACAGCTTGTGCCATCAAACTTTGGCGGCTTCCCCAACACATTGATTTGAGCCATCTTGCACCACAAGGATGTTAAGGCTCAAACGGTGGTGACCTCGGCTCTGATACCAATTGAAAGGACCGGATAGGCTAGAGGGGGTGAATAGCCTATTAAAAGATCTACAAAGCACTAGATCACAAGTTAGCAACTAACAAGGCAAAGCTAAGCACTAGCTCTACGGCTACTCTATGCAAGCCACCTATCACAATATGCTACTCACAAGAATAAGCACACAAGCACTAGAAACCAACTCCTCCGAGTCCTAAGGAGATGGCATCTAAACAAGTAAATAGCGCAAGAGTAAAGATCGAGAAAGATATACCACCGAGGAGAGTAGAGGATGATCCAATCACCAAGAGTAGATAACCAACAAAAAATCCAATTGATCAATCAAGAAAATTCACACCGCCGGAGAATAACCGCAAGAACCCCTCACAATCAAGCCGGTGTAGCCTTGAACAATCACCAATCAAGTTTACACCTCCTCCTTGCTTCCATAGCAGTCTATGGACTTAGCAAATCCCCAAGAGAACAAGAAAACCGATGCAAATCGCCACCAAGTGCTCTAGGATGCAACACTCAAGCAATCAACACTTGGATCAACACTATCTCACAAAGATTTGAGTCAAAGTGTGTGAGAAGTGTGTGGAGGGCTTAGTCTTGGCTCACAAGAGATTAGGAATGATCAAAATGCGCAAGAGTTGGTCCACAAGCTAGCCCAAGCACTACTTATACTCCCCTCACAAAGATTTGCCCGTTGCTGTTTGACAGGAGCACCGGACGCTCAGTGTCCGGTGGCATCGTTCGGTGCACAGATTAGTGCCACGTCGCGCTAGGTTCAAACAAGAGCCGTCAGATCCCAACGGTCGAGTCAGCTGAAAAACGTGCTAAGTTTACACCGGACGCTCCACCGTCCGTGTCCGGTGCTCGAACAGAGAGCAACCCGAGAGCTCCAAGTCGCACCGGACGCGTCCGCTGAGGACTCACCGGACGCTCTCGGCGTCCGGTGTATTCACCGAGTCAGAGTTCCAACAGTTTCACCGGACGCTCGAAAAACACCACCGGACGCGCTGGAGTTACTATTCCAGTGTCCGGTGCTTAAACAAAGAGGTTCCAGAGAGCTCCAAACCACACCGGACGCGTCCGGTGCATGCCCTCCGGATGCTCTCAGCGTCCGGTGCACTCAGCACCTCTGCGCCACTGCTAGGGTTAATCACCGGACGCTCCGGCCAGAGTCCGGTGTAGCGTCCGGTGCTACTTTAAGCACTTTTCAAGTCTAGCAACCAATCCCTTCTCTCAAGTGCTAACACCCGAGTGTCCTTACACATAAGGCACATGTGTTAGCTATTTTTCAAAGTATTTTGATGGGCTAGTTAGTGTGATCTAGAGTCCTAAGAGTGAATGCCAATGCAATGCAACTCTAGAGCACTTCACAACCAATTCGAGTTCGTTTTTCTCCCCTTGATAGTCGGCTATCTATCCTAAATGTGATCACACCCACTTGGTGTCTTGATCACCAAAAGAAAAGCCCTAATGAGGTTATACCTTTTCCTTCAAGCTTTTTTTTTCACCTTGATCATCTCCAATTGATCCACTACACTTGATCCATGGTTGAGCTCACTTTATCAACATCATTTAGCTCCACTCACCATGGTTGGAATAACCTACACTTAGCCATCACTTAGCAAGTAGGTTAGCCCTTAGGGTGTCATCAATTACCAAAACCAAACTAGGGCTTTCACCAAGTCCTATCACAAGTACGCTACTCTAGGAATGTAAAGAGCACAAAGAAAATACGGGAATGTAAAAGGGATAGAGAATGCAAGCCGAGTTTTTCCCGAGGTATCGGAGAGTTGGCACTCCCCACTAGTCCTTGTTGGAGCACCCGCTCAAGGGTGTAGCTCCCCCTTGATCCTCGCAAGGACCAAGTGCTCTCTACAGGCTGATCCTTTGCCTCTCCGGCGCGGTGGATCACCCACAACCGCTCACAAGCTTGGCTTGGGCCGCCCACAAGCTCTCCAAGCGGTCACCAAGCCTCCGATTGCCACCGAACCGTCTAGGTGATACCGATCACCAAGAGTAACAAGCCTAGACTCTCACTTGACCAAGAACAAGAACAAAGAGGGTGATGGATGCACACAAGTCACTCTTGATCACACTCTAGGAAAGAACCTCACAAGCAAGTGGGAATCACTCAACCTCCCTAGGGCTCTTGCACTCTCACAAGGTCACAAAGGTTGCTTCAGCTAAACAAATGGGCAAGAGAACTAGAATGAAGCCAATGGTGAAGTATAAATACTCCCCCTCTCCAAAACTAGCCGTTTGTACTATTTTCAGCAGTCTGCGAACTGTCAGACCGTATGAATAGTGCTACAGTCGGACTATACCCCGCCAGTCCGACTCGCACAAACGATCTGTACTCGGCACTGTGACAGAGAGGCATCAGACTCACCACAATGGTCTGACGCACACCGTCAGACCAAAGTCCGACGCCCTCGAGCTCTCGGGAGAACTCTGCACAGGAACTCTCAGCGGCTAAAACACGCAGCGATGGTCCGACGCTCCCCGTCGGACCCAGTCTGACGCTTGAAAGCACTCTCTGGACCTCTCTGGAAGTGTCGCACGCTACGAACCATTGGTCCGACGCAGCCAACCCTTCCAGTCCGACACTGTGGGGATATAAACCCCCGATACCACAAGACATGGGCCGCACCATCAAAGCTGGCTCAGCCCAGAAGACAAAGACGTGCGGTGCAAGGCACTGCACCGCACGGTTATTGTATCAATTTGGATAGTTTACTTGTAACCTTGTCCCTTCATACTATATAAGGAGGGGCAGGGATAGATCCCACAACCCAACCCAGATCACATCTCATCTACTAGTAATACAATACAACAACACACAAGACGTAGGGTATTATGCCTCGCGGCGGCCTGATCCTGTATAAATCTCGTGTCTCACGCTTTCAGCGTAACTCTTGCTCGTCTCAGGCGCACCTTCACCGATCAATCTACTACCTTAGGCATACCCCTCAGTAGACTATCGTCGGCATTCCGTCGACAGTTGGCGTGCCAGGTAGGGGGTGTGCTTCCTGATCCCATGGCGGGCAAGATGGAAATTTCTTTCATCGTCGTCGACCACAATGTTTGGCGACAGCAAACCAAATGAGAATTTCATCAACGTCGTCTGCAATGATTCGAGATCTCGCGGCGGCGTCCTTCTTCAAGGGGAGATCTAATTGCAGCGTCAACAACGGCGGCATCCTTCATCAACAACGTTATCAACATCATCGACAATGACCACATCACGAAGCCGCTCCTTGTGGCAGTATCTGTACACACCAGCGTTCATCCGCAGACGAGTCCTCGTTTCCAATGATCTCTACAATTATGAAGGTCCGATCCGCACGGAACCAGCAACTTGCAACAGCAAGCAAAGAACAACCACGCTAATACGCATCTACGAGACCATGCAACTGGGATGTGCATGGATGCATGCATATAGGTGCATACATCTCTCCACGTGCAAGAGCAGATTCGTATGTCCGCGGCTCAAGCCCACCAATATGGCAAGCTAAGTCAATATTCTATCTTAATTAAGATATATTATAATATATGATTTTTCTTCAAATTTTATCCACGAATCTACATGATATTTTTTGGCAGAGATTCAATCGTACTTCTCATTGTCAACATCCTGCGACGGCCTCGACAACAGCAAGCCTAGAACAATTCAGGCCATCACGCGAGCCACGTCCAGTGACTCCTCGACGCGCCGACTACTCCGCCCGACGTCAATCAAGTTAAGTCATATTTCTAATATTCTTCTATAAATCCTTTGATCTCCATATATCTCCGGAAATTATCTCCATGGTTCTTCGTCGCCGACCTCTCCAAAAGCCCCGACAAAGCTCGAGCACTCGCCGACAATTTCTCCATAAGCCCCGACAACGCTCGGGCACTCCGAAGATTTTCTCCGCCGACGAGATACTAAGTATCTCTCCGTTTTCTTCTCTTAAGGGTTGCTTAACGTACCTTGGTAGCACACGCTTTAATCCGTGAAACCTGTCTTCGCCCCGTAAGCCGTCACAAAAATGGTCATGTTAAGAAGCCTCTGAACCAGACGCCGGGTCAGGTGCTTAAACGAAACAGGTCAACTACCAGGGGAAATTACGTGACCTGACAAGAGCAAGAAACGGACAATCTTATCATGCATTCTACAATATTGGGATCCGCTCCAAAATCTACATCATGTACTACCCACTGTACATATTTATTTTGCAGGAACTCGCCGCCGAGCTCTCGTCGCTCCTCGCCATCCTCGCGCTGCTCGGACACCGTTTTCGACCACGCTGGGGACTCGTCGCCAGACTCGTCGTCGCTCCTCGCCGTCCTCGCGCTTCTCGGACACCGTCTCCGACCACGCTGGGGACTCGTCGCTATCGCTCCTCGCCGTCCTCGTGCTGCTCGGACATCATCTCCGACCACGCTGGGGACTCGTCATCGCTTCTCGCCATCCTCACGCTGCTCGGACACCGTCTCCGACCACGCTGGGGACTCGTCGCCGCTCCTCGCCGTCTTCGTGCTGCTCGGACATCATCTCCGACCACGCTGGGGATTCGTCGTTGCTACTCGCCGTCCTTGCGCTGCTCGGACATCATCTCCGACCACGCTGGGACACGTCGTCGCTACTCGCCATCCTCGTCGTCGCTACTCGTCACCACCGACCACGCTGAGGTCTCGTCACCGAGCTATCAAGACACTCCACGCTGTTCAAATCAGGGTGCTAATCTTGGGCAGCACATCGGGGGGTCTTGATATGCACCTCGCCTGCCTGAAAGATTGTCCCGAGCACCATGCTGTCCTCGGTGATTTCGTCATTGCCTCACCTGCTCGGAAGACTTTCCCGCGCACTTGCTATGCTCGGGGACTTCGTCGTCGTCTCGGCTGCTCGGAAGATTTTTTTTCCCGATCACTTGCTGTGCTCGGGGACTTCGTCGTCGTCTTGGCTGCTCGTAAGAATTTGTTCCTGATCACTTGCTGTGCTCGGGGACTTCGTCATCGTCTCGGCAGCTCGAAAGATTTTTTCCCCGATCACTTGCTGTGGCTCGGGGACTTCGTCGTCGTCTCGGCTGCTCGGAAGATTTTTTCCGATCACTTGATGTGCTCGGGGACTGCGTCATCGCCTCGCCTGTTCGAAAGACCTTCCCAATCACTTGATGTGCTCGGGGACTTCGTCGTCGTCTCGGCTGCTCGAAAGATTTTTTTTCCTGATCACTTGCTGTGCTCGGGGACTTCGTCGTCGCCTCGGCTGCTCGAAAGATTTTTCCCAATAACTTGCTTTGTTCGGGGACTTCGTCGACACTTCACATGATCAGCAAGAATAAAGACTTTGACCCTGACACCCGTGACTACGTAACCTACTATCAGGCTCGGGGACTAAGTGGATACACTTCACCTAGCCGGTGAAGGTATTGATTCTGGCGAACCAAAAGTGGGTACACTTCACCAAAGAGAATGCTCTTTTCAAATATTAGATACACTTCACCAAAGAGAAGGCTCTTTTCAAATTTTTTCTGAGCTCCTTACATCCGTCGGGTCAAGCAACTCCGAAGATCTGCACCTCCTGATGAATGTAAGGCGCTCGGGGACTAGCTGTGGGGATATAAACCCCCGATACCACAAGACATGGGCCGCACCATCAAAGCTGGCTCAGCCCAGAAGACAAAGACGTGCGGCGCAAGGCACTGCACTGCACGGTTATTGTACCAACTTGGATAGTTTACTTGTAACCTTGTCCCTTCAGACTATATAAGGAGGGACAGGGATAGATCCCACAACCCAACCCAGGTCACATCTCATCTACTAGCAATACAATACAGCAACACACAGGACATAGGGTATTACGCCTCGCGGCGGCCTGAACCTGTATAAATCTCGTGTCTCACGCTTCCACCGTAACTCTTGCTCGTCTCAGGCACACCTTCACCGATCAATCTATTACCTTGGGTATACCCCTCGGTAGACTATCACCGGTATTCCGTCGACAGATGCTCACCTGAAACATCCAGGCACCGTCGGACGTTGGGCAATGGTCCGACGACTACCCCAGCCAGCGTCCGACGCTCCCTGGTGCGCTGAGAAGTACCCAGGGGCTGCCACGTGGCCGTCGGACTCTGAGCATTGGTCCGACGACCATACACCCCAGGGTCCGACGCCCAAAACTTAGTTCAAACTTCGCCGAATCGAAAACTTTTCAAAACGAAGTTTGATCCTCTCTCTCTCTCTCAAGAGTCTCCTTGGGCTGTCTAGAGCTATGTTGGACAAGTGTGCATCACATCTACACTCTCTAACCTTGCCCTAAGTCAAGCTACCCATCCAAACCCCTCTTTATAGTACGGTCAAAGAGAAAAAACAAAACTTAAGACTACTCTAAGTGTCACTCAACTCCAATCGACACTTGGAATTAGCCTATCACCATCTTGTCTTCCGTCCTCTGAAAACCGAATCGATTTCCATTGCTGGGGGCTTGAACCTACATGTTATTATGACCTAACCTCTACGTTATCCTGCAAAACACGCGTTAGTCATAATAACCTCTTTGTTGTCATTAATCACCGAAACCACTAGGGCCTAAATGGTTCAATGGCATCAGATGAGTATGGTATAATCATTTCCACGTGGGTTCCCCTTGTCTTATTTGTTGTTGTAGCCATGCGTGTGCAAGGTGGACTGGTCAAGGCGTCCCACGACGCTCGTGCAAACGGCATGGTCAACAAGACGACCCAACAGTTGACCTGACGGGGGTCAATTCGAGTTTGGTAGCATAATGATCCCTGATATGATAGCGTATGCGCCGAGGCATGACCTATAACAATAGGGGATCGAACACCAATGAAAGGTTGGAGCTCGTCAGGGTGCAGACGGATATGAATTAGGAGATAGACAAGTCAAAGTCATGCATAAAAGATGTTGAACGTATGCATTAGTCGATGCAGAAACTGGGATATAATATATATTCTCTTTTAAAAAAAAGTCATGCATAAAAGATGTTGAATCTATGCTGCTCTCCGCTCGTTTTGGATGTATCCACCCCTTCAATTGTCTTTTTGTGCGTGTGTGTGTGGGTAGAATATCAAAATTATAGATTTCACAAGTTACGATGAGATGCTGTCATGAAATACTATAAGTTTTACTTTCGTTTAACACTTAACCGTGAGCTTATAGCGCATTCTATATCACACGTTACCTTACCATATAAAATCCTCTCTTATTTGCCGTGTACACAGATACTCACTAAATTTTAGTCTAGACAAAAACTACTTAAGAAACTATACATTGGGATAGCTGATGTCTAAGTTGCATACTCCCTTTGTCCCATTAAGACTGTCCTTGGGAGCAACCTGTGTATGTCTCGGTTTAAGACATCGTACATGTATCTGGACTTGCTTCTGTCCACATCCAGCGAATCTTCGGTGTATCGCAGGACGGAGGGAGTATATTCTAAAAGTGGTTACTGGTTACTCCCTTCGTTTTAGAAAAAATATCATTTTAAAATTTCAGACATCTTATTTAGCCATCCATTTTATTCAATTTTTTTTATAAATATCATTTAACTTGTTAGGACGTATTTTATTATTAGTGATACTTTAATAATAATTTATTTATTTTATAATTTACAAATTATTTTAACAAAACGAACGGCTAAACACTGTAACTAAAAGTAAAAAAACGACATGTTTTTCCGGAGCAGATCGAGGTATGTATCATTCCGAGTTTTTTTTTTTTTTTTGGGGGGCAAAACACGGGTATATTTATTTGCTAAAATGAAATTGAGGCCCGGCACTGATGTTCGAGCGAGGAGCTCGTGCAGTCGTGCTGCTCCTGCTGCTGCTACAACTGCTGGAAGGGGATTTCTTAACCAACCCTCCACCCGGCGCGGCGTCGATCTTTCCTCTCCTATCACCGGGATCTCTCAGACTATTCGTCGCCGGCGCAGCGCGGTCTCTTCCCTTCGCTACAGCAGGGGGAACACGAACGGAGCAGAAGGCCATGGACACGATGCGGGGCGCGCTGGAGCGGGCCAAGATGCTGGTGGGCATGGAGGTCGACGAGGAGTCCGCGCTGCCGCCGCCTGAGGAGCAGTCCTTCTTCGACGACATCAACCGCCAGTGCACCCTCAACACCACCCAGGCAAGCACGGATCCCTCGGCCCACCCTGTGTCTCCGCGCAGATCTGGCTGCGGATCTCGCCTTGAGGCTCTTTTTCCTGCTCCGGTATTGGCGCGGAACTTCGGAGCAAGTCGCGGTAGAATCCTCTCGGCTCGAGCAATGCGGTCCTGCTGCTGTCTAACCATGTCTTGCTCACCTCTTGTGTGCAGAGGCTCTATGGTTTCGCGATATGCTTGGCTGCCGGACTGACGTGCACCTTCTTGGTGAGTTCACCTGCCCCGCTGCTAGTCTCTGTCGGGAAACATTGTCTGTGATTAGGCCTAACTGACATCGCAAGAAGCATTCTGAGGATTGTTAGTAGGTTAATTCAAGCTGTAACATTGTCCACCCCTTAGATGTTTTTTGGAAAATTATATCATTAAAATAATCTGTGCATATGTTAAATCGATAATTGAAGCAATGCTGTCCCTAAGTGCCTTTTTTTAGAAAAAAAAAACAACTTTTCAAATCTTCTCATATGACAATATTTTTTTCCTATAAAATAATCTGTGGATACATTAAGTCTATTGTTGAAGTAGTTTAATTTTGAGGCAGCATCCTGCAACTAGCAGCCCTCATTCATTATCACAGGATATATTCATTGTAAATTTGTAATAATCTAGCGACTAGCGTAGTATGAAGAACACAGGAAAAACAAAAGGCAATTTCTGTTCTTCCTGTGGTTGCACTTGTGCCCATTATTTATACCTACATAGTCTTTTTGCAATTTCAAACACATGGATTATTTGATACGTTTCATGTTTATTATTGCAGTCAATGCTTGTCTTCTTCAATCCAGTGAAATTTGGGGTAACATTCACCCTTGGCAATTTGATGGCCCTTGGAAGGTCTGTTTTACTAGCTGACAAAGATCTGTTAATTTATATGTATCCACCCTTTGTTAGAATCTTTCTTTTTTCTGCTTTAGAGTTTGATTTTGCAGTAAAATTGAATAGAAGCACGAACTGTTAGGAGTACCCCAACCCACCCCACCACCACCACGCAAAGCTAACAGACCTGGGGTCTAACCATTTTTTGCATTTCGCTTCCTAGTCAAATTAACTCTTAGTGACATTGTGCCTTTGGGAGGTTAAACACAGTGGTTAGATTTTCAGGTAACACCACATATGAATTGGGCAGCCCATCTATATAATCACTGTCATTAGGGATTGTGGTGATAACTGTTCCACAAAAACCTCCAAACCAATCTGGAGAGCGCCCCTGTTGGTCTGAAGTATGATTCATGCCACCAGGGACTTGCATAGACTGTAAGCCTCAATAGTCTACACTGACTAGAAGGGGATGATATCGCCGAAGTTAGGTTTCTAGACTCCGCGCTGATTAGTCATTATTTCCATGATATTAGCGAGAATCCTTTTAGTTTAATTTCTAAAATTTGAAACTAAACTACTATTAAGATGTGTGGGACTATCAGTGACCCAATTTTATATCATAGAACCTGCTCACATATCGTTAGATCTTCCTCTACCAAATCATATTTGTGTATTGGGCACTGGAAATATGCATGTTAGCTTAAGAACTAATGTTGAACTGTTCACTATTACAGTATTACACCTGGATGCTAAATTAGTACATCCCCTCACCCTTAATATCTGTATCAAGAAGGCCCCAATCTGTGTTTCTGGTGGACTTGAAACTTCTTGAACTATCTTGTAACAAAACGTTGCCATGTTAGATGCTTGTGCAACTTCAGCACAGTACAACAGTGTATATTGTCTTATAAGCACTTATATGTCCTTTGTGATGGGTGCAGGCTAACTTTCTCTATTATGTCAAATGCTTTCGTCATGTCAACTAATACCGGGATCATTTGTTTGGCAGTACAGCGTTTCTCATAGGCCCCAAAAGACAATTTGATATGATGCTTGATTCTGTGCGAATATATGCCACTGCTATATACATTGCAAGCATCATAATTGCTCTGTTCTGTGCTCTCTATGTAAGTAAAATAATCTAATCTCTAGTGTAAAAGGTCTATTTTATAAATTATGTGTCAATACAAATTGTAAAACCAATGTTTTTCTGCACCAAATAGGTTCACAGCAAGCTGTTGACTCTACTGGCCATCATTTTGGAATTTGGTGCCCTTGTTTGGTAAGTCTAGTTATCCTTGAAGGAGTGAATTTAAGCTTATTCCCTGCCAGCTGTATTTCTCCTCGTTGATTCTGTTTTTCCTGCCACCTTAAGAATAATTGACCAACATTCGTAGACAGACACCATCCCATGAAGTATTGCTGTGTGTATTTATATCCATGATATATGGAGCAAATGAAATTGAAAGAATTGTTTGACATGCCTCTAGGGAGTAGGGATAAAAGTGAACAAAATGGAAAATCCAATTTACCAGGTTTTTTTTTTGTGGGTTTCAGCATCTTAGGGTAACAATAATATGGAAATGATAACCGAAAATATGAAAAGAAAACAACTTCAGGTCTTTCCAACCATTTCTGAGTTTTCCATATTCCACCAATAATTACTAATGGCAAATCCCCTTTTTTCCTCACCACCTAAGAGGGTAAGGGCCTAGCCCAGCCGAACTCAACAAGACCTCAGACTGAAAGCCCCTTCACATCCTCAAGTACTCCGATTGCGTTGCTGTAATATGTATATATATGATGACATTAATGTCAATCATTCATTCATTCCTTAGTCGTCGTTATGTATGGTGTTGTGCTACGGTTTTGTGTTTTGGCTAAGAATTATCAGTTCCCCACCAATATCAATTTGTTTTCGATCATATGATTCCATTTTTTATTTTCCTGTAACACCAAGGTCATATTATTTTCTGACAATACATTTTTTCGAGGAAAAAATGAAACTGAAAATGATTTAGTCTTTTCGATGATTTGCAACCATTTCCAACCCTTCATATCACTGAGGTCACTAACATGTCCACAGGTGTCTGTGGACTGATTGACAAATCTGAAATTTCATTTGTTGGTTCCTGCAGGTACAGTCTTAGCTACATACCTTTCGCAAGGTCAATTGTGTCAAAGGTGATGAGATCGTGCTTCGACACTGATTTCTAGATCAACCATCATTTGCCTGTCTTTCATTGCGGGGCGAGTATATTGGTAATCTAGTGACAGATGAAGAGGAAGTGACCTTACCCATCCAACAGGCTCTTGTAATCTTGTGAATCGAGCCGTGCATTTTATGCTAGACTAGAAGGTTGTGCTAATATTGCCTGTTCTCTTGATGCATGTACACGTGCAATCCACGCTTCGATTTGCTTCGGCTTTCCTTCTGTGAGGAGTGCCCAGCGCATGCATAGAAATAACATCGTTCTGTCGTTTGCTGAATACTGCTGTAAATTCCATGGTACTACATCTGTAATATGATATGCTTGATATGCAGAATACCGTTGATATTGTGCCTCTCTCGCCTCACGATGATTCAGTCTTTGGTTCCCTTTTCAGTTACACAACTTTACAAGGTGGTAGCACACATGAGCGCATTCCTGCACGGCATTCACATGGTTAGTAGCGCAACCGGATTAATCGGTGACTGCTGAGTGGGAGACTGTCAGTCTATCACTGCCAGGCATGTGCATGCGTGATGCGTTGGAGCAAGTTTGTAACACTGCATATGCATTATAGGAGTAAGCACCACGTAGCTCACCACCAGCAACGAAGAAGAGAATACCTCCTTAAATACATTACTAATACTCACTGTCATGGCATCATCAAACTTCTTTTTTTTCTATAGTTGAAGAAATATTTACGTCATCATATATCTCCCTCTTCTGCAATGATATAGAACTAGGAGCCGAACTGCTCCTGCCAGCTTCCCGTTGAAAAAATAAAGACAGCATTCACCCTCGATTTCTCGATACAGAAGGGACTATCTATTTGAAAGAACAGCATAGCGTCATCACTAGTAGTATAGTTTCTAATGTTCCATTTTTTGTTGGGCAAGTGCACTGCACACTCTATTGTACAGAGTTTGGGTCCGGCCGGGCCCTCCGCTGTTTGGGCTGCCCATTTCTGTTTCCCACCGTGGGCCACGGCACCATCTTGCTCCCCAGTTCCATTTCTGCCATTTCCACCTCTCTTCAAGCTCATGTTCCGCAGCCACTCGCTCCAAATGGGCTCCAAATGTCAACTTATGCCGCCCCCCCATCCCATGGCTCCATCCTTGCTGAAATGCCGACTGACTTTTCGCCTCTTCTTCCTCTTCCTGTACGTTGGCCGAAACTGCATGCATGCTGCCGGTCAGCTTCACATTGCTTCTCCGAGGGAGCAATCATCTCTCCTATACTTTTGGCACGTCGTTTTGGGGAGAAAGGATGAAAAGATCGAAATCCAGCTATCGTCAGCCGGAGCTCTCTCCTCGTACTGTACTGTAGTTATCTAAATATCTCTTGATTACTTTGCGGTACTAGTATTTTTATCTATGCTCTTACGCCGATACGTCCACCATTTTTGTGGGCTCCTCTTCTCTTCTCCATGATTTGTACCTGTTGCCTCTTGGAGCCCATTGAGACGCTGTCCTCTCTCCCATGCTTTGGATACATCGGCGTTCCCGTCCCTTCCTCGCCGCGCCGCTGCCGGGCCGCCCGGGGGCTTTCCCTTGACCCCGCGGCGTCCCTCAACTGAATCAGAAACAAAATGAACGGCCTACTCGGCATCGGAAACAAAATGAACGTCACCACCGCCAATTTGTCGCGTGCGTCGCACGTATCATATATTTGGTGTGTTCAACAAAATCGGACACGCATGCATGGATTTCAATTCTGCGTCGATCGGAAATGAGTTCAATTGCATCGGAAACAAAACGAACAAAACAATCTAATCTGCGTCTGAATAATAATCTCGGCTACAGGCTTATCTTATTAGAGCTAGCTATAACGACGTTGCTCGGGGGCATCCACAGCATCGTGTGCCCACCCACCCCCGCCGCCGCGGACCTGCCGATGGCTCCCCCAGAGCTTCTTGCGCGGTCTCGGCGACACAACAACTATCTCGGCGTTCGCATCCCGGCCACCGGCTTTGCTTGGTCGCTGCCGAACCCCGTGGATGCCTCCCCAAGGACGCCAGCAGAAAATGTGGTGCGTGCAGGGCCACTCAGCTATGGCGGCGACGATGCCGGCGACGCGGTCACCATCAACAAGCAGACGACGTCGCCCAAGCCCAAGACGAAGCAGTACGACTACGACGCCGACATCGACGCCACACTCCGGGGCATGGAGAGACAGGCCATGGAGCGCCCGTCGCCGGACTACCTGAGCGATCGACAGGAGGGGAAGATGATGCTCATGGACCGCGCCGACCTCATCGACAAGATGCACGGCTTCTCCACGTACTACGGCCTCGCCCCGGGAGCCTTCCACCGCGCCGTCTCCTTCGTCGACCGCTTCCTCTCAGCCAAGAAGGTGAGCCGCGACGACGAGCGCGGGATCTGCCTCCTCGGCGCCGCGGCCGTCTTCACGGCGGCCAAGTACGAGGACAGGAGTACCACGCTCAAGATCACCGCCGACCACGTCGCCATGTTCGCCGGGTGCACCAAAAGAGAGGCCACCGAGCAGGAACGCGAGCTGGTCGCCGTGCTCGGCTACCGTCTGAGCGGACCCACGGCCTACACGTTCGTCGACCACTTCATGAGGCACAGCGGCCAGGAGCCGGCGGCGTTCAGGGCGCTGGCGCACCACCTGGCGGACATGGCGCTGCTGGACTACAGGTGCGTGGCGTTGCTGCCGTCCGCCGTGGCCGCGGCGGCTATCTTCCTGACGAGGATGTCCCTCTGCTACTACTGGATGGCGACGCCGGTGGCCGGAGGCTACACGCTCGAGGAGCTCAGCGAGTGCATCGAGGCGATCTACGACATGCACGAGAACATGAAGGTGTGGCCAGGCTGCGCCCGGATGATGCGACACTGGAACGAGATCACTGCTCACTTCCGCTATGTCTTGCCTACCCTCTCCATGCTGAACGCCATGTAACCCTGCTAGGTAGCAGTGTTCTGATCTTCATTTTTGTTTCCAATTCTCCATATGTACATCTGAAAGTTATGGCGATGGATCGTTAATGGACCTCAGTTTTGTTTGTTTCAGTTTGTATATGTTCATATATATATATACAAACTCGGTGTACAGAGTTTAGGTCCGGGCTCTACGCTGTTTGGGCTGCCCATTTCTATTCCCCATCGTGGGGCGCGCCACCATCTTGCTTCCTAGTTCCATTTCCACAGGCAAAGTGCTCTAGTGTGCTCCTCCATTCCCCCTTCCAGAGCGCTACAGTTGAGAGCGACGGCCAGGGGTGATCTCACATTCCCCATCCATTTGCTGTCTTCCTCGCCTCTGACGTCCTCGCCGGTGTCAGCGGAGGAGGGGGCTGAATGAATCGACGAAGGATTTATTAATACCTGTGATTATTCAGATTAGGTTAAATAAGTTAGGGTTCGGTGGATCATATCGAAAATTCAAGCTTGATCTCATTTGGAGAGCGCCCGCGGAGAACAAATGCAAAATTCATGTCTGGATCCTCTTAGGAAAATTTAGCAGTGCAACTACCACAACAAGACCTGGCTTCTTTGGCTGATTGGTGGGAACAGGAGGCCAATAGTGCCAAAACGGGAGAGGAGGCGTTTCAATGGAATGGTGATCTATATCATGTGGAACTTATGGAAGGAGAATAATAGGAGGATCTTCCAAAGTGAGTTCAAAACGGTGCAGCATGTCGGTTACCTACCCAAGGAGGATATAACACCAAGAAAGAGGGCATTTAGAGCGTGAATTTCGGTATGGAAGGCAACTAGTAGAGTGCAAATCAACACCAACCCCCTCCCTCCCCCCGGTACCTTGGTCTTAGGACCACTTTTTTAGTTGCTGTACATAAACTTGCTTCTCTAACTTAATTGAGCCGCAGAGCTCCTTCCCTTTTTTTTTCAAAATATCTTAAATGTGGTGGATTCTGTTTCTACCACAAAAGTGTTGCTTGGTGAGTTGCGAAATAGTGGCTAGGAACCTCTTCTTGAGGAGGTCAAACTGTTTTGTGGAAAACACGAGATTGATATTCCAGATCAGAGTGAGAAGTATGTTTTTTTGCAAATTATTTATTCTTTTATAAAACTATACTTATTCAATCAATTAATTCATGTCTTCCCATCTGTAGGTATGTGATGTGACTAAATCTAGAAACAAGAATGACAACAGCACAACCTTTCACCATTTGTTTAATGTTGCAATTGGTCAACAACCAGCAGAGTTAGAAGATCGATTCAGTTCTCAAGTGATAGAGCTTTTGTCACTTTGTGCTTTTTTTATTCTAGACTGGACACATTTAACATAGCAAATATATGCACTTTGGTGAAAAAAAATATTATCCTGCAGATGTCTCCAGTCAAGAAAGAGCTCAACTGCCACATTTTCAAATTAATGTGTGCAACCATACAGACTAAAGGAATTATCAACACTTGCTGAACTAACAAGTGGACTGTTTAAAACAGGTGAATATCCATCTTATCCTATGGTGGACAGATTGTTAAGATTAGTATTAACTTGTGAAGACATGTCTTAGAAGTACAATGGGAGATGTTTTTTTGCGAGATTTTTTGGTAATTTATATTGAGAAGGAATTGGCTGCATCAATTAGTATCGATGAAATTATTGAAGCCTACCATCTCCGTGCTAAGTGCTAGTCGTAGAGCTAAATTTAGGTTGATAGAAATGTTTTTTTTTTGGTAAGATATTATTATATATGACAAAAAAACATATGGTATGACTATAGGTTGTACTTTGCTTTGTTCATTGCACCCCACCCCCCCCCCCCCCCCCCCCCCCCCCCCCCCCCCGCGTTCTCAAATCCTGGCTCCGCTCCTTACCGTGGGCTGCGCACCATCTTGCTCGGCAAGTTCCTTTTCCACCTCTATTGAAGCTCATGTTCCACAGTCACTCAATGTCAACCTCGGCCTCCCGTCCATAGCTCCATCCTTGCTGAAATGCTGACCGACTTTTTCACCTCTTCTTCCTCTTGCTGTGTGTTGGTCGAAACTGCATGCATGTGCCTTCTCGCCTGCAAGTCAGATTCACATTTCTTTTCCGAGGGAGCAATCTCTCCTATACTTTTGGTTTTGGACGTATGAAAAGATGATCGAAATCCGGCGATCGTCGGCCAGAGCTCTCTCCTCGATCTTCGTACTATACTCTAGTTATCTAAGTAGCCCTTGATTATTTTGCGGTAGTAGTGCCTATTTTTATCTATGCTCTTACGTCGTTCACCATTTTCGTGAGCTCCTCTTCTCTTCTCTATGATCTGCGCCTGTTGCCTCTTCGAACCAATTGAGAAGCTGTTCGGCGTTCCGGTCCCTTGACCGCCGCGCCGCTGCTAAAGTTCTTCTCTAGTTCAACTGAATCAAACAAAATGAACGGCCTACTCGACATCGGAAACAAAATGAACGTCACAACCGCAAATTAGTCGTACGTTTGGTGTGTTGAACAGAATCGGACACCCGTGCATGGAGTTCAATTCTGCGTCGGAAATGAGTTCAACTGAATCGGAAACACGAACACAAAACAATCTACTCTGCGTCTGAATTATAATCTCGGCTACAGGCTTATCTTATTAGAGCTAGCTGTAACGACATCCCCCGCAAATTAGAATTAGTCGCGTGCATCGTACGTACGTACGGTTGCTGTTAGTCTGTTACCATTTCCATTTCGAACACATGCATGGGATTGGGAGCAGCCCCCGGCCGCTTCCGATTGTGCACCGTTACACATAAATAGTGAGGGCAGCCTACCTTCCCGTCGCCTCATCATCGTCTTGCCCTTAATTCGTTGTCCGCCTCTCTCATCATCTGCATCTCTTTGCTAGCTAGCTAGGGTTTAGGCCGGCGCCCAGTTCTCAGCCAAGAACGATCGATCGAGGTTGCTCTAGCTTCTTGTGCAGCGATCCATCGATCGATCTCCACCATGTGCACCGTAGCTCCTTTCGCCGGCGCCGGCATGATCAAGAAGAGGACGTACGCGGAGGTGGTGGCTCCTGCCGCGGCACGGGGGTATGGCTATAATGGCGTGGACGCCGGCGCCGACATCGACGCGTTGCTCGGGGGCATCCATAGCGTCGTGTGCCCACCCACCCCCGCCGTCGCGGACCTGCCGATGCCGCCCCCGGAGCTTCTTGCGCGGTCTCGGCGACACAACTATCTCGGCGTTCGCATCCCGGCCACTGGCTTTGCTTGGTCGTTGCCGAACCCCGTGGATGCTCGTGACGCCGCCTCCCCAAGGACGCCAGCAGAAATGGTGGTGCGTGCAGGGCCGCTCAGCTATGGCGGAGACGATGCCGGCGACGCGGTCACCATCAAGACGTCGCCCATGCCCAAGACGAAGCAGCCGCCGCCTCAGCAGTACGACTACGACGCCGACATCGACGCCACGCTCCGGGGCATGGAGAGAGAGGCCATGGAGCGCCCGTCGCCGGACTACATCAGCGATCGTCAGGAGGGGAAGATGATGCTCATGGACCGCGCCGACCTCATCGACAAGATGCATTGCTTCTGCACGCACTACGACCTCGCCCCGGGAGCGTTCCACCGCGCCGTCTCCTTCGTCGACCGCTTCCTCTCGGCCAAGAAGATCAGCCGCCGCGACGACGAGCGCGAGATGTGCCTCCTCGGTGCCGCGGCCGTCTTCGCGGCGGCCAAGTACGAGGACAGGAGCACCGCGCTGAAGGTCACCGCCGACGACGTCGCCATGTTCGCCGGGTGCAGCAGAAGCGAGGCCACCGAGCAGGAACGCGAGCTGGTCGCCGTGCTCGGCTACCGCCTGAGCGGACCCACGGCCTACACCTTCGTCGACCACTTCATGAGGCACAGCGGCCGGGCGGACGCGGTCGTCCGGGCCCTGGCGCACCACCTGGCGGACATGGCGCTGCTGGACTTCAGGTGCGTGGCGTCGCTGCCGTCCGCCGTGGCCGCGGCGGCGATCTTCCTGGCGAGGATGTCCCTGGAGTACTACTACTGGACGGCGATGGCGACGCCGGTGCCAGTGGCTGCGGGAGGCTATGCGCTCGAGGAGCTCAGCGAGTGCATCGAGGCGATCTACGACATGCACGAGAACATGAAGGTGTGGCCAGGCTGCGCCCGGATGATGCGACACTGGAACGAGATCACTGCTCACTTCCGCTATGCCTTGCCTACCCTCTCCATGCTGAACGCCATGTAACCCTGCTAGGTAGCAGTGTTCTGATCTTCATTTTTGTTTCCATTTCTCCATATGTACATCTGAAAGTTATGGCGATGGATCGTTAATGGACCTCAGTTTTGTTTGTTTCAGTTTGTATATGTTCATATATATGTACATGTACATGCATCTGAGTGGCTTATTGGTACTCAGTTTAATTTTGTTGACATGAATCATGGTTCCTTTGTTGCTTTTGTGATATTTACTACTTTTTGATACGCTCTGACATATTCAAGGTGATTGCTAAAGAGTATCGTCAATGAGAGGATACAGGCAGCGCCGTATTTTCGGTTGGTAACAGTGATTTTGAGTAGTAGTACAAATACAAACGAAGGAATCAGTGCATAGCTAGCTCGTCGTCTGTCTCACTATAACATGGGCATTGGCATGGCGTGCATCGATCTGCCTCCCACATTGCATTGCACTCCATCTGGTCTGGAATCTGGATGGAATGCAATCAAGCATGTTGATCCGATCCCTTGTTAGTTTGCATATACATGTTGAACAAACTCAGTGCAAGACTGGATAGACCTCACTCAGAGCATGAGAGCATGCAAGCCTTCACTTGAGGAACGAACGCCCTGGCCGGTGGTGCAATGGTCAGGAACGCAGTCCGCGCTCACTAGCTATCCCGGGACTCCCCCAGCACTGGCTGGAGACTGGAATGCCCGGCGACGAGCGAGCGTGTTCGTGGCGACGGTTGGTTTCAGTATCTTGAGACTTCAGAGATGGAGAACGGTATTGAATCCGACTGTCTGTTGTAAATCACGGCAAATCGATCGATCGGACAGCACGATATGAATCGAAAATAAACGACAACAGGAGGCGAGGTCGGAATCGAAATGGCGGCGGCGTGGTATTTTCGGTTGGTTTTCAGTTCAGAGACAGAATTGAATACGGATTGAAAACGACACGACTACGTGCTTTTGTTGAAAACTCGCGGCAACAGGAACCCAAATCCATCCATCTATCGGACAAGATTGCATGCATGCCCTAAGGTCAGCTCCCACCTCTGCCGCCCGCCATCATCTTCGTGTGCTTTCTTCTTCACCTTCTCGTACGACGCCGACGCCACCACCACCCACCCAGGTCGTCGATCGATCCATCATCGGCAGACAGATCTCGGCGGTGGGCGACATGGATCCCAACGACAACGATCGCCACTTCACTTGGTCCACCGCGTCGACGTCTGCGACGCTCCTCCCGAGGTTCTTGTCGCTGATCTGGAGCCAGTGCCGGGCACCGGCGGGCCCCAACGATGACGGCTACAGGCCTACAGCAGCGTCTGGTATTTCTACCACAACAAGAAATTAACGAACAAGCAAGGCAAGCTCAGCGGGCACAGGGCAGCACAAGGTCACCGGCGGCGCGAGCTGGCACTCGGAGATAAGCCCCAATAAGGACGTCCAGGGAACAAGTGGTGGCACGTCCTGCACCTTGTCCTACCTACTCCTAAGAGAGCATGCTGACTGCTGCAGCGCCGAGACGGAGACGGAGCCGGAGCCGGAGCCGGGACTGCTGCAGCAGCCAATCGCCGCGCTGGAGCATGTTGGACTAATCCTGCATGTGCACATGTTGGTGATTTCAGTTGAGAAAGCCAAGAGTGCAGTAGGCGGGAACAGCCAACTTTGAAAATGTGGAGCAATCAGTGCGACGGTGAGCGTGGCCATAACGTGCGCTGGAACGTGGAGGTTTCACTGAATTAAGGCTCTTGTGTCTTCGTTTTAAGCAGTTTTCATTTAAACTCTGTGAAATGTAATAGCTATGGTATAAATAGCTATCACAAGACTTATTAGCAGTTGCTTAGTCGAGTGTAATCAGTCATTGTATTCAAACTTATCGTGGGTGAAAAGGGGTACTGTCATCCCTGTAGACAGTTGCTAGGTCGTCACTGTGTTCTTGCCTGTGTATGTCTATGTTCGTTCCAGTTCAACCCGCTTGTCAAAAAAAAAAAAAATCAAACCCGTGCTCTGTTGGTTAGCCACTGATCAAATTGATGTGTTGATTGTGTTCTTGGCACCAACATCTAGTATCAAAGCCGGCAATCACGTTGTCATTAGTCTAGGATCTTCATCATGAGTGAAACTCAGAGCGACGGCGGTGGAGATGGAGGCCGGATCGTGTATCCACCTCTTACTGCAACCAACTACACTAGTTGGTGTGCATCCGAGTTCAGGCGATCACGGAGGGACAAGTCGTGTAGGAGGTTTGTTGAGCCGTCGGCGGAGTCGTCCAGGACAGTACAGACGACGGCGAAAGACAAGAAGGCAAGAGCGCATCTCTTGCAATGTCTGCAAAGTTAAAAGTATTGACTCTTGAAAAACAACCACAGTTATTTTGAGACAGAGCAAAGTGATTTCATATCACACCTTTTATATGGCATGATTTTTTTTTTCTTTATTTTCCTATAAGGTTCTTATGAGTTTTATACACTTAATTTTTCAAGCTAATTGATCTTATGAACTAAGCCTTTCTAATTGATACCTTTTTCTAGAGATGATCTCATCCATTGATTTAAAGAACAGGATTAGACGAATATTTGTCATCAAAGGTGCATGCCCTTTGAGCATGCTTTTTTCTTTCTTTCCTTTTTTGAAACTCATTGAGCATGCAGCTGTCAACGGTTGCCACCCATTCGTTAAGGGTATCTTGCGAATAGGATGCCTGTCCAAGACAACTAGTCACTTTGGATATATCCATCCAAGAAAAGAGATCGATGAGAAGGTTTAGTTCCAGTCGATTCAGTTTACATTTGCACTACTAACAGTAATTTCTTAACCGCAAATAGTAGCTTCTTTTAACACAAAAGTAGAAACTCAATATATTAATTTCAAAAACTACTTTTAGATATCTTGAAGTCGCTACCAAAATCCTCTGTTCAAGCAACGCTAGGATAAACGTTACTATGCAATACAGTTTCAAAAAGAATTAGGCCACAATTTTGCAACTCCATGTCCTCTTCCATTGCACTGTTTCAATTTTAACATAGATCCAGCAGCTATTGCAATTCATGGCATTACATCTTTTATAAGTGACGCTATCTACACGAACCTGCTCGACTACACTCTTCCAAATCCTGCTGCAAAACATGATGCAAGGAGGCGAGAGCGCGGCCGGGCAACGTGTTCCAGGGCTCCTAAGAACAATGGACGCTGCACATATTGTTTCATTTACAAGGCTACTACTTACATGGATACAACTGGAATTAGATTTTACAGGTTACACTAGGGCGGTCAGAACCAGGAATCACATGCCAATGGCTTGTGATGATGAAAGATCAGCTTCTCCATCCATTTCGCTTGCCACTCCATCTCCAGACACCTGTCACAACAATCATATTACTATTGTTTTGGCAGCAAATGGTATAGATCTAACAAGTATGTCAAAGTCACAGAATTTAGTAAGCCTTACCTTCATCTGGGATAGATATTGATCCAAAGCACCATCGCCATAAAGAATCTTAGCTCCACAGCCAGGTCGGTCCACTGATCCTACTGCATCTTCATCTACAACCACTGCATCAATTCGCTTCTCCCCAGATTTTGCATCTGGAATCTGTAAGGAAGCAAATCAATTGTAAGAACAATTAGTATGCCAACTCCATAGAATTTACAGGTTAGGTCAATATAAAGAGAATACAAAATCATCATGCAACAAACCTCATACATGGAATCCATGAGAATATTCTCAAGGATTGTTCTTAAACCCCGTGCACCAGTATTTTTCGACATTGCCTTTTTGGCAATTATTCTAAGTGCACCATCTGTAAAGTGCAGCTTAACCTGAAACCCAATGTTGAGCCAAATTGAGACACTAGGTAGATACTAATTTCTGTATGTTTTCATGGTAAGCTTACTCACATTATTCATGGTAAACAATTTCTTGAATTGTTTACCCAGGGCATTCTTTGGCTCAGTGAGAACCTAGCAGAATAAAATTGTATCAGTACTCTGAGAAGTTCTCTAATAAGTAATAATCACATCGAAATATATAAGTGTGTGCTTCTCTAAGCAAGGTAGCAGCATAAGCGTGCACTCGTAGACAGACCATGATGTTAGGAAAGACAAAATACAGTAGATACACGTGATACCTGAACAAGCTGGTCCTCATTTAGAGCGGCCAGGCTCACAAGGATAGGGAAACGTCCAATAAATTCTGGGATAAGTCCATAAGCTATTAGATCACCACTCTCAACCTGAAAAGGAAGCACATTGAAACACCTCTAGAGCATAAAGTTAACTGATCAATAGTAGAATACTACTAACCGATTCCAACAAGGATGATGTCACTTGAGCACTTGAAGTGCCACCGACCCTCATGTTTGCACGAACTGGTGCACCGAAGCCAATAGAAGAATCCTGCCGTCTTTTTTTTTTTTTGTGTGTGAAAAAAGAGCCAAAAAACCTTAGATGAAGACAGAGAGGAGACACCAGATTGAGTGAGCTAACGAACAGTACCTCTCTGATATAGTTTTCTCCAAATCCACGAAAGCACCACCACAGATAAAAAGAATATCTTTGGTATCTATCTGCATGCGCATGAATGCCATAATAAAGTAATTAACTATGCACAGACATAAGAGGCATAAAATCTAAGAAAAATATTTTGTCAAAAAAATCCCAAGAACCAGATCAACGGGATTGGATCATGCATATGTCATATGGGGAAAGCAGTTTAGCCGCAGGGCTACGAAAGCAGGGACAGCTAGCCAGGAAAGTGGCTGCTGTCAATGGGAGGCACACCATTAGCTGGTGCTAATTTAGAAACTTATTAGAGAGTGGTTGAGAGAGATTTGAGTGATTGGCAGCCTAATGCCTATGTAAGCCGAATAGACTTGGAGAATAATCAAGCAATGAAGTGATCTTCCCCGCACTGGTGGAGCGTAGTGGCGGCGAACCTGGGCACCCGCGCCCCCCCCCCCCCCCCCCCCCCCCCTTTTCCTCCGCGCTGGTTTCACTGCAGGCGAAGCCAATTGTGTTTTGCATGCATGCATGCATGCGAGGAAGGTAGAGCAGTGGAGAAGCAATAGTCGGATGAAGCAGAGAATGAGATAAGAATTAACTCAACACTAATCAGTAGTAGTAGTACTAATTTTAGCATTGGTCTGTGCACCAAAGCCAAATACGACATCTAAATCAAAAACAAAGGGAGAATGGTCACTGGTTATCATCTCGGCATCACATCTGGCTATCGCTGCTGCAAGGCAATGCAAAAAAGAAAAAAAAAAGTACTAGACGTGTGTGCTGATGAAGAATAATAAGATGGCTTGTATATGTAGGCCCTGAAAGCTTGAGGATCACAAAGAATGGGCTATAACTAAACTAAGCCTTATACATAGGACCTAGTCTTATACATCACCGGTATAAATCGCACCCCCCCCCCCCCCTTACTTTTGTGTCACGTTCCGCCACTGCTTCCCCGTTTCTCTTCCCTCCAACAAAATAGGGAGCCGAGGGGTAAAACCTCGCTCCAACTCTACCTGCAGCTATGCCCAACATAGCCAAGGATCACCACCACCAGTACCACCATTAACCCCTCACCAATGCTATAACAGCATGCTCCTGTCAAGTGGTGTACTACAACTAGTTGGCAACTTTTATAATTTAGTGCAGCATTAACACAAGGGTCCAAGACTTGTTTGATTAACTAAACTCTTGATCTTCTCAATGGGACAATGGAGTTAACATACTCCTTGTGTCCATCAATGTAAGGTAAACCTTGGCAGGGAAAGTCAAAATTTGTAAGTTTTGAAAAAAAAAAAACAGTTAGTCAAATCATAAACTATTTAGTGTACAACCAAAAGATGCACCAATATATACTCCAAACATCGATTAATGCAAGTTGTATTTTGTTCTAGAAAGTCAAAGTTGACAGATTGACGAACAATTAATTAAATTATATGCATGTCAGTTGCATCAACACTTCAACAGGTTCATTGCCATACTACACTTAAGATTATGTTGATTTTCAAGAAATCAACAATACAATGGAAGAGAAAACACTGGACAAAATCTATTTTTGATCACTTTTTCCTTTTAATATTTATTGTGGAGTAGAAATGTAGAACATCATAAATAAGCTTGATAACTTTACCTGTATATTATCACCACGAGGATGCTTCCTTGCTCCTTTCTCAGGAACATTGACTATCTAAGCATGACAAATTTGAAAAGGAGAAATAAATAATACATTTATATAGAGATATGAAACAAGTTATAACTTTTGTTATGCCTCAATGAAGACAAACTGATAGATAATCACCCATATCTTGTGGCTATGTCACAGTTCGGATCGCACAAACTACATTATAGGCAGCCTTATTTGAGGTTTTTCCAGGATTTGATCTTGCATCATAATTATAATTAACAATTGCACCGCTTCATGAATCATGACAACACAAAAAAGAATGCAAAGGCCAACTGATGAATACAAAGGCTGCGTTCGGTTGAGGGTATAAGCGCTTATAAGCGCTTATTTTTCAGCACTTCAGCAGTATTTTTCTCTCACAAGATTTCAGCACTTCTACAGCACTTCAGCGCTTATCTACAGCACTTCAGCTTCACCGAACACAGCCAAAGTGAACTGAGTTGCTTTCATATGGTAATTGCATATGCATATAAAATGATTGTAACTACAGAATACCTGGTTCATTGCATCACATCAGATATGTTGTGAACCCATAAAAGTTGATATAACAAAAGAAACTCCAGATTTTTGGCAATATATAGCATAGGGCGTACTGGTACTAGGTAACAACAATTCAACTACAACTACAAATTTCAATTCAAATGCAGATACTATTTTTCTCTATGTGTTTCATTTGACCAAGGAAATAATCTACACCGATTCAAAATAGATGTTGTTTTAGACCCCTTAATTTCATTCAAAATACATGTCATCCTAGAACTTCTAGGCACTTTTTGCTCTTTGCTTCCTTTAATCCTTTCTTACCCTTGATAACTAAATGCTATCACACTCAAATACATTATAACATCTCTTTCCAGTGTAGCATAAATAAAGGGTAACAAAGGTCATTTGATTCATTTTCTTAATCACTGTGCACAACTTTATAACAAGCAATTGGATTGTATACAACTATACATAAATGCACTAGTCTCAAATTACACACAGACTGACAGGCATGTAAACTCAATTCGACTGCAACTCAATATGTCAACAACCAATAGAAACACGAGCTAACCAGGCCATTCAGAGGTCAATACTGTGCCTTACCGTGCCTTCCAGCATTTTCAGCAATGCCTGTTGAACGCCTTCACCAGATACGTCTCTGCTGATGTTAAGACTTTCAGCCTGCAAGCCAGATCACAAACTAATGAAAGTCCACACTAGTAGGGAAAATCCAAGCCAAAGATTGATATGTCATACCTTTTTTGTGATCTTATCAACTTCATCTATGTACACCATCCCTTGCTGTGCTGCTTGCACATTAAAATCTGCCACCTAGTTAATGACAACAGAGAACAGTCAAAGCTCACTCTCAAAGGCAAGATATTACAACAGTTCACAGTTTCAACTTGTTTCACTGCACATGTGCAAGTCAAAAGGCATACCGTGAGTAACTTGTATAATATAGATTCTACATCCTCTCCTACATAACCTGCCTGCAATAAGTGAAAAAATTAATCCTTAGTGCTGAAACCATGACTCCATGAGGATAGAATTAGGGAAAGGAAACTAACAGAGACCATATGTGCAATAGTAAAACACAAGATATGATCCTTTTTTATTATTTAATTAAATGGCTCGGTAAGACCTACTAGAAATCCAAACTAGGATTATGAGTGCAAACACTTAATGTTGAGATAGAATAATGTGATAGGTACTGCAAAATCAGTACCTACATTTATGCAGAATTTGTTAATAGCATACTTCTTGCTAACATAGTTTAGATGGTATCATTGATGAAGGCCTGCAATACTCTCTACAGCATGATGTTTGTTGTGTGCTTAACCAATATGCACTTCTCTCTCTAGAGGGTAATGTCTTAAATACTTGCCTGGGTCAATGTCGTTGCATCAGCAATTACAAATGGTACATTCACAAAACGAGCTAATGTCTTTGCAAGTAAAGTTTTACCTGTGAAAGAAATGAACCATCAAAACAAAATACTGTTGAGTGCCCTTCCTTTTTACAGACATTTTAGTTGATACAGTATAGTAGGCAGAGCTGACATAAATCCAACTCTAAATGGATGCAAATGCCTTACCAGAGCCAGTAGGTCCCATTAACAGCACATTGCTTTTCTCTAGTTCCACATTGTCGTCGTCATCAGCTTCCCCATCAAAACCACCCGAATCTGCTCCAGACCTACTTGTTTAGCTTATATACCACGTAATTAGTCACTGAAAGATATTTATGAATTCTAGTTTCTACGGGTGCAGAAATGAATATCATTCATTATTTGCAGAAAAGACAAATTAACACAGCAAAGTGAAACTGACCCCTTTTGTAAAGATTGATGGTATATCCGTTTATAGTGGTTGTAAACTGCAACAGACAGCACCTGCAGGTTTACAAGGCTACATCAGATGAGGACCAATTCAAGCTAGTGTTAAGTACCCAATACTGAGACAATGCAACCAAGATAATCATGAGAACTGAAATTAAAAATTATCTACGAAGAAACTTTCACAATTTGTATCTCGATTAAAAGGTATGAAGAAACTTATTCTTTTCTTGAGCATGCAGATGAGCTGCATGTCTTTTTATTAGAAAATAGATAAGAAAAATAACAGTCCCACTCCCACACTGTGCTCACAGAGGCAAAGGTGAGGCACAAAACACACACAGAACATACGCCAACAGCTCAACACTAAGTAGAAAACTCCTCTACTTAGAATTAGATGAAATGACAGCAGACAGGATAGAAAATCTGTTTATTCATTATTGTTCCACAGTGTTAGAACGGGGCTCACATTTATACAACTAAACAGAAAGTCAGAGCAGGGCGTAACAAAGTGAGACCGCAGTGGAGAATGTGCATTTCTTTGATTCTATTACAAACTTTATAGCACAGTCCGTTCCCAAATAAACCATTTCAACCAAAACCAGCATTCTATATATACTTCTTTTTCTAATTTAGAAAACATTTTTCATTGCAATTATATCCACTAGCCTTTAAATAGTCTATAATCCCAACCCTAAACAATAATTGAGTTGGAGAAAGCTCTCATTTTGTTGAAACAGTAAACAATCAAACTCACTGAGTTGAAGTCCCTCAATCAAGTGAAGAAGTGAGACGGGGATACCTAGATTTCTAAAAAAAACAAAAGTTGTAAAAGTCCCTCCATTGAAGAATTGGAGTCCTCAAATGCGCTCACCACATCAGGATGCCAACTCTAATAACCATGAAACGAAAAGCTACCAACATGAATCGAGTATTTATTTTCACCTTCTTAGCTCTGTCCTGCCCAATCACATACTTGTCGAGCCCCTTACAAATCTCCTTGGGCGTGGGCAAATCCCTGCCGAGATTGGAACCACCCCAGCCCTCCTTCCCCGCACCGTCGTCGCCAGCGCCACCTCCGCCGCCGCCGCCGCCGGCGACGCGGACGACGTTAAGGTTGGGGTGGAAGGGCGGGCCGGGCGGGACGTGCACGGCGACGCCGCCACCTTCCCCGTCGTCGCGCGATGAGGAGGAGGTGTCCCTGATAGCCTCCCAGAAGATGGGGTCCCTGGCCCTGGCGGCGGGGTGGTCGAGGAGGTCGGCCCGGACGCGGCCGATCTCGACGAAGGTGCCCTGGAGCGGCGCGAGGGCGTGGGGGCGGAAGAAGTAGGCGCTGCGGCAGTTGGGGCAGAGGTTGAGCGCCTGGTAGCCGCCTCCTGCGGCGGCGGCGGTGGGAGGGCCGCCCCGGTGGGAGAAGAGGATGTCCATGTGCTTGGAGCAGCGCGGGCAGTGGGCCTCCGCGCGGATGCGGCGCGGCTCGGGCTCGTCGGTGGAGGAGGAGGAGGAGGAGCTGCCCCCGGTCCCGGAGCCCGAGGAGGAGGACTCCCACTTGCGCCGCTCCTGAAGGCGCCGGTGCGGCGGCGGCGGCAGCGGGGCGACCGCGCCAGCAGCGGCCGACGCGGCGGCCGGGGAGCACTCGGCCGCGGTGAGGGTGGAGGCGGCGCGCGTGGCGGCGCCGGCGAGGCGGCGCCACCGGAGGAGGCCGGACATGGTGGCCGGTGCGGTGGGTGCGGATGGATTGGGAGAGGGGAGAGAGAGAGAGAGAGAGTGTGACCTCAGACTCTGCGTGGGATTTTTTGCGGGGTGTGGGTAGCGAATTCTGGGGCTGGTTTCCCGTCTGGCGCTGGCTGCTGGTGCGTGCAGCGTGCTCGGTGCGTTTTTGCGTGGGGGGTGGAGATACGTGACGGCGGTCGCTGGAATCTCGGGATCGGATAAAAAAGAAGGGAGGCTGCTGCGGCACTGTTCCATTCTGTCAATCCACTGCCTCGCGATTCGTGTAGCGCCCTCTCTCCGTTTCGCTTGCAAAATCTTGATAAAAGTTTGGCATACGTCATATCTTGAACTCAAAATTGGCTGATTTGGCACTTACTGTACAACTCGTTTGGTTTGGTGAGGATCGGAGAAGTAGCGAAAGTGTACGAGGGATTGTGAAGTTAATGACAACACTCTCACAGCGCAACACGTCACCGGTTGACTGAGCCAGCTGAGTTCGAGTCACAACATCATCTTCTTATCACAAAAATCAGGGGATGTCTCTCCACCCGGTAGAGTCTTTTTTTTTCATATAATCTACTCTTCAGAGGTATTGCTCTGTTCAGTTGTCATAAAAGAAGTACTAATTTCTACTGATGCTGATTTATTATGAGAGGAAAATACTATTCTAAGTTCGAAAAAAAAGCCAAACTCATGACAAGTGAACAGGGCCGATGATGGCCTCGTTCAGTTGTTTGAAAAAAACGTTGATTTTGACTTATGCTGATTGTTGTAAGGTGACAACACTGTTTTATGTCTGAAAAGAAGTCGAAATCTGGACAAGTGAACAGGGCCATATATGGAGAATTTTCGAGGTGTTCGCTTGAGCTTATCAGCGCTTCTTTTAACTATAAAACATTTTTTCTCTCACAATAATCAGCATCAGTTAAAATCAACGTTTTTTCAGCTAGCCAAACAACTTTTTGTCTTGCAAAGGATTAACCTTCACCTTTAAATCCCTTGCAATCCTCACAAAACTGAACAAACATCACGTGGAGTTTAATTACTTGCAAGTTAAAACCCACCATGTTCTCTCCAACTGCTTTGTGGAGATGATTAAACAAGCATGGACTATGGGATTTGGTAAAACTCGGAGTTTCCATTTGACCGATGCTTATTGCATACTTCCTCAGTATCAAAAAGAAAGTCGTTTTAGATAAGATTTTGGTCAAACATTGAGATATAAAATCATAAATAACTTTTAAATTATTGAGTTTGGAAATATGAAAATTATATAAATAGATTTGCCTTTAAATATACTTTCATAAAAGTATGCATATATCATTTTTCTATAAATATTTTATAGAAATATGATAAATATAAAGTCAAAGTCATGATTTGAAGACCGTGTAGTTGTCCTAAACGACTTTTAAATCCGATACGGAGCAATTATATTTTATATTAAAGCTATAATTGTAGTTCGTTGTAGTCTTTATAGGCATAATCTACAATTTTTGGTTCTGAGAATAAAAATACACGTTAGATAAAATCACAAACCCAATAAAAATCTGATTTGTATTGACATAAAAATAAGTGACAATTTATTATAGTTATTTTTTAGACAGATAAGGACATAATTTTGATATGTTATAACATAAATACAAATAATAAATCATAAAGGTAATAATTTTTTACTAATTAGTGGAGAGCTACCGTTAGACATAAGGAAAAAAAATCTTAGCCTCAACGGCTCAACCTATTAACGGGTAGGGCTTGGACTCAAGAAGTAAACCATGCGAAGATTTTCTTGTGTTGGCGCCCAATTAAATTATTGTGTTTTTAATTTTTTCATGTTTTTTCGTTATATTATGTCGTTTTTACTATTACTATGCTTAGGTTTATTACATACTCCTCTGTTCCAAATTATTTGACGTTTCTAGACTGAGAGGCCTGTTCGAAAAACAGAGATCTGTCTGGACAGAAAAATTCGGTTTGAAAAATCCCAACTTTTCTCCAGCCTTCCTGCTGCTAGCTCTTCTCCCGTTCAAGCCGCCAGCGCGCCCTCTCCCTCTCTCGTGGGGACAACTTGGCGACAGTCGCCGCCGCCGCCGCCGCCGCCGCCGCTCTCTCTCTTTCGTCGGAACTTTCAACGGCCCTTCGCCGGCGACGAGCACCCACTAAGTATGTGCGCCCCTTCTCTTCCCTTGATCCCTTTCTTCTGTGCGAAACAGGGTTCCCGAAACCTCTTTGGATCTGATCTAGTTCCAAGTGTATTCATGTATTATGCCTACTAGCTTCGGTTTCTTTGCAAGATTATTGGGTGCACATCTGTACGCCATGTCCTTTACAGGCCCCGTCCATGCTGGATATCAATTTTTTTTATAAAAAAAAAACCCTTGGGTGTTCATTTAGATCCCATGCCTTATGAGTCTACAGATCCATGCTTTATGAGTCATTTATATGAGTCTGCAACAAGGTAGTCTTAGTCCAATAGTTATCCTTCACTTATGGCACTAGGCAGTATGATTTTCTTAATTATGGGTACAGACCTTCTGTAGTAAGTTAGCAGGTGATCTACATGGTGAATCGAAGTGTGTCCTCCAGTTTTTTGTATGATCAATATCAGCTTTCAAGGTACTTTTTTTTTTCCCGTTTGAACATCCAGGAGAGGCTGAGAAGAACAGAGTAGATAAAAGGATTACATGCTTTTTTCGTGACCGTATTTCATTAAGAGGGAAATAGAAGGATTACATACACGCCTATAAAAATTGGAAAAAGGACAACCTGACCTAGAACCTAATTATCCAACCTAGCGCTGTGATAAAGCAGCCCCTTAGTACCTACCATACTCCAGATCTGGTACTCTTCACCAGCTAGGTAAAGGGGCTATGGAGAGCGTCGGTCATTCGGTGTAACTCCACTAAAAACTCAGTCATTCCTGTGTTCCAGAGAGTCCATGCACCGAAAAAGAGTAGGGAATTTAAACCTTGTTGGGTGGAGCCACTCACAGCAGTGCTAGCTCTGCACCACCAATCATCAAAAAAGTTCTCTATGAGTTTTTTTTTTTTTTTTGACAACAAACAATTTATTACCAGCAGCAAGAAGCTGAAATAATTCTTACATCGGGCAAGTCTACGTGTAGTAGAGCTTGCAGTAGAGAGCAGAAAGTGCCACAATTCAGATGAAGGCAATTGGTGTGAAGTTGTTGTGCCGAAACATAAGCCTGACGTGCTAAAGAATGAGCCGTAATATTCCGTGTCCTATTGGATGGTGAGGCCTACTCTTACTCTGAGGTGGCAATTGAATATTTACGCTACTGTAGGGCACAAAAACTGTTTTTTTTCTTTTGCTTGCTATACCTAGCATTTTCATATACACAGGAAAAAAAATGATACTATTGTAAATACTAGTATCCAAATTTATTCAACTTTCTGTTTACTGATTGAATTATCTGTTCTTAATCATTTAGATTTCCTGTATATCTTTTCTACTCTACATCAATACTAGTTCAGAATTCAGATTACCAACCAACACTAAAGCAAAGTATGAACATGTCCTGCTCATATTTTTAATTTTTATAAGAAGAGAGATTCTCGGAGGAGGCTGAAAGAGAGGAGTGACTTGTTTGGTTAGCCAGTTGTTGTTTCCTATCAAGCCAGTAAATTGATAGAGGTGTCCAGAACAGCAGAAGTCAGGCTGCAAAGATGGAGAAATGGATTCAGGAATCTTTTTCTATTTTTTCTATCCCTATTGAAGCGCCCCTTATGCCATATCATACAACATCTACTAAGAAATATACAATGTTCTCCATTGCATCAAATTTTTCTTTGTGCTTCACCGACGAGCCCCAGTGGCCGCTCAGGGTCAGGCTGTGGGCCTGCCACTGGTTCATTGCTTCTGGTCTCATCATAATCTAAATTCTAAAACTCCATGAGAATGTATTCTGTTTCCCTGTCCGCCAAGTCTTTCAAGTTTCAACTGTAAATGATACATCCTTCAGTTTTCATATGAACATGAATTGCAGAACTTTGTAGTTCATGAACAAATCTAATAGTATAAAACTTTTCTGCCCAATGACATTCATTAATTGTTAATCTGCTCTTTTGAGCACAACATTGCTATTTGCTTAAGATGAAATTGTACTTTGTTAATGCCTGTAAACCATTCACCCTATGCTTGGAGATTTGGTTCAGATGCAAGAGTTTTCCAACATTTCCACTTCACATGCAGCGTACCACGCTTGCATCATGAAGTTCTGATCCACATTATTTTGCCAGTCTAACATTATTTGTGTTCGGGTATAGCATTGGCTCTGGGCTGCCTCCTTTATATATATATATATATATATATATATTTGATATATATATATATATATATATATATATATATATATATATATATATATATATATATTTGAGGATAACAACAGGGGAGGCCCCTACCTGAAATTTTTCATTATATTTCCTGTACAGAATACAAGGCTTGCAAAGCCCAAACAAAAAAATAGATTACAATTAAGGGATATTCTCTAGCCACTGAATTAGAGGGGCCTTAACCCTATCTTTGGCTTTGATGCAAACCAAGCCAATCTCTCTTTTGAAATCCAGCTTCCAATTGACTAAAGAAAGAGTCACATCATCAAAAATAGCTTTGTTTCTTGCCGTCCAAATGATCCAGCAAGCTGTTATAAAAATTTCTCTGAAAATATGATGGCCAAAATCAGCTCTGGCTGTAATGATCATATCAAGATGAGGAAGCTGCCTGTTACAATTTATCTCTAGAGCTTCCCAGCAGCTAATGCTAAACTGACAATCAAAGAAGAGGTGCATGGTATCTTCTTCACAATCCTTTATATACTTGTTTAAGATTTGCAGACTACCATTTTCTGCGTGTATATTTTATACACTATGAATCAGGTATTCTTAGCTTTGAAGAAACGATCACCTTAATAACATGTTTGTTTTGAGAACATGATGCCTGTAGCTATTACCGACTTACTGTTGATAGGAGTATGTTGTTTGATTAACGAAGGTCCATAAAAAATTCCTTCCTAGCCCTTTTCTTTTGATCCTATGCACACCTTGCTTACACTATTCTGCCCTTTTTCCCTGGGATTAGCAGAAGCGTGGCATGGCAAAGATCAAGCCAAAGGCTTTGCTGGCACAAAGCAAAGTGAAGAAGACTCCTAGCCAAATCAGTGTAACTACTATCGTTACCTACGTGATCCTCGGCGTCCTGGTTGTATCCTCTGTTTATTTTGCCTACAGATACTGGATGGGCAAAGGACCAGTGGAGGCAGTGGGCATCGAGGGGAACTAATCCCCAACTATGTAACTGGTTCTGTTATATCATCCAGATGGATAATTTTGGTTGTTGCAGTCCAGCGGTAAATGATCTGATGGAACACGGATAGAATGTATGTTGCTACAGTTTTATTGTAGTCCTTGGTACATTACATTGATATGTATTTTAAATTTCATTCTGGTTGACTCAGCTGAAACTATCTTGAAGTGTAAACTTGTGATGTTAGTAGTCAGGTCTGTTTGGCAGGGCTCTTATCCGGTTCCGGCTCCGGCTTCTCTAGATGAGCCCTGTCAAACGTTTTGAGGAGTTCCTTTTTTTTTTTTACTTTTAGTAAAAAGAAAAGGAGAGTCAGAGCCATTTTGGAAGCCATGACACTCCCTCAGAACTGCACAGGGTTTTTTTTTGAAGAGTAAAAGAAAAAAAAAAACATGGGAGTACGAAATAAATGTAGGTAGGAAACAGGATAATATGGCTCTATTCGGCATGGCTTCTCCACGGGAATGAAGCTGTTTGGAGCCGTTTTATATGAAATGAGGTAAAACAAAGGTGTTTCATTTAAGAGGCCCCTAAAGTCTTATTCTTCACTCGGCTTCACCTCGTTCTAGTGGATCATGCATGGTCTTATGTGAGAGCATGTTTTAAGAAAGTTTAAATGTGAAACTATTTTGTCAAATAATTTATCAAAACGTCTCTGGCTCCACTGATAAAAACTGCCCATAAAATTGAAGCAAAAAAATAATGGCTTCACCGATAAAATGGAGCCGTGTTAAACCGGGTCTAGATCACACATATTGGTAATTGTTGCTGAGGGTTTTAAAAGCACCATCACCTTATCTTTTTATCCCTTATATTTATCAAATAAAACATGGAGACAGTCTATCCCTATAGCTAAACACACCCGAATGTCTCGTGTTTGGTTCACCTAAATGGTAAACATAAAAAGAATAACACTCTATTCGGCTGACTGAATTGTATGGCTGAATTGTTGTCACAGAAAAATCCTGTTCTGTGGCTGAAAATAAGCTAAATCTAGTTCAAGCGAACAGAGTGCAAAGATTGCGAGAGAAGACAATGAAATGGTATCTGATTGCATTGGGATTGGGGCAGCGTAAGTTTTAGATAGAACGATTGAGATTGGGCAGTATAGTTAACAGTAGGACTCGATTACACGAGGACAGCAACAAACATCAAATAATAGGACCTGTTACATGCTGTAATCAAATCAAATCGCATTATATTTAGATGAACCAATCACTAAATCATTATAAAAAGTCTACATCACCCTTATTTATTGTAGGTTGTCATCCTCCAAATTATGAAACCATATACTTTTACTATATACATGAATTTACCGATCAAAAACCCCTCCAGATGGTTTTAGACGGTGATTTTGTTATAGTGCGCATGGTTTTGTTTTTTTATTTATTTATTTCAGCTAAATCTTTAAAAAATATAGTAAATGACAGGAAAATCATAGAATAGAAAACTTAATTTTGTTCCACTGTACATAAGTATATTTACAAAATTAACATATAATATGATATATTTTATGTGAATTTAAATCTATATTTTTCTATAATTAATTGGAATAATTTGCTATCCAAAACTAAAGTAAGGCTCCGTTTAGATCTCAGTTGCAGTTGCAATTCTGCACTGTAGCACGTTCGTTTGTATTTGACAACTTTTGTCCAATCATGGTCCAAGTAGGCTTAAAAGATTCGTCTCGTGATGCACATGCAAAAAGTACAAACATGCAAACATTTCGTCTACATTTAATACTCCATGCATGTGCCGCAATGTTGATGTGACTAGTTGCAGTTGCAATTTGCACGGGATCTAGACACAGCCTAAGTCTACCGAAAACGCCGAACTCAGCAAGAGGCGAGAGCACAGGGTATCCGTCCGTTCCGTTTCCAGGTCCAGGATAGGCTGCAGTCCTGCAGACAAATAGCATCGACACGACGACACCCGCTAGCCACACAAGGCACGGCGATATACCTCGTGGCCGGAGGCGCTCGCCACCGCCGGTCCGCCGCCATGCTGATCCCCGCCCACTCGGCGCCGGCGCCGCCGTTGTCCTCTCTCCGCTCCCTAGTCGTCACCCTACTTCCTCCTCCCCTCCCGCACCCACTTCCTCCCCGCTGGCACTGGCGGCGTGCTCCCCCCGCTCCGCCGCCGCGGCGACCTCGCCATCCGCATGGGCGGCGGGCCGCGCACCTACCCTGGCGGCGTGTCCAAGTGGCAGTGGAAGCGGATGCAGGCCAAGAAGGCCCGGCAGCTCCTCAAGGCGCGCCTGGCCCGCGAGCGCCAGCTCTACGAGATGCGCAGGCGCGCCGAGCTCCGCGACGCCGTCGCGCACCTCGAGCGGCCCTGGGACCCGGACTCCTCGTCCTCCGCCGCCGCCGTGGCTCCCAACCTGCTCTCCGTCGCGGCCGAGGACCAGCTCAGGGCGCTCGCCGACCGCTTCCACCGCCCCGGCGGCGTCGACCTCTGGAACGACCGCGACGGGCCCCGGGTCTTGGCGTCCCCGGCCACAGGCGCCGCCTCCGCCAGGCTCTTCCCCAGGAACGCCTTCCACAGCATCCAGCCCTACGCGCTCGTCGGCGCAGGAGGGGAGGCGAGCGCGCAGGGTGTTCGTGAGAATGCCGCGGAGGATGAAGCGCACAGCAGCATTACTGCCGATCGCGAGCGTGCGGTTGAACTCACGGAAAGGGATGATGGAAAATGGGAGCCGGTGAATGCCCTCGCCGATGACAGCGCTGCAGATGACTGGACCTCGGATGATGATGACGACTACGACGATGCTACTCCTGAATCAGAGGGCATGGGAGACGTCGGTTCTTGGCGCGAGCACCAAACCATGGTTACGAGAAATGGAAGGAGCAATGGTGTGGCAAGATGGGGAAAAGCTGCAGGAGCAATGGCTGCCGGCAGAGGTTGGGGTGGTGATGCTTTCTCCTCGGACTCGGAACGAGCAAGAGAAGGTCATCGTGAGCAAAGATGGCAGGGAAGAAGTAGCGGTGCAAGTCCAAGGAAGCAGGCCAGTGGGAGATGGACTGGCCTGAAGACCACAGCGGGTAGCCATGTCAGGCAGAGGGGCCGAACAGGCGCTGCTTCGTTGTCTGAATCTGAGGTGATCCGCGGTGGCTCCGAGCCGAAACGGAGAGCAAGCAAGGGCAAGAGAGATGACACGAGGAATGGTACCGAGAAGTGGAAATGGAATGCTCCTAAAAAGCATTGGATGGGTGATGGGTTTGATTCAGAATCAGGCAGTGCAAGAGGGAGGGAACTGGAACCAAGACGGGTAGCTGGAAGTAAGATGAACAGAAGCGATGGTCTTAGAGGAAGATCGAAGCCAAACTATAGTGCTAATGCCAACGGCGGGGAGAAGCTTTTGAAGTACTTGAAGGGTGACCCGCACGCAGACTGCAACGATGGCTTTGCGGAGGATTTGGAGGCACCAAAATGGAAGCCGAGAAGAATGAACCGAGCGAGGAACAACAATGGTGGTAGAGATGGTGTCATGGGTGGCAGGTTCAGGCGAGGTGAGGATGGAGCGGCAGGACGGCTACGGGCGAATCCAGTGAAGAATAGCGGAGATGGCAGCGTGGATGGTGGACGTAATAAGACGAGCAGGAATGGAGGACGACGGCTCTCGGGAGACGAATACTGGCTGCGTCCGACGTCGGAATTGCGCGGATCTTGGCGGGACACAGGATCAGATGGATTGTAGCATTGTACTAGCACCGTAGCAGAGACAGACTGACATGGGCTCTGTTTAGATCCAGTGCAAATTGCAACTGCAACTAGTCACATCAACGTTGCGGCATATGCATGGAGCATTAAATGTAGACGAAATGTTTGCATGTTTTGTACTTTTTGCATGTGCATCACGAGACGAATCTTTTAAGCCTACTTGGGCCATGATTGGACAAAAGTTGTCAAATACAAACGAACGTGCTACAGTGCAGAATTGCAACTGCAACTGGGATCTAAACGGAGCCATGATCTCTTTTTTTTGTTTTTTCGTAAAACTACACCTGTGTTGAAAAGTAATGTGTTGATATTGATATTTAAGTTTATTCTGCTGCAACGCTGGCCATGTCTCCCACCAATCAACAATGAACGGCTAATCTAACTTTAACGGAAACAAAAGTTCAAGTGGAGGCAGCACTTTCAAAATCAAATAAGCACATAAAGGATTCCAAGGATTCTTGAATTACATGAGCATTGTCAGATCCAGATACCAAGTATTAGCACAGGGTTCCAAGACAATTGTTGGACCAGTGGGCAAGTCTACCTTGTCACAAATTACAATATGGTCATGGCCGACCTTATGAGCTCAAACTGTAGAAAGATCAACAACACCTGTCGTGCTTGGCAAAGTTGGCTCCAGCTTCTTGACCTGCAACACATAGTATCACCAATTAATCACACAAAAGCTGGTTTAGCGCTAACAGCTAACAACACGCACCCTCCCCCCCCACCCCCCCCCCAAAAAAAAAAAAATCAAGTGTAGAAGTGCAAGAAGAAAAAACATATTCGATCATAGCTCTCAAACCAGTGCAGATATGTGCGGTGAATTTTAACTAACCCCAGCATAATATAAGCAAACACCCTCAAAACTAATAAACTCCCCCCCCCCCTCTCCCTCCCTCTTGAATGCAAGATTTACAAAAGAAAAATGCAAACATTGGGTAGGAATGCATATGTAAAACAGGGGAATGGAAAAAACACGAATTTTGTAGTAGGTGTTTGGATGAACGGCAGGAAAAACCACAGGAAACAAGAAACCAAAGACAGTACAGTAAACTCTATAGTTTCCCATGGTTTGAGTGGATGTGTTTTCCCCATGGGTTTCATGTGAAACCGAACAAAAGGAAAAGTTTCCTATGTTTTTCCTGCAAGTTATTTCCGTGAACCAAGTGCACTACAGCTATTTCACGGGAATCAGTTCATTTTCACATGAAAAACAGGAAAAATTCCTGCATTCCAAAGGGAGGAAGAGGGAGGGCGGGGGGTGGGCTAACTCTATCCATAGGAATGGGAATACTAAGTTGTTCCCACAATTCAGAGAGGGCCTTAAAGCATGGGGAAATCAGTGTCATAATATAACTAGTGAAAATTCAACCATCATGACTTTTGAATCTGGATAGATTTGTACATAAGATTTCCAACTGATCTGCTAATAAAAGTTGCTACTTTTATTTCATAAAACATAACAAGAATGCAATATGAAATGGCATAAACAGAATATTTCTCAAATTAATCTGAGTAGTAGCATTATTTTCATAGCAATAGGCATTATTAAGGGACAATAAACATATCAGTTATATGAAATATGTATCGATAAACCAAAGGACATCTCCATAATTTTAAGCACCTCTAAAGTAATAAGCTTCTAGGGGGGAAAACCTCAACCATATGTCCGCCTAACATCATATACAATGTATATGCACCTTAGAAAATATTTCAAGCTATTAACCCATGACTATGGTCATCTATTTCAGATCTTGGCAGTTCAATAGATACCTCTTAACACAAATGAAAATTCAAATGGCTGGAACATATATATTGGGCAAGAAAAATTAAAGCCTGACCTCAAGCCAGTTTCTTGACAAGGTGTTTCTCATTTTGTAATTTATATATTCAAAGTTTGGATTGTATACAAAGTACAAAGAAGAACTATGATTGTTCTTAATTCATTTCAGTGCTGTTTGGTTAGAATGGACCGTTATCCTTTACATGGAATCGGATATCAGGCCAATTCAATCCTGATACAGCTCCTACTATACTAGTAACGCAAAAAGATACTGCACTCATGGCTCTTGTCTTCCTCTGTAGCACCCAGACCTTGCTTCAAGAAACAAACAGCGATGCTTCGGCACGGTCACCAGGCCATCTCTCGGCTTGCTAAGGAAGAGCATGTTCCCATCTGTTGAGGATCCTTGCCAATCCTATTTGATATCTTTCTGTCCCTACCTCTCCCTCTGTCACTCTCTCAATCCCTTTCTGCTTGAAAAACTATACCACACTCATGGCTCCCATATTCCTCTGTATCACCCAGACCTTGCTTGAAAAGACCGACAGCATTGCTACCACGTGGTCACCCGGCCACCTCTCTGCTTGTTCAGCAAGAGCAGGTTTACGATCGTTGTGGATCCTCATCGATCCTATCTGATATCTTTCTGTCCCCATCTCTCTCAAACTCTATACCCTTGCTATGGTGGAGACAACGATGGAGTACACAGCGGCAGCCATGGTCGCCTTGAAGGTGATCCACAGGGTGGAGTGCTTCAAGGAGTGGCGAGGGGGATGCCAGAGCAGTCCGATTGGGAGGTCAACAGCATTGGATTCTTGAGTCTGAGAGGGTCGTGATTGTGCCATGGGATTTTGACAGCAGGACAGCCAAACAATCTCTGCTGTCTACCATCCCCTTACATTTGCAGTGTCCGAACAAACAGGCTGTTGTGTCCAGTGTGCGAATTGATAACCCGACCTTAAGAAAACAATAGAACGCAACCCAGAAAGGACAGATCTAGATGAACAAACCCTATCAAATCCTCCAAATGGATCGTCCAATTCAAATATCCAAGCCTAGTCATTTCTCCAGGTAAACAAGGGGGCGGGCACGGTGGGGGCTTACCCTGGAGCCACAGATCCTGGCCGGCGATCTAGTGGTGGTGGTCGCCGGAGGGGCGGAGGCGGTTGTAGGCGGCCTCGCCGACGAGGTAGATCCCGAAGGCGACGATGGCGATGCCGAGCCCGGGCGTGGCGTGGCGCAGCTGGTTCCCCACCATCGGGTGCCTCCTCCACTCGTCCCTCCGCCGGAAGAACTCCCCAGTCGCGTTGAGTCCCTTCCCTCCGCTCGCCATCGCCTCCGCCGCTCTCTCGCTCCCTTCCCCTCTCTCTCCCAACTTGTTCGAAGCAGGAAGATAGGGCGAATGCGCAACCACGCGCACAATAACCCAAGCCCAGTTTTTTTTTTTTTTTTTTTTTTTTTTTTTTTTTTTTTTTTTAGAAAAAAATCACTCAAGCCCAGGTGATGTATGCAGCCCAGCCCGCCCAACCTGGGCTCACACGTCCTGCCCATGCCACCTCCTTCCCGTTGTGACAGCGCGAGTTTCTTCTCTCGGTTTCTTCTGGTTCAGACGTTCAGCAGCTCTATGCCTCTATGGCTCTATCTCATGGCGACGGCGACCTCGCCGGCGCCGCTGCTCCGGAAGCCCGCACGCCGAGCTGAGTATTCCTCTCTCCACACCCCGAATCCTAGGTCCAGGCGACATCGAGCCACCCCAGAACAGCGCGACCAACATGTCGACACCAAGTGGAGGAGGCAGCCGAGGGCCCCGCCCCGGCGCGGCGAGGGAGCGAACAGGCGCCTGCGCAGCCTCGTACAGCGCGGGGAGACCGACGACGCGCTCGCGCTCGTCGATTCCATGGCCTCCGGCTCCGGCGGCAGCGGGAAGCGCCCGCCCGTCGTCCCCTGCAACATCCTCATCAAGCGGCTGTGCTCGGGCGGCCGCGTCTCCGACGCGGAGCGCGTGTTCGCGGCGCTCGGCGCCTCCGCCACCGTCGTCACCTACAACACCATGGTCAACGGGTACTGCCGCGCCGGCCGGATCGAGGACGCGCGCCGCCTCATCGACGCCATGCCGTTCCCGCCGGACACGTTCACGTTCAACCCGCTCATCCGCGCGCTCTGCGTCCGCGGGCGCGTCCCCGACGCCCTGGCGGTGTTCGACGACATGCTCCACCGGGGATGCTCCCCGAGCGTCGTCACCTACAGCATCCTCCTGGACGCCACCTGCAAAGCGAGCGGCTACAGGCAGGCCATGGTGCTCCTTGACGAGATGCGCGCCAAGGGCTGCGAGCCGGACATCGTCACCTATAATGTCCTCATCAATGCCATGTGCAACGAGGGCGATGTTGACGAAGCTCTGAACATTTTGAGCAACTTGCCGTCCCATGGATGCAAACCTGATGCTGTCACCTACACACCTGTGCTGAAGAGTTTGTGTGGCTCTGAACGGTGGAAGGAGGTTGAGGAGCTCTTTGCTGAGATGGCAAGAAACAAATGTGCCCCAGATGAAGTGACATTCAACACTATAGTCACTTCCCTGTGTCAGCAAGGCTTAGTTGATCGTGCAATTAAAGTTGTTGATCATATGTCAGAGCATGGATGCGTCCCTGATATCGTCACATACAGCAGTATTCTTGATGGTTTGTGTGACGTAGGGCGGGTTGATGATGCGGTTGAATTGTTAAGCATACTGAAATCATACGGGTGCCAACCTGATACAGTTGCATATACCACTGTTTTGAAGGGCCTGTGCAGCATAGAACAATGGGAGCATGCTGAGGAGCTCATGGGTGAGATGGTCTGCAGTGATTGCCCCCCTGATGAAGTGACATTCAACACAATTATTGCTTCTCTATGTCAGAAAGGGTTGGTTGACCGTGCAATCAAAGTTGTTGAACAAATGTCCGAGAATGGTTGCAACCCTGATATCGTCACATACAATTGTATTATCGATGGTTTGTGCAACAAAAGGTGTATTGATGATGCCATGGAATTGTTGAGCAATCTGCAGTCCTATGGGTGCAAGCCTGATATAGTTACCTTTAACACTTTATTGAAGGGCTTGTGTAGTGTTGACCGGTGGGAGGATGCTGAGCAGCTCATGGTTAATATGATGCACAGTGATTGCCCCCCTGACGAATTGACATTTAATACAGTGATAACTTTTTTATGCCAGAAAGGATTACTTCTGCAAGCAATTGAAACTCTGAAGATAATGGCTGAGAATGGTTGCGTTCCAAACTCATCTACCTACAACATAGTAGTTGATGCACTTCTGAAGGCTGGAAAGGCTCAGGTAGCCCTTGAGCTACTGAGTGGCATGACAAATGGTACTCCAGATTTGATTACTTATAATACAGTAATTTCCAGTATTACCAAGGCCGGGAAAATAGAGGAAGCTCTTGATTTGTTGCGTGTGATGGTCTCTAACGGTCTTTGCCCTGATACGACTACATACAAATCTTTAGCATATGGAATCTGTAGAGAAGATGGAACTGATAGGGCAATGAGAATTCTCTGCAGACTGCAAGATATGGGCTTGTCACCTGACACTACATTCTATAATGATGTTCTTCTTGGTTTTTGTCAAAATTGGAGAACAGATCTCGCCATTGATTGCTTTGCTCATATGGTCTCCAGTGGCTGCATGCCTGATGAATCAACCTACATTATACTCCTTGAGGCTCTTGCTTATGAGTGTTTTTTGGATGAGGCAAAACAACTTCTAGTCAACCTGTGTTCTCTAGGCGTTCTAGATAAGAGCTTGATTGAGGAAGAAAGGCACTATTCATAGACTGAACATGCGTATTAACCATGTTGTGATTAAGTTGAATAGTGGGTTCGCTTACTGTAGTACAAACTACAAAGCGCTGAAATGGTTGCTTTGGATCCTTTCAAGTCAGGAGGGATTGTGCTTACCTTGTCTAGCTTAGGTTCAAAATTTCCATGCACATAGTTGTTATCCATCTTTAGCTGTTGACAGTACTACCATTCAATTCTCCCTTCCAAGTTCCAAACAGATGTTCGAGTTTCGTCCAGATTCAGTGGTAAGACTTGCAGTCGTAACACGGTAACAGTATCCCCACTCTTTTTCAAGTGATTATTTTCCCATATTTCCTTTTTGCCTTATTTGGGTGGTCTGGTCTAGCGGAAGTGTTACGGAGGTAGACAACCTTTTGCTCTATAGGACTATTCTGGTTTATAGGGGCGACTTATTGTAAAAGGAAAACACGCACATCATGGATCCTTTCTTTATCTTGATGGAGGCCGCTAAGGTTGGGAACAGAGCCAATTAAGGTGCTACACATGGCTAAATATACTGCCTGTATATGTACCAAAAGGAAAACACTGTTCGAAAAGTATGACTAATTTTGAATGATAAGCTGAAGCAAACAGGCTAGATTTTTGGTGGCATGCTGACAGCTATGATGCTGTACAAGTGGCATCACTTCTTACTACTTGGGCACTGACAAAGTAGCAAGTGGTTTATGTGACCCCGGCGAGGGTGGTCTCAGCGGTGAAGCTCATGGTCGCAAGTTCGCCACAATAACATATAGGAAGAAATTATCATACACACTAAGCAGCACTCAATAATTACTGAACATGAGTTTCCAAACTCCAGCAGTTCACCCGACACTATGATGACAGCAGTCAGCCTGCTAACACAACACATCACGACTAATAGCTACCATGTTCTTTACCAGTTTACAACACACGACTAGAGAAATACAACAGCCGGCACACGGACCGGTCAGCTAAACAGGTGAAGCGGTTCTAATGACACCGCTTCACTGCTTCTAATGATTCTAAATGCTTCCGTTAACTGGGAGCAAGTCCTGTCCCAGGGTGCCTGTCATTCCCGGCTCCGCTTGGTGCTGCAGCTGGGACACTTGTACTGCTTGATGTGCTCCGCCTTCGCAGGGGTGATGCGGACACACTTGCCATGGAACCACTTTTCACAGACATCGCAGCAGATCCAGAACTCCCCGTTCAAATAGCTCTCCCCACAGGACCCACACAGGTACGCCTGCTCATCCTCCTCTGCGTCCTCATGGCCGCTGTCCTCCTCTTCTTTTGGGTGGGCTGGCTTGACAGGCTTACTGTTAGAATTGGTCTGTTTTGATGGCTGCAAGAGATGGCAGGACAAACGAGCCAGGGGTTGCATCAACATTAGCAAGATGTAATGCATATAGGATGTAGCACATATACTACTTTTAAGCCATACAGACAAGATATTTACTTACTTTAGAGTTAGATTTGCTGCTTTTGCTGCTGCCATTGGGGGTTTTCGATTGTTTCTTAGCAACCCCCGTCACAACTTCATAAACAGTGGGCAGGTTATTAATCATGGTGAAGAGCCTTCTCCTGAAATCCAAATGCTACCAATGGATTATCATCTCAAATTATAGGTTGTTTTGGCCTCTCTAGGTACATATCTTTTGCTATGCACCTAGATATACACTAGGTCTAAGATACATAGTATACAAAATGCCAAACCCACATATAATTTGGAACAGAGGCAATAGCGTTTTTTTGGGGCTATACAACAGATAAAAGCTGGAACATTTTATACATCTTACACTAGATTTCGTGGACTACAGTAATAGCTGCAGGATGAGTAAGCAATTCTTAGAAGCACAATTTCTATTTGAAACCTTAACAAGTTAAAATACAACACCATTATAATTTAATTTAATCTAGTAAAGATTTTTTTTGATAAAGTAAATAGTTATTACATATTTGGCGAATATCTCCATACAAACACATAATAACTGGCTACATCTTTTTTTAAAAATCACACAAAATTTCCAACAAGAGAAGTAGGGGTGTCATGAGCAAAAAAATGTAAGAAAGATAACTACAGACACGATAAAGGGAAAATAAATGGAGATAACCTACTTAAGGGAACCCATCTCCTCACCTAAAAATGGGACACCCCACAACTGTGGCATAATGACAGGGAGCCTTCCACTGAGCACAGCCTTAAATACTCCACACTAGCTCTGAACTCTCCCATTCCCTACATCATTTCCCTAATGCACCACCACAACACTCTTCCCCACAAAGCCCACCGATCCCTCTCCAATCTCCAGTTTCCACGACAGTAACTGATGCACGTCCGCAACCTGTGGAAGCAACATATGCATCTCCACAGCTAGCACCCACCAACCAGAATACTAGACCCATGCTCTCTCCCACATATGCATCTCCCCCAACCTGTGGAAGCAACATATGCATTTCCACCGACAGTAACCGATGCCTCCACAACCTGTGGAAGCAACATATGCATCTCCCCAGCTAGCACCCACCAACCAGAGTACTAGATCACCTGCCTCGCTTCCCCTTCCTGAACCACTCCCATAGCAAGACAAAAGAACAATATACATTTCCCCCTAGTTTGTTTCAAGAAAATATTTTTCCAAAAAATGAATATGAAAATAAATTGGAAGTAAATTTGTGATCAAAGACATCTGAGTTTCATATTGCAATAAAAAGTATGAAAGGGAAAACACAAATACAGTAAAGGGGTGAATTTTTTTTTTAAAAAAACCCCTTTGCAATGAAAACAAAATACAAACCTGGCATCTTTATCAAATCCAAAGCGAGCTCCAAAGTAGAATGCAACAGACAGGAGCCATGCATCACTATGAACTGCAACTAGAGACAACCAGTCCTTTTCAATCATTCCATCACGGGCAAAGTTTATCCCCAATGCTGGCTCTGGAAGCTCAGGAGGTACTTCCTCAGCTGGAAGAGTGACCTCCCAAGTCTCATTTGGCAAACCATAAAGGCACAAGTTCTCTTTCTCTGGCATAAGAAGGAAAGCATTATGTCAAGAGGACAAACCAAAGAAAATGGAATCTGATATGTTCACGTCACCAGTTATGGCATATTACTGAACATCAGTAGACAGCAGAGAAAGGATGCTATTAAAAAATGTTATCAAGTAAAACGGATGACGCAATGATGACTAGAAGCCACTTTACTCATAGCTGTTTTCCATGAATGTACATCAGGATTAGCTGTGGACATTGAGCAATATTAGGCCGGTCACCATTGAGGTCTGAATCTGACTTTTATCTTGTCTCCACATCACACTTCTTCCTACAATTTGTAATTCCTTCTACTAACATACGTTACTTCTCATTCCTTTTTCATTCACAGGAGGGCAACCTGGAAAAGCCAGGTTACATGGTATATCAAGTCAAAGGCACTAGATCAATTTAGTTAGCTTTTATAGTTTGAACCAGATTTCAATCCTCACAGCAGCAGTAACAGATTTGTAGCTCAAAACAACATCTATCTGAGGGTTTAAATGAATAGGGCCATAGTAACCAATGAGCATAATTCATCTCCACTGAGGCTGCAACTTTCAGCAAATACCGACACACACCAACCTGAGACAAATGATCATGTCTCCAATCATGTGTACCATCAAGTGATACTGTGCTGTGATTGGTCAATCCCCTTTGTTAGGTAACGTACTTGGTTTGTTACGTACAACCCAATTATACATGTAAACAGAAATGCAAATTGGTCAATTCCCTTTATTATGTAGGGTACATGTTTTTTTACGTTCAACCCAAGCATTATGCATGCAAACGGAAATGCAAATGACAGCAGGTGGATAATATTCCAGGACTTGAAATTACCTAACCATGACATTTACCAAGCACTTCCTATAATTGATGTACCCATCTACGCAAGTTTCTTTAGCTTACAGCCTTGAATTGATGATCTAAACAGACTGGAGGGCGAAATGAAATTACAAAAAAAAAAAAGTGTGGCAGTCACACCAAAACTTACATATCTGACAAAAGTAAAGGGCTAACCAAACCAACTATTCGTCCTTAAAGAATCCGACGAAACCCTAAACGGCAACCGGATCGAGCTCCACAAACGAACGTCGGATCGGCATATAGTGAAAGGCGAAGCTTAGCACGAAGATACGAGCAGCACAGTGGAGGGAAAAATAGAAGGGGAGGAACCAAGTCGGGCGCGTCACCTGGATCGCACTGCTGGTAGAACTTCTCCACATCTGCGCGCACCACGGAAGCAGCTACAGCGTCAGAGAAGCATCGACGAACCAAAAGGACAAAGCCGAGGAGGCTGGAAATGCGTGGGTGCTAAGCTAGCTGACCCGTGGTGAGCGCCTTGACGATGCCGGCGCGGCGCGCGCGGAAATCGCGGAAGACGTCCTCGGGTGAACGCGTGTGGTGGTGCACCGCCGCAGCGCCTCCTCCGTCGCCGTCCATCGCCGGCCGCCGTGTCCCTTGGCTAGGGTTTGGGGGAAGCGAGCGCAGCAGTGGTGGTGGTGGACTGGTAGTGGTAGTGGAAGGAGCAGAGAAAGAGGATTAGAGAAGGCGAGCAGCGCAATACCGCGGCGTGTAGGCCTTCGAGAATAGGAGGATTTCAGAGGGGCAATTTGGGAAAAGCGGTAACCACGAGGTGCTCGGCTTCCAAAACATTTTTTCGTTTTCCATTTCGCTTTCAAAGAAGGGAGTAAAAAGATAGTGGGCCCCGTAAACTGGGCTCGGCTTTCGGCGCACTAGAGAAGCAAGGCCAGGACTAGGCATGGGCCCGCCAGGCTGATCAGGATTGGCTTGACGGACGTGACGCGATTGGGCCGGCTTTTTCTCGCCAGATCATGGGCCGCATCTGCTGCAAACGAGCCCATTCGGGTTACGTTCCGTGTTCCAACTCGCTAGTTCCTCTTCCGTCGCTCTCGCTCTGGGACTACGGCAATCGTCAGTTCGTCACTGCAGTCTGCAAATGGCGGAGGCGGAGGCAGGGGCGACGGCGGGGCGACTGGGGCTGTACTCGTACTGGCGCAGTTCGTGCTCCCACCGTGCCCGCATCGCTCTCAATCTCAAAGGTGCGTGCTGCTCGGCCACCGCTTAATAGGATAGTACTCGGGCCATCGTCTGTTGGACGGATTGGGGGTACTCGGTTGGGTTGATTCGATGTGCGCTTGAACGCTGCTTCTTTCTGCAGGTGTAGATTACGAGTACAAGGCGGTGAACCTTCTCAAGGGCGAGCAGTCTGATCCAGGTGGGTTCGTACTAGACCATACTATATTAGGTACCTGCGCTGGCCCATGCGATTTCTAGTACCATTTTGTTCACCTTCACTTGTGAGTTGTGGGTGCCATTCACCTGTGTTAACACCTTGATTAAATTGTTCTAGACGATTTTGTAGAACCATGCTGGTTGCAATTAGATTACGCAGGGAGTCTTGTTTGGAGAGTCGCTAATAGGTTGATCTTTATGAGAAACAGAATTCATCAAGCTTAATCCTATGAAATTCGTCCCTGCGCTGGTCGATGGCAATTCGGTAATCGGTGACTCTTACGCGATAGCATTGGCAAGTATCGATATTTTGTGTTTATTGTCTCAGTATTGATTATCACTTGACTGACTTGTTCCTTTGTGTCTATGTAGTATTTGGAGGACAAGTACCCAGAGCCTCCTCTTCTACCTCAAGACCTTCAAAAGAAAGCTTTGAATCACCAGGTAATAATGGGCTCTGCAAGCTTTTTTTTCCATGATTGTGAACACATATTGTTGAAGGTGACATGGCTTCTCATTTATCAAACTAAGATGCTGGAAATTCAGGACAAAACATTGTTACTGTGAGGATAACATAATAATAATTTGGTACTATGCAGATATACATAATAATAAAGTGGCATGTTATATACTATGCGGTTTGTTTACGAGTTGCTTTTTTGGGCTGTTGCATGCCTCCGAAAGACTTTGCTTCTTTTATACTACAATCCAAACTTATGAAACTACACCCTTCCATATGAAGACTAATCTTAGGAGGCGAAGCCACTGAATAAGTAGCACAACAATGGGTACAAAAGGGGAATAATAATTCAGAAGCTAAATTCAAGTGCAGATATGGATAAATCAGTAAATGTGGTTCATTGAGCCTACATGTGGGGTTAGTCTGCATGCTAGTGATGCAATGGATGGTAGTTTCCAATCCACTGTAATGGTTCAGACAATCTTGGCCAAAAGGAAATGAGTGGTACATTACTATTTCAAAGTAACATGACTGTTAATGCTGAGCATAGGGAAAAACAGAACATGACATTGTTAGTTCCAAATGCATACAAGATACCATGTATTTAATTATGGCCTATACTACACATGTACGGAGTGGGTAAGGACTCGACTAGCAATCTAAGCAGCTAAGGGATACAGAGTATAAATGCTAGAGATAAAGCACAAGTAAAACAATTACGGCTGAAGTTTGGAGTCCATGCATGCGCATGAACTCCTGGTTTTCTGCATGGCAAAGTTAACAGGCAGCACACAAGCTGCTACAGCACAGGCAAGTTCAGCACAGGACATGATATTATATGCATTCAGAACTAACTGTGTTCCTGTTCTTAAATTCCACAGATCAGCATCAAATGCCACTTTGAAACATGCATTTTCATATACCGTTCATTTCTTTCTGGTTAAGATTGTCCATTACTATTACAGTGGATTGCAAATTAGTATTACAGTGAATTGTTTTTTTTTTTCTTGACCACCAATTCATCATGCTTAACATGAACATTTCTATCTTTCTATGGCAGATTGCAAGCATTGTAGCTTCTGGAATTCAACCTCTCCATAACCTCACAGTGTTGGTAAGTATACTGTACCTTAATTCTTGATATGTGGTTATTTCTATAGAAATAGATTGATCTGCACACCTTAATCGAGTTTATAGTGAAATTTGATTCCCAGTGCCCCACCTGCATTGTGCAATTCTACAATTTCTTTGCTGCACATGTTGAGACAAGTTGTTTGTAAAATATACTGTACCGTTTGTTTAAAGAGGAAATGCATGTTTTTAAAGAAAAAAAGGACAACTCTGGCCTCTGCTGCTGCACACAGCCAGTTTTTACAAAATTTCAGCTCAATCGCTGACGAGTAACATAGGGTAAAGGGCACTCAGAGGCAATGTTCCTTTATGGGGACCTTATTTGGTCAAATGCAATGTTCCTTTATGGGGACCTTATTTGATCCATTGTGTGCATATCTGCAGAGGTTCATTGACCAAAAGGTTGGTGCAGGGGAGAGTGTCTTGTGGACTCAACAACAAATCGAGAGAGGTTTCACAGGTTGTTTAACATACATAACTGTCCTCTACTGATTGAAGTAACTACAACTTTTGCTGCTTGACTTTGACCGAGCAAAATTTGCTTCAAGAAAATATTGCTTACCTTGCAATTCTGATGTATTACATCATTATAGAACTCACTCATAGTTCTCTTAGTTTAGTTACTCATATTAACATTCTTTCTGTTTAATCGCTTTTGCGCATGTTTGCTATTCTGTAACATGCTCATTTTCCCTAATGGTGTAGCTATTGAGAACCTAATACAACTAAAAGGCTGTGCTGGGAAGTATGCAACAGGAGATGAAGTCCAACTGGTACGGTTCTGTTCCCATTGTAGTGAATTTTTCTTTGTAGCTGTTCTGGTGGAAGTGATATCATATCAATTTAACCTAGTGTTCTTTTGGCAATCGACCACTAGCTGGTGATGTGTGTGAAGGGAAAAACATCAGAATTGAAAAAGAAATGAATGAGCATCAGCAGTTTTGCTCTATTATGAGGATAAGTAATTTTTTTTATGATTTTCTGAAATTTAAGATGGCAGTGTTCTTCCATCTTATTCTAAAGGAGAGGGTATGTGGTTATAGGCTATTAACTCAAAATGAACATAAGGATAAGTTTTTTTTTTAGAACCCATTATGCGTGTTTTGTTACTTTTGTACAGTTATAATCTGAAATCTGAAACTACAAAATTCTTGGTAGAACAGCAATGCATTATGGTACAAATTCCTGGTATTTACTAGAAAAACTGGCAAGCCGCGCCCTCTATGGATGGACCTGTCGATGTATACAAGTTTGGTACAATGATGTATCCTGGGCCTGTTATTCAATTTGTTTGATGCAGCAACGGTTTGGTCTATGAAGCACTATGAATGTGCGCTGCTGTCCAGAACCCAGCAGTAATAGTAATCTCCCATAACCTTCATGGCCAGTCTTCTTGCTCTAGCTTTGATCTAGATGGTGTTAGGTTCCACTCTTTCTGAACAATCCTACTGAAGTTGATTCATTATCTTCTGATTTCTTCACGTGCAGGCAGATGTATTCCTTGCACCCCAGATCTATGCAGCCATTGAGCGCACTAAAATTGATATGGTACAGCCTTTCCTCTTGTTATACAAATGTAAATCATCGTCTCCATTTTTTCAATCAAAGAACCGCTAATGAAGCGTGCTTCTTTGCTGCAGTCAAATTACCCCACTCTTGCTAGGCTTCACTCGGAGTACATGGCGCACCCTGCATTTGGAGCAGCGCTCCCTGGCAGGCAACCGGACGCCCCTTCCTCAACCTAGGAACTGCACGCTGTTTGCTCCGTCGTCCTAGTGTATTGTTCCTCTGAATATATATAGATTTGTAGCTGTTCTGGCTACTACTGTAAGAATAATAACTTCATCTGTAAAGTCAAATAATTTTGTGATTTCAGAGGCTATCGGCATGAAGCGTTGTTCTGGATCTGGTAGTCTTCATGTGGCTGCTGTGATTTCAGGGCATGCACTTCGTCTTAGAAGACTTCTATGCTGAATAGCAATTCTCGACTAAAAACGGAAAGAGGTGCCCTGTCAGGAAATTGAATCCTAAAAAACGACATTCAAACAGTGATCCCACTTGCTCTGCAAATGACAAGTGTAATTAAGCTCTAAACGCCTAAATAGACACGGCGGCGGCTGAGTAAACGAACCCGGCGAACTCTGAGGGCACGGGCACTCGCTTCCATGCACCGCCGCCGCTCCCTTCCATCACCCACGCAGAGTACTTGACGCCCTCCCCCTCCGCCGCGGTGCCGAACACGAACACGGCCCCGCCGCCGTTGCCAACGCCTACCGCCTTCACGCAGGCCTTCATGCCCGGCGGCCCGTCGGCCACGTCCCTCCACGCGCGCGCGTCGCAGTCCCACTCCCGCAACCCGTGCTTCCCGGCCCCGACGGCCCACACCGTCCCGCGCACCGACGCCAGGCACGTGTCGCCGGCGCCGGCGGTCACGTCGCCAGCGTCCATCCACGCGTCGCCGCCGGCGTAGCAGCACTCGGCGGTGCTCTTGAACGCGCCCTGGGCCTCGGTCGGGTAGCCGCTGGCGGCGAGGACGCGGCCCGCGGGGGTCGTCACGAGCTGCGGCTCGTCGCGCTCCTCGGACATGTCCGGGAGCGCTCGCCAGGCGTCGGCCGCGACGCTGTACGCGAATGCGGAGCGGAGCGCGTTCTTGCGCTCGTCGTGCCCGCCGGCGACGTAGACGTCGCCGTCGCCGCCGGCGCACCCGAAGAAGCTCCGGCTGTCCGGCATCCTCGCGCCGCCGCGCCGCCGCCACGCGCCGGCGCAGACGTCCAGCAGGCGGACGTCGCGGGTCGGGCGGAGCGTGTCCGGGTCCCAGCCCCCGACGACGGCGACGACGTGCCGCCCGTCGTCGTCGCCGGCGGCCGCGCACTGCGCGAAGAGCGGGACGGGTCCCCAGGCCTCGGCCGGCCAGCCCACGCGCCGCCACTCCCCGGTGGTGAGGTTCGCCGCCACCAGCGCGCATTCCGGCGTCGACGACCCCTTCCCGTCGCCGTCGCCGTCGCCGTCGCCGCGCGCGGGCGCGGGCGCGGTCTGGACGAGGAACACGATGTCCTCTGACGCCCCCGCGGCCCTCCGGCGCCGCCGGAACTCCGCTGAACCGACGGTCCCGCGCCATCTGCGGCACACGCGGCGCATGCGCCGGTGTGACAGGCTCGGCACCCGCGCCAGGCACTCCATGGCCACGTCGTCGGGCAACCCCGGGATGAGCCCCTCCTCTCCGTCTTCCTCCTCTGCTTCCATCGCCATGGCACGTTCTTGCTTCTTGTACTGGGAGCCGTAGCAGTGGCGTGCTACCGCAGTGGCTGCGTACACATCCTCAGCCTCCTCTTGCTTGACGGCGCCGATGGAGAACCGCAGTGCTAGTGTGCTGTGTACACCCCTTTACACGGCTTCTTGTTTCTTGTGATGCTTTGTGGTGTCTGCGAAGGGGTTTGGCGGGTTTAAGTAGAGGGAGGGTGAGAGTGGGGACAAATTTGGTTTAGGATTTGATGAGTTCTAGGTGCATGTCTTGAGTAAAAGTAGCATCTTTTCGTATAGCATATATATATAACTACTTTCTTTTTTTTATAAAAACTAATCTTTTTATGTCTTCAGACAAAATGTTTTGAAGTTATCGATAACCAAAATTTTAAATGTTAGATCTCAACCTTGTTGAAACGTCCAGAACTATAGAGCCCAGAGGAGCACCTCCTGGACACACTATACTAGAAAAATGAAAAATCCTTGGCGGCTCTAAATTTTCTCGAGTGTCAAAATCTAGCTGCCAAGGAATATATCATTTGATGGTTGCAAAATATTCCTATTCCTTTGGTGGTTGCAAAAAACCATCAAAGAGTTATATATTCCTTGGCGGGTGAATTACACCGCTAAGGAAACGTGCATTTTTAGTGTTGTTTGCATACCGATAAGAAAAGTATCATTTCCTTGAATATTATTGTTAATGCTAAGGAAAAGAATCAACTCCGATTGGATCATTGAGTTGAATTTATTTTAATAATTATAATTTAGATATATATTAGTTAAGCGAATATGGTTATTTGTATATTATTATTGTAGGCCATATAAGATATATATATTTACGTGTTGCATTTCTACTATAGGGGGGTGAGCTGAATAACGTGTTATAAGTTACAAAGTACAAACATAGTACGGATATCTATAAAAACCAGTTTTCATCTCTCATTCTATGAATTTGAGATAGGCTTAAATGTGAACTTTGAAGTTGTGAAATGTCAAATTACAAGCCAAATAGGCTAGTAGATTTTAATTCCTCCAAAACGAAAGAATCCAAGCGTGTGTTATTGTAAAACTTCGAGAGAGAAAATACAATTTCCTTGGAAGTTTTTCTTAACCACAAAGGAATAATTAACATTTTATTGGTTGGTATTTTAGACTGTCAAGACCAACACTTTGTTGGGGGTTATGCAATTTGTTTTGGCGGTTAATGGTTAGAGGCCAAGGAAATGACTGTTAGTATTTAGACATGACATACCCGTTCTATTATTGTTAATGTTAAGTGTTTATGTCTTGTGAAGTTCAATAACACACATAGGACACTAAAATTTGCTTAGAGTTCATTTAAACACATGTCACTCATATGACACTACACCTTATTAAGTTCACTTAAACACATATATCACACTTAAGGACCTCTGACATTTCCATTTGAGATAGTTTAGAGTTTGAAATTATGTTTTTAAGTTCTCATATTTAGAAATTTATTTTCTTGAAAAAGTCAAGCAACCTTGGGTGGAGGGCCGACCTATCTAAAACTTTTTAGTTTGAGTTTTTTCCATTCTGAAATTTTATGGGCTCAAATATTCATTAAAGTGAATAGAAATATAATATTGTTCACTTGGTGACAATTGAATTTGAGGTGGAGCAATAAGGAAGAAATTTGTGAGGCCTATGATTCTGAGTTAGATGCCCTAAGACCATAAATATATTTATCCTACGGGATTATATCCATTGCTGGTTGCTCCTCAAGGAAGATTTTCTTTGTGTCGTCGGGGGTAGTGCCATTGTGTACTATTTATTTCGGTGGTGGTCGTTGCTTGAGGGTTGCCACTCAAGAAAGATTTTTTTCACGGTTTTTATATCGTTACTAGATAGTTTCTAATCCCAAGCAGAAATTTCCATTCTAGTATAGGCAACGGTAAAGCTAGAGCAAATTAGAGAGTACAATGGCCTTGTAGTGCACAGAAGTGTCTCACAGAGAGAGATATATATATATATATATATATGGTGAAATTATAAGCAAACTCACTGACTTTGTAATTTTTAGGGGTGCATGACCCCCTACGCCCCCCCCCCCCCCCCCCCGAGTGTAGGTGTAGCGACATATATTTGACTTTGCACATTCTTTAATGTATGTATTTGGCTAGTAACTTATTTTAGAAGATATTATTATCAGAATCATCCTTCGAACATGAAATATGTCGGAAGTATTTTGAATACATTAATTGACACATGCAACTTTCTTGTTTCAAAATTTGAATAATGCAAAAGGTGGCAGTCGAGGCAATGATCGACTTCTAGAAGGCTTACTGGATCATCAGGCGGGATTTGCTATGTATGCAGACCCCTTCAAACAATGAAGATAAGTGGGGGACAGCCGGAGCGACGCCTTTGAGCATGCCTCCGAACAGCCGCTTGCTGCTGGCCCCTCCTCCTCTCTCACCAAGCGAGGTCGGCGCCCAACAATGGAGGGCCGGGCCCCGGCCCGGAGGATCAAGAAGAGAATGTACGCGCACAAATGCAATCATGGAATAGTCAGGTCAGCTACTGACGGTAGCGTGGGTAGCCTAGCATCATCAGCATATCCATCCGTGTCTGTGCCTGCCCTTAGTGGATCTGATCTGATGAGCTTCTGCATGGTGAGAAATATCTCTGCCCTTCTGCGGATGCAAGGTGATGGCGTTGCTTCACAGCTGTGATGTTCTAGAAGAGCGGCTGTGATGCTAAAGTGTATATAAATAAATGTATTATAGTTGATTTGTACGTATGATGGCTCTATAAGAAACTATATAACACTACTACACAAATTTTATCCGTAGCGGGCGTTTTCGATTTACCGAGGCGGTTATAAGGTCACGGTAAATAGGATCTTTTTCGAGACGGTTGCACAACCGCCACGGTAAATCGAATAAAAAAATAAAAAAATTCAAAATTGATGGACAGGCCCAGCGAGCCCATCCACGGGCCCGCCGAGCCCATCCATTTGTCGCCGCCGCTGGAGCTCGCCGGGGTCCGGCCGTGCGCTGCTCGATCTGGTCACCAGACGCCGGATCTTGCCGTCCCGCGCCAGATCCCCGCCACCGGTGCTCGAAGAAGCCGCTGCCGAGTCGCCGTGCTGCCACCCCGGGCCGCCGCTGCTTGGTGGGCTCACGCCTCGCGCCGTCCGCATCGCCGCCCCGCGGGCTAGGGTTGGCCGCGCCGCCGCCGGTGGGCTCGCTCTGGCCGTGCCACGGCCCCGCGGGCTAGGCTGGCCGTGCCACCGCCCCGCGGGCTAGGGTTGGCCGTGCCGCCGCCCGGCGGGCTCGTGCCTGTGCCTCTCGCCGGCCGCGTCGCTGCCCGCGGCCTCGGGCTGGCCGCGCCGCCGCCTGGCGGGCACGTGCTGGCCACGCCGCCGCCCCGTGAGCTCGGCTTGGCCGCCCCGCTGACCCGCGAGCTCGGCCTGGCCGCGCCGCCGCCTGGCGGGCTCGGGCTGGCCGCGCCGCCACCCTTTGCACGGGAGAGAGAGGGAGGGAGAGAGAGAGAGAGAGGGGGGGAGAGGGAGAGAGAGGGGTGCGGCTGGGAGGGAGTGAGCGAGTGAGGCTGAAACCCTAAGTGTTACTTATATATCGAGACAACTAGTAGGTCGGTGTGGGCTAATGGGCTGAGCCTGATTTACCGAGACGGTTAGGTTACATTTTCCGCCTCGCTTAATCTATTTTGCGAGGCGGTTGCCTAAGGAAGACCGCCTCGGTAAATATCTATTTACCGCAGCAGGCATTTAAAAGATAACCGCTTCGGTTAATCTATTTTATGAGGTGGTTATCTGTAACCGTCTCGGTTAATAAAAAACCCCGTCTCGGTTAATGCCGACATTAACCGAGACGGTTATTCTTCCTGTCGGCCATGAAAAAAAAAAGCCAAAACGCCTCACAAAAGATTTTTTTAGTGTGTAAGTCGCTGTTCAATTAGATTTACTACTGGACAGAGTTGGATGTCGTTGTTGCCAAGACAAACTGACAAACTTCTCGTCTTTCTACAATTATCGAGGCAGCAAACAAATAGGTTTTGCATGCTCGAGGCAAAGGGGGAGCGTCATCAGACGATGCTAAGTACAAGACCGAAAAGAAATCAAAAGAAGACTTGATGAGACGAGTCTTGACAGTCATTCCATCAATTCCTTTAAGCTCGCAGAAGCAGAATTGGCTTGATTCCCGACGACTTGACCTCAGGTATGCCGGCCGCCGTGCAGTCTGGAGCACGCACTCCGCTGATGCATGCCACCCCGACAGCTGACACACCATATGTACACCACCCAACCGGCATGCAGACGGCAGACGTTACCGGCACGCAGACGGCAGACGTTAGCCGTATCCGCTCCGTCGGAATCCACACGAGACTACCGCGACTTCGGCCAAGTCAGCTCGTGCTGCTGGGGGCATCCACTCTCGGTTTCAAATTGGCAGAGCAGCAAGGAGACTACATTAATAGAGCTACAGCGAAGAGTAATGCACTTTGTTGTCTACTCTTATCTCTTTTTTCCTCAAATACGCAAAAGATTTATGTATCGTTGCATTAATTAGAAGAGTTTAAACAAACATACAATATTTTTCTGTGAAATATATGCCAAAGAAAAGCAACCTGAAACAACTTTAGGTAGACCATCTTGGCAAAAGACCTCTTCATTTGATATTAAAAAAAGAGAAAGAACCAATATCAACGCAGCGTTACGACCTAGGATATAGTCTTGCGTCTTCACGACTACATGGACGAGCCCTTTCCAACAGTCGGGAAGAGCGCGCCCAGTGCTTCTGCGTCCGATACAGTCCGCTTGCCGTCGAAGAGCTTATTAAAGGCCTCTAGCTCCGACACGGATGTCACTGATGGACCCTTGGACACATGCGTTGCATGACTAGAACCTCAACTTGCTTAGAAGCATGCACCCGAGAAAGGCCTTGAGCCGCTTGACGATTGCTTCGCCGCGGTAGCACCATCTTTGTAGGCGGTTGCTTTAGCAGCTTAGGGATCAGCTGGGGGCCCTCTTTGGCGTCACTTGTTGATGAAGACCTCGAGGTGACGGACAGCGGAGGCGTCGTTGTCCATGATCTGGTGGGTACCTACCGGCGGCGTACTGGACGAGTCATCATCCATTGTGAGGTTGGACAGGCCAAAGCCAGCTGGTAGCCCTTCGAGCCCCGTGCATGGATGCACTGACCTATGTGGCGCCCCTGTTGGGGCGCTGTAATACCTCTGGTATTAACACTAATTAAAACTTCATTATATTTAATTTAATTGCCTGTATGTGATTGTGCTTAGAGCTCCTAGAGTGACTTGATTGTGTTTATGATTGATTGTGCAATTAAACCCCTTTGTGAAAATCAACAATTAAATCAAAAAGGAAATTTAAATTAAGCCCTAATTTGATTCCAAAACCTAATTCAAAATCTATAAGGAATCTGATAAAAGTCTATTAATAAAAGTTGTAGACCTTTCAAAATGGAACAACTTTTATCTTTGGAGATTTTAAAGTTATACAGTGGAAATTTGAATTAACCTTAAAACAGTGACTTGAAATTGGAATTTGAAATGCAATTTCAAAAATTAGGAAGAATCTGACAAAGAAACCTTAATGAAAGTTGTAGAGCTCAATAATTAGAACAACTTTTATTTTTACAGATTTTCAACTTATATAGCAAATTTTGGAGAAATTTTATGAATTGCAAATCAAATTCAAACTTGGGTTTTACCCCTTTTTCTGTAATTTCAAATTTAGGCCGAATTTGAACTTGGTCCAAAAATCAAAAGAAATCTACATGAAATTTCCCACAACTTTCGTATTTTCCATTTCCACTGAATCGGATTCTATGGGGCATGATTGAACTGAAATAGCGTTTGACCTATTGGTACTAGCTACAGTACCAGCCCCTACCCCTGTGCATGCATGCCGTGCGCGCGTCGCGCGCTGTCGCCGCTGTGCCAGCGTCGCGGGAGGAGGGTCCGGGCCAAGCCCCATCCCTGTCCTCTCCTCCCCGGGTCACTTAAAGGCGATGACACGCCCCTCCTCCCCATTCCCGTCCCACTCATCGCCGTCGGGTGCCTCTCTGTGCCCGGCCAAATTCGCCACCACCCGTCCACCATTTCCAAATTGCCGGTACAGCCAACTAGCACACTCCATTGCGCATCATTTGCACTAGTTGCCCAAGCTCTGGTGCAGTGAGTTCGCCGGAACGCACTTCGGCGTCCTCGGGTTCTCGCCGGAGCACCGCCGCCTGTCATCGCGCCGTGCCTAGCTCGTTCGGGTGAGCTCCAAACCTTGGATCTGTACGTTTCTAATTCTCCTGGTTCCCAGATTGCTTATGCACGTGGTGGTTTTCCTTTTGGTGCTCTAGGATCGTCGGAACGGGAGTTCGCCGTCGGGTCTGAGCCGTTGTTTCCGCCGTCGTCATCACGCCCGTCGTTCCGCTTCGTCTCAGCCCCATCCAGCCGTCAGTCTCGAGTTGTGGTGAGCCCCTGGACCTTCCTGTACCATTTCCTTGAACGCTACCGCAGTGGCGTGGTCGGAACAGTCTCGCCGTGCCACCGCGTCCGCCATGGGCGGGTTTGTGCTCGTCGGAGGCAGGTAGAGTAGGGGCTAGGCGTAGGGTTGTCGGCTAGGCTCTAGGATAGGTGTGAGGCCACTTGGGTTCGCCGCTGAAGTCGCTGGCGGCGAGGTCCGCGTCGTCCTGTCGCGTGCGCACGCGCGGGCGCTCGACAAGAGGAGGAAGAAGGGCCTGACAGCGGGGCCCGGCTATCAGTGCCCGTGAGAGAGAGAGTGAGCGCGCGCGGGCGCGCGGGCGGGTGCGGGGCCGGCCTGCGGTTAGTGGGCCGACTCGGGCTGCTCTCGGCCTTTTTCTTTTTCCAGGGATTTTAATTGAGTTTTTGATTTATATTTCAAGTGAATAGTACTATAGTTTGTTATTTTTGTTAGAATAATAATGTAGCTCCAAAAATCATGGAAATTTTTGTGGACACTCTCTGTGATGTCTATTATTTAATAAAAATATAAACTGTATGTTTCGAACACTTTTAGTAAGAACTATAAATCTATATTTAAATTAACAAATGCCACTTTGTGTAATTTTAATTAATTCTCTGTTAATCCAAAAATCATGAAATTTATTTTGCCACTATTTTAGGTCAAGAGCTAACTGTTGGTAAAGTTTGGCATCAAATGAAAATAGTTTAGTTATTTATTAAATAAATGCTTGATTAATTGCTTAATAAAATAAATAGAAAACCTTAATCCCTTAGTTGGTGTGAATTTTGGATTGATTGTGGTCTTAGGTCAAACACCCTGATGACCTAGGGCAAGTTTTTAAAAACAATTACTTGAATAGGTTGTGGATGGTAGTAGTGTTCGAAGGTTGTTTAATTCATTATTTCATGTACCGTTTTATTGCATCGTATTCATACATTCATCATTGCATGCGTGTAATGACCGAGAATCAGGAGGTGAAGTCTGAAGTGACTGCTGAGGAGACTGTTCCTGAGATTGTGCAAAGCTTTGACATATGTGGCACCGACCCAGACCCTACTCTTTTTGCAATCCAAGACAAGTCACGGTGCATTAGCCCCTCTATGTTATTTAAAATGTTTATCACTTGAGTTAATCTATTGCATTAGGTTAATAGGAGTTGAGTGATAACCTATTGATGCATTACTTTTCCTTGACCACTTATTATACCCTGAGAACCTAAATTATTTAAGTATTGAAAAATGCCTAGTCATGCTTAACTACTAGCTTTGCAAAAATGCTATTTTCAACTTTGGTGTTATGCAAAGTATGAATCATTGAAGAGGGAAGGGTATTGTCCTCGTCGTTGGCAGTGTACTTGGCTAGTCCATTATCATCAACGGGGATGGGTTTTCCGGGTGGTGGTCATATGTTTGTGTTAGAGTACCAACTTATCGTCGCCGGTGGAAAAGGGATGTGAAAACCGGGTGGTCATCAGTGTATTTGGGTTAGAGTCTCAATGCATGGTTCCAACGGAAAGTATTAGGGACCGTTCATTGTTGGCCTGCTGTGATTGAGACTTTGCAACTAGCCACATACTCCGGGAAACCCTATCTCCGGTGGCTCTATTGCTTGAACCGACAACCACGCGCTGGGAGTGGAGAGATGCGTGAGTAGCGTGTACCCTCGTGGCCGGCGTACCTGGAGACGAGAGGAGTACTGTACTCTCGGGTGGCGCAGGACCGGTTCAGGGATTGAAAAGCCGTGGTAGACGGGTTTGGATATGCAAGCTTAGGTGCTACATATGCAGTGTGGTTAGGGATCCCCAGCTGGGTATTTAATCGATTCGAATCGTCGTTGCTCCTCGATTATGGAGACTTGATCCTCACACCTACATCGAATAGTGGTTCGGAAGTAAGATGATTTTGAGAATGAATAAGTAACTGGATTTGAAGGTTACTTGTGAAAGAACTAAGAACTATTGAGGTTGATTATAATAATATTGAGTAAAATACTGAAAGTAGGATTAGTAATGCTTTTTTCGCAAAATACTTTGACTCTTGCTAAAGCCTTACCTTGACTCCCCTCAGCCTGCATTCCTGAGTCTCATTCCTTTTTCTTTAGTCGGGTAAGTCTTGCGGAGTACCCCAGTACTCAGGGTTTGTTAACCCCTGTTGCAGGAGGTTAGTAGCCGGAGGTCTGTCTCGCTCCCTGCAGTGTGACCATCGTCCAGGAAGGTAGCGAGAAAGAGTAAAGGTGAACCCGTGGGCAGGGTTCGAGTAACCATCTATCTTAGTATGTTGTATTGTTGTTCTACTGCTACTGCCACTACTTTTAATTATGGTCTGTAATAACTACACTTGAATTTTATTTGGACAACCGGTTTGTAATCTAAGTACTATTTAATCTTCTGCACTTTTACTTTGATGTATTTTATTATGAAATATTGTAATTCTGTAATGGCTTTGCAATGGTATCCTGCTGGAGAAACGGGTACTGATGTAACCCGGCAGGGCCTTCTAGATCATTTGGGACACGGGCCCGGCTGTCAGAGGTCATTAGTGACAATGACAGGTGCCTGTGGGCCATGTGATTTAGACAGTTCTGTTACAGCTGGTATCGGAGCGTTTCATTGCTAAATCATTACGGTATTACTTTGTAAAACTTCAAAATGTTTTGGATCATAAAAATCTAAATTTGCTATTTTGGTCCAAATTGCTTATTCTTATCTTATTCCGTAATATAGTTATGGTAGCAAGTGGAATAGCATTATTACTAGCCCTATGTTAAAATTAGTTATGCTTTTATCTGTCTTGCATTGATTTAAAATTCGTAAGTACGATTCATGCATCATGTTTAATTCACATGTTAATTAACTTCCTCCTTAAAAGTGGGTATATAGGTTAGGATCTATCAAACCTATTCATGCTAGCCTATTATATCTTTACTAATTCAAACTTACCTTCTCCAGTTGGCACGTCGTAAGCTGACCGCTCGCAAGATGACTGGTCCCCAGGGAGTTCCGCGCCACCAGCTGGCGCCACATGACGGAGAGGCGTTTGGTACCCGTCCCCGCCGCAGCCGCAAGGAGCTCAAGGAGGAGATCAAGTTGCTCACCAAGGACTTCAAGGTGGCACGTCGTGACCACTACAGGGATGTGCGCATGGTCGCCGAGCTGCAGCGTGAGGTGGACCGCCTGACTCGCGAGAAGGAGGAGGCTTGGGCACGTGAGGACGTGGCCCGGGAAAGGGTCCACGAGTTGGAGAACTATGTTGAGCACATCGAGGAATACAATGATGCTCTGCATGAGGAGGATGCACAAGCTCAACAACGAGCTCAACCCTGTCCTTGTTCCTCAGGAGGAGGAGCCTGAGTTTGGTGTGGTCGAGGGACCTGGGCAGGAGGAAGGCGAGGAGCAGGTTGTTAAGGATGACCTTGAGGAGGCAGTTGATCCCATGGAGGATGTGATCGTGGAGGATGACGACGAGGAGGACGTGATCGTCATCGACGACGATTAGACTAGTCATAGGACTAGGGACGTCAGCATATCGTTATCATTTGTGTTGTAATGTTGGTGTGCCAAGAACCTTAGCTTTGGGTTTGGGAACTTTGTTAAACTCCTAGTCATGTTTTTTTAGGTATCGCTTAAGTATTGTAATGTTTAAGTGTGTACTGCCACTATGTTTCGTTTAAGTAATGTTAGTTCTAAATTCGGTTTGCAATTAAACAGATGCCTGTCAATACCCATGCGTCCGGTGCTGGTACCTCTGATGATGGAGCTGCTCCCAACCCACCGCCTATTCCACCAACCTTAGCTAATGCTATTGCAGCCTTAGCTAATGCCGCCAATGCGATGGCGCAAAATAGGGACAACCGTGGTGAGCGTCATGGTCGCCGCAATGATGATGAGACAACATACATGGACTTTACGGATACCCGTCCACCTGTGTTCACCATGGCTGATGAGCCACTGGAAGCTGATGATTGGCTCCACACCATGGAGCAAAACTTTAGTCTGATTCACTGCACTGAGCATCAGAAGCCTCTGTTCGCAGCACAGCAACTTCGAGGCCATGCCAGCGCTTGGTATGCAAATCTCCTGGCAGCTCAGCCCGATGGACACCAAATGACCTAGGCAGAATTCCGTGAAGCTTTCCGTGCCCACTATATCCCAGCCAGTGTGACGAAGATGAAGCTTGATAAGTTTCTGGCACTGCAGCAGAAGGAATCTACAGTGATGCAGTATGTTGGACAATTCAACCATCTGTCTCAATATGCCCCTGAGCACACCAACACCAATCAGAAAAAGAAGGACTGTTTTATCAGGGGTCTGAACTACAAGATCTAGAGAAGTCTGTCCAATAAACTCAACTGCACTTACCGCGAGGCTGTCAATATTGCCATTGCCTTTGAAGATAGTGACCGTAAACACCAAGAGGAAAAGAAGAAGAAGTCTGGGTCTTCTGGCGGCCAAAAGCATCAGAAAATCATTTACCATCCCACTCACCACTCTCGTCCACCCTACCCTCAGCAGCAGGTTGTTGTTCGTACTGCTGCTACCTCCCACACCTCCAACTAGCAAAACACCACTCAGCCGAATGCCCCTGGCGTTCGTGTCACCACCCCACAGGTCAACTACAACCACCCTTGCTACAACTGTGGTAAGATGGGCCACTGGGCCCGTGACTGCCCGTATCCGAAGCAGTACAACCAGAATGCTCAGAAGGGCCATGGTGGTCAGCAGCAGCAGGCTCAGCATCGTGGTCATCAGCAGCATGCCCAGAAAGGAAAGGTAGTCAAGAAAGCAGGCCATGTCTACTACACCCAAGTTGATCAGATTCCTGAGGTTGAACCCGTCATGATGGGTAAGTTCCCTGTCGCAAGTCATCCTACTATTATGCTTTTTGATTCTGGTGCGTCTCATTCATTCATCAATCGCACATTTATCGTCAAGCATGAGATACCAATTGGGGAAATAAAGGAGAATTTCCTAATACATTCGCCTGGGGGCGTATAAATACTAAGGAGGTAGTGCAACGAGTATCTATAGAATTGGGCGGGCATATATTCCCTACCACCATGATAGTACTCAAGGATCAGGACATAGATGTGATATTAGGCATGAATTGGATGTATCAGCACAAGGTCCTCATTGACGTGCTGAATAGAGCCATCAGGGTAAACTTGCCTAATAGTCAAACTCAACTTCTCATCCAACTCCCATTACCTCAAAGAGCAGTTGATAGGATATGTGCAACCGCAGTCAAAGAAGTACAGGACATTCCGGTAGTCTGTGAATTTTCGGACGTGTTTCCCGATGATTTGCCTGGTTTGCCACCTGATCGTGATGTGGAGTTTGCAATTGAGTTGAAGCCTGGAACTGCACCTATATCCCGTAGAGCCTATAGGATGCCTCCCAAAGAACTGACAGAGGTTAAGGTTCAGTTGCAAGATTTGTTGGATAAGGGTTTTATTAGACCTAACTCATCACCATGGGGTTGCCCTGCTATCTTTGTGAAGAAGAAGGATAAATCTCTCCGACTCTGCATTGATTACCGCCCACTCAACGAGGTCACCATTTATAACAAATACCCTTTGCCTCGTATTGACCTACTCTTTTACCAACTAGCTGGACCCAAAGTATTTTTCAAAATTGACCTTAGGTCTGGGTACCACCAAATAAATATCCGTCCCGAAGACATTCCAAAAACAGCCTTCACCACCAGATACGGCCTATATGAGTACCTAGTCATGTCCTTTAGCCTAACCAATGCCCCTGCCTATTTCATGTACCCCATGAACTCCGTCTTCATGCCGGAGCTCGACGAATTTATGGTCGTGTTCATTGATGACATCCTTGTCTACTCCAAAACCCCTGAAGAACATGCCAACCACCTTCGTGTTGTCCTGACTCACTTGAGGGCACATAACTCTATGCCAAGTTCAGCAAGTGTGAGTTTTGGTTGGACCGAGTCCCAATTCTCGGGCATATTTTGTCGGCTGAAGGCGTATCCGTTGATCCGAGTAAGGTGGAGGAAATCTTGAATTGGAAGCCGTCAACCACGGTACATCAAGTCCGTAGTTTCATGGGAATGGCGGGATACTACTGTCGATTTATTTTGGATTTTTCTAGAATAGCCAAGCCTATTACCGAGTTGTTGAAGAATCAGGTCAAGTTTGTCTGGTCACCCGAGTGTGAGAAAGCGTTTCAGACTTTGAAGAAGTTGTTGACCACAGCACCAGTCTTAGCTCAGCCCGATATTGAAAAGCCATTTGAGATGTGTACTGCGATGCCTCTGGCACCGGCTTGGTTGTGTCCTGATGCAAGAGGGTCGAGTTATTACTTATGCTTCGCGACAGCTCAAGCGTCATGAAGAGAATTATACCACCCATGACTTAGAGTTGGCAGCTGTGGTACATGCCTTGAAGATCTGTCATCATTATCTGCTAGGTAGTACTTGTAATATCTACACTGACCACAAGAGCTTAAAGTACATCTTTACCCAAGAAGAGTTGAACATGAGACAAAGAAGATGGCTTGAGTTAATAAAGGATTATGATATTGAAGTGCACTACCATCCGGGTAAAGCTAATGTGGTTGCTGATGCACTCAGTCGGAAAGTTCACTGCAGCTGTTTGACCGTAAAGCCGTATGAACTATCTCTATGCTATGAGTTAGAAAAGTTAGGCATAGAAATAATTCCACAGGGCAGTCTAGTCAACATCAGCATTGAAACACCCATCCGTGAGCAAATTATTGCTGCTCAAAAGGGAAGTAAAGGAATCAAGCACATTAAGAAGAAAGTACAAGCTGGAAAGGCGGATTGTTTTAGGATTGACGATGAAGGTGTGGTATGGTTCAAGAATCAACTTGTAGTCCCAAAAGTTCCTGAGTTAGGTTGCACGTTCCTCGATGAAGCATTTAACAAGATTTTCTATCCATCCAGGAAGCAACAAGATGTACCAGGATTTGAAACAAAAATTATGGTGGACTAAGATGAAAATAGAAATTGCTCGGTATGTTGCCTGGTGTGATACATGTCAAAAGGTGAAAGCTGTGCATACGAAGCTTGGGGGAGAGCTGCAACCATTACTTGTTCCTGCGTGGAAGTGGGAGGACATCAGCATCGATTTTATCGTGGGTTTACCCAGGATAACTAGAGGCTTTGATTCAATCTGGGTTATTATGGACTGTCTCACGAAGCAAGCTCATTTCATACCAGTCAAGAAGGATTACAGGGCACTGACATACGTAAAGCTGTATATAGAAAACCTGATGAAACTGCATGGAGTGCCGAAGACCATTGTCTCCGATCGAGGCACCCAGTTTGTCTCTAATTTTTGGAAGGCATTTCACAAGTCATTAGGGACGAAACTTTTGCATAGCACAGCATACCATCCGCAGACTGATGGACAGACTGAAAGAGTCAACCAAGTACTTGAGGACATGTTGAGGGCTTGTGCACTCAATTACACCAACACGTGGGATGACTGTTTAGCTTTGGCAGAGTTCTCATACAACAACAGCTATCAAGAAAGCATCAAGATAGCTCCGTTTGAAGCAGTCTACGGTCGTAGGTATCGTACTCCGTTGAATTGATTTGAACCAGGAGAAAGATGGTTTTATGGAGTTGACTTGGTCAATGAAGCCGAAGAAAAGGTTCGACTGATACAGGAGAATTTGAAGGTGGCACAGTCACGTCAGAAAAGTTATGCTGATCAAAGGCGCCGTCCGCTAGCATTCAAGATTGGAGACTGTGTCTACCTGAAGGTGTCACCAATGAAAGGGGTAAACCGATTCGGAGTCAAAGGCAAGTTAGCCCCACGATATATTGGACCATTTCTGATTATAGAATGTGTGGGAAAAGTAGCTTACAAGCTACAATTGCCGGAGCACCTCTCCGAAGTGCACAACGTGTTCCACGTGTCACAATTGAAGAAATGTCTGCGAGTGCCTGACCAAGTCATTGATGTTGAAGGCGTGGAACTCGAACCGGATTTGACTTGCTCCGAGTATCCGATTCGAGTCTTGGATCGAAAGGATCGCGTTACCCGAGGAACTACAACCAGGTGGTACAAGATCCAATGGAGCCAGGATTCCGAAGATGAAGCCACTTGGGAATCGGAAGACTATCTCGCAGAAAATTTCCCCGAATTTTTTGCTATCCTGTAGATGTAAGGTTTCTAGTTGTGTAATGTATAAACTCTCCTACTTGTTTAATGATCAAGGTTGAATTAGGTTGGTTTGACGCGTTTTTCTTTTCCATTACTTTGTTCTAAGTCTTAGTCATATATCAAATCTCGGGACAAGATTTATTTTAGGGGGGAAGGCTGTAATACCTCTGGTATTAACACTAATTAAAACTGCCATGTCATCATATTTAATTTAATTGCCTGCATGTGATTGTGCTTAGGGCTCCTAGAGTGACTTGATTGTGTTTATGATTGATTGTGCAATTAAACCCCTTTGTGAAAATCAACAATTAAATCAAAAGGAAATTTAAATTAAGCTCTAATTTGATTCCAAAACCTAATTCAAAATATGTAAGGAATCTGATGAAAGTGTCTTAATGAAAGTTGTAGGTCCTTTAAAATGGAACAACTTGAATAGGTTGTGGATGGTATTAGTGTTGGAAGGTTGTTTAATTCATTATTTCATGTACCGTTTTATTGCATCGCATTCATATATTCATCATTGCATGCGTGTAGTGACCAAGAATCAGGAGGTGAAGTCTGAAGTGACTGCTGAGGAGACTGCTCCTGAGATTGTGCAAGGCTTTGGCATCTGTGGCACCGACCCAGACCCTACTCTTTTTGCAATCCCAGGCAAACCCCGGTGCATTAGCCCCTCCTTATTATTTAAAATGTTTATCACTTGAGTTAATATATTGCATTAGGTTAATAGGAGTTGAGTGATAACCTATTGATGCATTACCTTTCCTTGACCACTTATTATACCCTAAGAACCTGAATTATTTAAGTATTGAAAAATGCCTAGTCATGCTTAACTACTAGTTTTGCAAAAATGCTATTTTCAACTTTGGTGTTGTGCAAATAATGAATAATTGAAGAGGGAAGGGCATTGTCCTCGCCGTTGGTAGTGTACTTAGCCAGTCCATTGTCATCAACGGGGATGAGTTTTCCGGGTGGTGGTCATATGTTTGGGTTAGAGTCCCAACTTATCGTCGCCAACGGAAAAGGGATGTGAAAACCGGGTGGTCACCAGTGTATTTGGGTTAGAGTCTCAATGCATGGTTCCAACAGAAAGTATTAGGGACCGTTCGTTGTTGGCCTGCTGTGATCGGGACTTTGCAACTAGCCACATACTCCGGAAGCCCTATCTCCGGTGGCTCTATTGCTTGAACCGACAACCACGCACTGGGAGTGGAGAGATGGCGAGAGTAGCGTGTACCCTCGTAGCCGGCGTACCTGAAGACGAGAGGAGTACTGTGCTCTCGGGTGGCGCAGGACCGGTTCACGGATTGAAAAGCCACAGTAGACGGGGTTGGTATATGCAAGTTTATGTGCTACATATGCAGTGTGGTTATGGATCCCCAGCTGGGTACTTAATCGATTCGAATCGTCATTGCTCCTCGGTTATGGAGACTTGATCCTCACACCTACATCGAATAGTGGTTCGAAGGTAGGATGATTTTGAGAATGAATAAGTAACTGGATTTGAAGGATACTTGTGAAAGAACTGAGAACTATTGAGGTTGATTATAATAATATTGAGTAAAATACTGAAAGCAGGATTAGTAATGCTTTTTCCGCAAAATACTTTGACTCTTGCTAAAGCCTTACCTTGACTATCCTCAGCCTGCATTCCTGAGTCTCATTCCTTTTTCTTTAGTCGGGTAAGTCTTGCGGAGTACCCCAGTACCCAGGGTTTGTTAACCCCTGTTGCAGGAGGTCAGCAGCCGGAGGTCTGTCTCGCTCCCTGCTGTGTGACCATCGTCCAGGAAGGTAGCGAGGAAGAGTAAAGTTGAACCCGTGGGCAGGGTTCGAGTAACCATCTATCTTAGTATGTTGTATTGTTGTTCTATTGCTACTGCCACTACTTTTAATTATGGTCTGTAATAACTGCACTTGAATTTTATTTGGACAACCGGTTTGTAATCTAAGTACTGTTTAATCTTCCGCACTTTTACTATGACGTATTTTATTATAAAATGTTGTAATTTTGTAATGGCTTCGCAATGGGTTCCTGTCGGAGAAACGGGTGCTGATGTAACCCGACAGGGCCTTCTAGATCATTTGGGACATGGGCCCGGCTGTCAAAGGTCATTAGTGACAATAACAGGTGCCTGTGGGCCATGTGATTTAGGCGGTTCTGTTACAGGCGACCCCGGTGGCGAGTCCACTGCCCGTGGAGGGGGGCACAGTGGTGGTGTATTCAGCACCAGGTCAGCGTGCTGGGGCGGTGATGCCTGCTGCCTTTGAAAAGGCTACAGATGCAATGCGAAACCTTTGTTGGGGGCTTTTCCTCCAGTCGGGTGACTTTCAGAGGTGCATCTTGGCACCCATGTGGAAGGGACGTGACGATCCGGTAGCCAAAAACCGAGGCTCTGAACTTCTCTAGAATTGGGTCCTCCATGGCGTCACGACTGGCGTGAGTCGAGAGGCCACGAGGTAAGTACCAATTGGTCGGACACGAGATGTTGCAGCCCCTTGGCCTTCTCACCCCGACCGACTCAAGTGGCTGCGGCATCGTTGGAGGAGCCGGATGGCACACCCGAGTTGTCGTCCTCAGGCCGCCTCTGGTGTCTCCTACGTCGGCGTCAGTGCCCTCCGCTGACGTGGGCCGTGACAACCGGCTCAGGCACAGCTCCGTCCAAGCCTGTCATCATTCATCAATATCTAAGTTGAAATAGAGAAAACACACTGAATATTCCCCACTGAAATGTTCATCGGACCACTTGATGATCAGGCTCACCAGATCATACAATGGGGTATATTAAGTTGTCCAGGAGGACATGCCCACTAGAGGATACGATAAACAAAAGAATCACTTGGCGGATCATCCACTGCAGATCAAAGACCTGTCATAATTAGGGCTTGTTTGGTTTGTACCCTGGACTAGATTTGCCTGGTCTGACATCTTCTTGAGAGTTGCCTGGGATACGTTTGGTTGGAGTCCTGGGAATGCTCCTGGTCCAAGCATGCTCGACCTCAGCCAGGTGAACAAAAACGAGCGCCTGGCCGCAGCACCCTGGTTGCCTGGGAGATGATTAATACTAGTTAGTTGGAATACATGTAGGTTTTGTTTTTTCTTTTCATTTGTCTTCTTGCTAATTTCTTGATCATGGAATAAGCTTGGAAAGTGATTAGTACTAGTTGCTGACTACCCAAACGTCATTCTATACATTATTAAAAAAAACGTCCTTCTATCCATTTATTAATTGTCAATGCATTGTTATTTAATAATATATTCAAATTATTTATATATTTATTATCACTTTAAAAATACATTGATTTATATTATTTTGTTATTTACTTTATAATGATGTATGTTATTCAAATAAAATTAAAGTTATAATAGATGCAAATATAGCCCATCTCATTATTAATGTTCTCAGGCACAGGCTTCCAACCAAACAGACTATCTCTTCACTTGCCTAGCCAGGCAAATTTTATCAAATTTTCAGGCAACTCCCAGATAACACTTTTTACCAGGCAACCTTCCCATGTCTCCAACCAAACAGGCCCTTAGAAGACCTAGAAGATCAAGACTGCTGAGATTATAACACGAATAACATGCAGCGTGGCAAGTTGTGGTCTTGAGTTTTCCTGCTATTTTTTTCACTTCACTACTACGTAGTATCTGCCTACAGACAATAGCTACCATAGTGGCATAACCTACACTGCATGTGACAAAATGCTACCGATTCCTAGCCGCTCTTCTAGAATAGTATCAGTGTTGATGTAAAGCGCCTGCACGCGTGCGATCCACTAGTACACAGGATCTGGCGCCCCGCTTTTTTTTAGTGACGGTTTCGTTCAGCGGTCGCAAGCGTAAATAAAAAGGTGGATCCGAGTTATAAACCGCCAGTGAAAATCAACTATCACTGGCGGTTGTGTTAAACCAACCGCCAGTGAAAATCGAAACTTAACACTGGCGGTTAGCTTAGGACGTTTACACAGGCGGTTGTCCTAAACCAACCGCCAGTGTTAAGTTTCGATTTTCACTGGCGGTTGGCTTAAGATAACCGTTAGTGATAGTTGATTTTCACTGGCGGTTAGTTAGGCTCACCGCTAGTGTTAGGTCTGCTATAAATGCAGCTTTTTCTCCGCCCCGATCGAACAGCCACTCGTAGCCAGCCGCCAATGAAAGCATTTATAGAGGTCTAGATCTGCCAAAATACAAGGGGGAGGTTTTCTTCTTCATTTCTTTAGGGGAGCTTGCTAAGAAAGGTTAGTTTATGTATCTAATACCTCTATTTACTCAACTTTACTCAATTTAAGCTACTTTTTGGATCTAGGGTTATTTGCCATGAGGTAGAGAGAATGATTGCTAAGTTATTGCCTTTATTTATTCAAATTAGGTTGTTTATGATGGTTAGATAGTGTATCTCCTCTCTCCCTTTTCATAATTACTTCTCAATTTAGGTTATATTAGTTGTTTCCATGAATGGTGTGTGCTCTTGTGTATTCATGTAGGGAGAGCTAGATTTTTTTTTAGTTTTTTCTATTTTTGTAATTATGTTAATTGGGTGTCTATATTCAATCCTTTCTTAGCACACATTATTCTTCTATTTTTTAATTATGTTAATAGGTTGTTAATTAGTTTTATATTTTGTTTATTATAAATTATGTTTATTATTTGCAAAATATTCAATCTTTGACACTGAGAATGAGTCTTAACACATATTATTTTTCTAAATTTTAATGAACTAAGGTTGTAAAGGTCTACAAATTCAAAAATTCTCAAGTGAACGGTTTTCATCTGTATTTCTTCGAACATGGTTACTAGAAAAAAGGTTCGTTAATTAAATAATATCTATAAACAATCATATTTATTTTGCATTGGTCATAATAAACTCATTATATTTTTACAGTTAATGATGGAGAGGTCATTCTGGATGTATAATTTATCACGAGTTGATCCATCATACATACCTGAGGTGCAGAGGTTTATCGATGCCGCTGAGATTCTTGCTTGGAGGTCAAATACGAATCACATATATTGTCCATGCATAGACTGCAAGAATGTTATCGTATTTGATGACACGAAAGGAATATTTTCTCATCTCGTGTGCGGAGGATTTATGGATAATTACTTGATTTGGACAAGCATGGTGAGGGTAGCTCTGCAGCTTACACAACTGGTACTCCTGCGAACATCGGTGTCGATGGTGCAGATATGCTTGCTAACGGATGTCATTTCATACACGAGAGACAAACACCTTGTCCTCAGAGTGAACATGTTGTGCATAATGCTGATGGTCCGCCCAATGTTAGTGCTGAGGAAGATGCAAACTTCTTAGATGCAATATTGCGTAGTCATCTGGATCCATCTATCCTCTTCATGAAAGGTATGGAGGAAATGAGGAAGGCAGCACAAGAGCCTTTTTTCGATGAGTCTAAGGGTTGCATGAAAGATTTCACGATGTTGCGGTCAGTGCTAAAGTTATTGATGGTGAAAGCCCGGTATGTTTTGTGCGATGCTGGCTTCGATGCGTTTTTGAGTATTCTCGCAGACATGCTTCCAAAGGAGAATAGAATTCCTGCTAACACATACTACGTAAAGAAGCTAATCAGTCCGCTTACAATAGGTTTCGAAAAGATCCACGAATGTAGAAACCATTGTATGCTATATCGAGGTGATGAATACAAAGACTTGGATAGTTGTCCTAATTGTGGTGCAAGTAGATACAAGACGAATAAAGACTATCGAGAGGAAGATTGTGCCACCTCCGTGTCTACGGGGAAGAAGCGACAGAAGACCCAACCCACCAGGAAAGATAAAGAAGAAGTAGACTACTACGCGCAGAAGAAAATTCCTGCTCTGGTGATGTGGTACCTACCCGTGATTGATCGATTGAGGTGTTTGTTCGCAAACGCTGAGGATGCCCAACTTATGAGCTGGCATGCTTCAGATGAGCACAAAAACGATGGAAAGTTACGACATCCAGCCGATGGCAACCAATGGCAAGATTTCAATGCCAACCATTCAGAATTTGCTAAGGAGCCAAAAAATATTAGATTCGCTCAGAGTACGGACGGAATGAATCCATTTGCCGAGATGAGTAGCAAGCACAGCACATGGCCGGTGATCCTCACCATCTACAACCTTCCACCTTGGTTGATGCATAAGCGTAAATACCTTTTGCTAACCATTCTTATTTCTAGACCTAAGCAACCTGGCGTTGACATAGATGTATTTCAAGAGCCGTTAATGCAGGACACGAAAATATTGTGGGAAACAGGAGTCGAAATATTGGACGAGTACCGCCAAGAAACTTTCACACTATATGCAATTATTTTTGTGACCATCAGCGATTACCCTGCTCTCTTTACATTATCAGGGCAGTTCAAGGGAAAGCTTGATGCGTAATCTGCATAGACGGAACCGCTTACGTGTTCCTTGATACATCAAAGAAGATAGTGTACATGCGGCATAGACGGTTCTTATCGAAAGGGCACAGGTACCGCTTGCGAAAGATGGATAAGTACTTCGACAAAAATGATGAACTGCAACATCAAATTTTCAGAATAATCAGCAACATCAAATTTGTTTTTGGAAAGAAGACAAAAGACGAAAAACCAAGAAAGGATGTGAAACCAACTCCAGGGGCTATATTCAAGAAGATGTCTATTTTTTTAAGTATTTGCCATACTGGAAAGAGTTAGACATACGACACGCGATCGACGGTATGCACGTTTAGAAGAACGTCTTTGAAAGTGTAATTGGCACATTGTTTGACATAAAGAGCAAGACTAAGGATGGACTCAACTCACGTATGGACATGGTAAATTTGGGCATAAAAAAGGAACTGCACCCTGCTCTTCTAGAAAATGGGAAGTACCACCTCCCGGCAGCAAGCTACAACATCAACACAGAGGAGCAACATGCGATGTGTATGTGGTGGAAAAATTTGAAAGTTCGATCTGGATTCTGCTCTAGCATAGGGAATATTGTGTCAATGGAAGACCTTACACTGACCAACTACAACTCACATGATTGTCATGTCATGCTGACTACTTTCCTCCCTGTTGCCATCAGGGCTATAAATCCAGTGTTCTTAAAGTTGGCAATCACCAGGTTGTGCTACTTTTTCAACAAGGTCTCACAGAAGGTTATTGACCGCGATGAGCTGCCGTCTCTTCAAGAATTCACGGTGGAGACTCTGTTACAGCTTGAAATGTGTTTCCCCCATCATTCTTTGATATAATGGTTCACCTTGTGACGCACTTGGTGCCGCAAATAGAGGCATTGGGGCCCATGTATTTGCATGAGATGTGGACTTATGAGCGTTTCATGTCAGTACTGAATTGCTATGTATCAACTGGTGCTCGTCCTAAGGCGTCCATGATAGAAGGGTACTGTACCGAAGAGGCCATTGTTTTCGGTGGCCCATTCTGCAATAGTGTCCTAAAAGACCAGATTGCAATAGGTTTGCCCCCGTCACGACATGAGGGTAGGCTGCATGGAAGTGGGAGGATTGGACGGAAATCTTTTATCTCGTCAGATTATAAGGTAGTCCTCGAAGCACACTATAGCATCCTGCATCAGCTCTCGATAATGGATCCTTTGATCGAGCGTCACATGAATGATCTTGGCCAACATAATGGTGGGCACATGGACGATTGGGTCAAGCAGGAACACAAGCGTCGGTTCATCGCATGGCGAAGGGAGTAGGATATTCCAGATGGGGAAACGTTTGAGGAACAAACCATCAAGAAGTTGTCGTGTGGACCATCACGCCAGGTCACGACATGGCAAACCTACGACATCAGTGGCTTCACGTTTTGTACCAAGTCCAAGGACAAAAAGAGCATGGCACAAAACAGTGGTGTTCGATGCGAGGCCATAGATGATGCAACTGGTGAGATTAGTACATACTTTGGCTTCGTTGAGGACATATGAGAACTAGACTATGGTACATTTCAGATAACTGTGTTTCGATGCCAATGGGTTGAAGACAAACATGTCATAGTTGACAACTATGGGCTCAGAGTTCTTGATCTAAGGAAGGTAGGTTACAAAGATGACCCGTGGATCCTTGCTAACCGTGCCGCACAGGTCTTCTATGCTGAACAAATCCTTTCTAAAAATGAGAAGAAAAGTTCCGACAAGCCAAAGCATATAGTTTTCCCCGGGAAGCAACAAGCTCTAGGAGTTGATGGTGTAACTGATCTGGAGGATTTTAACCAATTCAGCGACATGTCTCTCTTTGTAGACCATCCAGTGAAGATAAGACACGTTGAGCGAAGCATCCCACAAGGTTCGTTGCCACAGATACGCCCCGATGAACAAGGAAGAACAGTAGATGGCTAGATTCTATTTGTCATTTGTCATGTAATCCATTTCTATTTCAACATGTATCCTATGCTACATTTAACATGTTTACATTTATCTATTTTAAAATGTTTACATTTCTCTATTTTAACATGTTTACATTTCTCCAATAACCCTAAACCCCTAGGTAAACCGTAAACCCTAAATCCTTAGCTATACCCTAAACCCTAAAAAACCTTAAACCCTAACAAAACCATAAACCCTAGCTAAACCCTAAACTCTAAACCCTGGCTAAGCCCTAAACCCTAAACACTACGTAAACTAAAACCCTAGCTTAATAAAACATACAGACTCTTTATTGAAAAATGAAATTTAAAAATATGTACACTAGCGATTCACATTAACCGCCTGTATAAACCATTTACACTGGCGGTTCTTAATGCGAACCACCAGTGTAAATCATTTACACAGGCGGTTCCTTAGGACAACTGCCAGTACAAATCCTCCCAGTATATGACGCGCGCTCCCCGTCCGAAATTTCGCTAAGTCCGGAGGAGCCCGCCATTTCTTCCCCGACGCCGTCAGGCTGCCGGATTTTTCCGTGCCCTCGCCGCAACCGTGTCCTCGCCACGTGCATGCCCTAGCCGCTGCTGTGACCTTGCCGTAGCCGTGCGCTCGCCCCACCGCGCGCCTCGCCGTAGCCGTGCCGGCCGCCTCGCCCCACGGCCACGCTCCCGTCGCACCGCCATCGTCGTCATCCAATGCCGCAGCCGCCGAAGGAGTTGACTGGTAAGCCGCCAAGCTTCCTTTTCCTTCTCCGGTGGATCTGTGTGGTGCGCGCGCAGCGGCGAGTGGTGCGGCGGCCAGTGGCAGGGCAGCGAGTGGCGCGGCGGCCAGTGGCAGGGCGGCGAGGTCGCGGGCGCGGTGGATCCTCCCCTGCTCCAGTGGCTCCGGTGGCGTCGGCGGTGGGCGCGCGGTGGCGGGAGTGGTCGGCCGTGACCTCAGCTCGTCGGCGGTAGGCGGGCGGCGGCGGTGGGGTGACCTGCTAGCTAGTGGGCCGGCCTGCTATAGCTAGTGGGTTGACTTTTTTTTAATTAGGTTTTGTATTTAGGTTTTAGTTTAATTATGTTTTAGTTTACTTTAGGGTTTTATTTTAATTAGTTTTTTGTTTAATTAGATTTTTAGTTTAATAGTTTAATTAGGGTTTTAGTTTAATAGTTAGGTTTTCATATTATTTAATTCTTTAGTTAGATTTATTTTAGATTTTGGTTTAGGGTTTAGTTTAGGTTTTTGTAGAGGGTTTTTAAGTGTATATGTATATGTGACAATATAGGTTATTTTATTTTAATTTAGCAGAGTTTTTGTTATATGTTTTGTTTCTTTTTATTGTTATATGCCCTTAGAGTTTGCTTTCAAAGCTAAATAGTTTTAATTATCATGTGTATTTCAATTTTTGTGATATATGTGATATGTGTTTTTCAATTCCTCCAATTAAGGTTTTCTGTTTTATTTTTTAATTTAATTAGCTTTTCTACTTAGGTTTTGGTTTAGTTAGGTTTTAGTTTAATTAGAGTTTTAGGTTAATTAGGTTTTTGTTTACTTAGTGTTTTAGTTTAATTAGGTTTTAGTTTACTTTAGGTTTTCTTTTAATTAGTTTTTGTTTAATTAGGGTTTTTATATTTAATTAGGTTTACTTTAGGTTTTAGTTTTTAGTTAGGTTTTTATATTGTTTAATTTGGTTTTTAGTTTATTATATGTGATGTGATATATATGCCATCTCTTATTTCAGATGTAAAATGCTAAAATAAAAAATTATAAAGAGACATGTATATATGCGATGTGATATATGTGATGTGATATATGCAAGCTCGATGAACTTTGTTTCAACACATTTATAAAATTTAGTTTAATTAGAGTTATATTTTATGTTAGATTATCGCGATGATGACTTCACCATCAGAGTCGTCTCAACATAACGAGCCGAGTGAGCAACAATATCATAGTCCAAATGATCCGTGTCCCAGCGTAGATAGAAAGGCTCGTCGTGAAATGGAGCGCGACCCTACTTATGATTCACGAGAAGACGAGGTAACATACACGGAGTTCAACGAATCCCTTCACGCACTATCTATATATGTACTCATCCATGATTTCATGTGTGCGCCCAATTTTATGAACAGGAGGTCGTGTCTCAAATGCGACAATTAGGAGAAGAAGAACTGCAACACGAAGACCAGGGGCCAGAACCTACCAATACGAGCACTGAGAAATCAAGAAAGAGGAAACTGAGTGATCGAAAACGAGGTGACAGGGGATCAAACAAGTGGGATAGTAACACATATAGGGTGCTAGACGTAAGTGCAAAAGGAGAGCCCCTAACTCGACAAGAGGTGCAAGCTAAGTTTCGGAACGCGATTGGTTTCTTAGTTAGGGATAATCTTGATATCACAATATCTCAGTGGAAAGATGTGCCAGATTCGGTCAAGACAAACTTGTGGCAAAAATTGTCAAAGAAGTTTGTTCTGCCTCGGGGTTCAGAGGAACTCGTAAAGGGTTATGCAATGAGGCAGTTGGCCATCACATTTCGCAACTGGAGGTCCGAATTGAATAGCAAATATGTGAAGACAGGGTTGGACCCCACCAGTAAGTACAACATTACAGAAGGTCAGTGGGCTGTTTTCAAAGAGCAGAAGACTAACCCAGAATTCTTGGCCCGGCGCCAAGCGAACTCAGCACTTGCTAAGAAGAACAAGTACCACCACCACCTTGGCACAAGTGGTTACAAGCGGCAGGTTCCCAAATGGAGGGAAGAAGAGGCTGCGAAGAAGGCAACAGGGTTGCCAGTGTTGTCTGAGCAACTTGGCGAAAGGAGCGCGAACTGGCTTCCTGCTCGCAAACCAAGAGAAATATCTGAGTCAAGGGCATCGTTTTTTGATCCAATGGTTGAAGAAGCTGCGAAGAATATTTATTAGGCGGCAGCTCATGTGAAGGAAGGAAATGCCAAGCCACAAAGGGAGTGGGACAATCTTACTCTTGGTCTTGGTAACCCCGAGCAACCTGGTTGTGTACGAGGCATCTCGTCAAGGCTAGGATGGAAAGAAGGATTCAGCGAGGAGTGGGCCAGAATGTACAAGAAGCGTGATCGATACAAGGAAGACTTGAAAGATTTTTTTTGAGGAGCAGGCAAAGCAAGCCTTCAAAGACATGGTGACTAAATTAGTAGCAAATCCTGATACCGAGCTTGCGCAACAATTGGTGTGTGTCATGTCTTCTGTTCAACAAAGGACGAATACCCAACAATCTCTGCAGATGCAGCTGGTGCCGGTGACACAGCCCTTGGGAGCTCAGCAGTTGATAGCACAGTCTCCAAACGCTCCAAGCAGTGTCGCGTCTACAGCAAAGGTTCGCTATCCAGTTGATGGCATTGACATGCCAACGCCTTGGTCACTAGTCATAAGCTATGGCATTAACAATGTTCGTACTAGGGAAGTAGGCACTGGCTTCGCAATCCCTGGACAGACATTTCATGGTGCAGACATTCCAGATGAGTACTGCAGGGTCGAAGTGGTGACCGTAGTGCAAGGACATGAGGATGACATGTTGGACATCCCTGCACCCGAGGGCATTGAAACACTGGGACAAGCCATCAAGAATTTCATCGTTTGGCCTAGGCGAGACATCAAGTTGAGTGGGCCACCACCATCTACTGAGCATAGCATTCATAATGACCCACCGCCGTTATCATTACCTAACCGGCCTCTTCTTAGCTCACCAAATTCGCATGTGCATCCAATTCTAGAACCTCCGCCACCAACATCTCCTATCAACTATCCACCTTCCCCAGCAAGCAAAGAGAAACAACCTGAGGAAACATCGACCCCAACGGGCCCACAAGAGAAACAACATGAGAAAACATCCACCCCGTCAGCCCCACAAACCAAAGAAAAACCCCCACCACCAAGGAAGAGGAATGTTGTTTCCAAAATGGTCTCGCCACACCGGCCAAAGCAAAAAACTGCTGGGACCATGCTATGGTTGTCAGGAATAGCACGCAGCCGCATAGGTCGTGTCCTTGACTGTGTTGAGGCTGAGAAATCGGGGAAATCTTCTGTGAAGACCATACAGATCAGGAAGCCAACGAAAGAGGATTATGAAAATGTCCCCGATACATATATGCCGGGTAGGCCGCTTCTCACTTGGGAAAAGGTAACCCAAATCCCATTGTTGGTATAAATTAACTGCACTCTATTAAAGATTATTATTATCAAGGTATCTGCAAGCGCACAGATAAAACACCGACGTAGCACTTCACCAGACAGTCCCGGCTTTAATAACGAACCCAAAGGAACAGTAGGTGATACTGACTAAGTCTATTGGCTCTTAACCCGATAACACAATCAATCCAGAGAATATCAAGAACGAGGAGATAACAGATGATTATCTAGATCCGATAACCGGTAAACTTTGAATAATATCGTTCTAATCGGGCAATGACATTAATAAGAGGCGAAATCAGAGTTTCCTCCTACCAGACACTTATACACCTATCGATCCTATCAACGCGAAGTGGACTACAGAGGACTCAACGCAGCTGTCACCTACGCGATCTACCACTATCCGGCCAATCAGGGGACATTCACAAGTAATTATAACCCAGACACCACGTCTACACTACAAACTACTACTTCAACCAAGGAGCTACCAAGATCAAAGCACTCAAATAGAGTTGTAAACCTAAGAACGAATAAGAACAAATGCTTACTTGAATTAGGATGTTGAATACAAAAGTACCTCAGAACGTAACTCCGGGCGAGGGAGCTGAATCCAGACGAACACAGCTACGAAGAAGCTCCGACAGGCCGGGACTCCTCCGAATCTCTACTCATCTACTCTATCTCTCTAATCTCTCTCTTGATTGCTAGCCTAGATCTAGTGGATATCTATCTAATGCTTCAGGGTCTTCATCTCTTGATCTGGCTCTCCTCCAGGGGGGTCTGGCCCTCTATTTATAGGCCGGTGGGATGCACGCGCGCCGTTAGATCAAACCGACTTAACCAAGGGCCCAGATAACTCCTAATAGGCGGTGGTAGAAGACTCCAGAAGGCGGCGGGGAGGAAACCCTAGGGGGGCGCCGGTCGGCCCCACCCTAGCGCCGGCCGGCCCTACCCTGGTGGGTCTCGGGCCCCGGTGATTTGGGTGTGTTCCAGATGCTTCTAGTGTTCTCGTTATGATGTTTCCTTGGCGGTTAAGTTTCGTGGTTATTATGCTCTTTAATCCTTCTTTTAAGCTTTTCTGGAAAATCCCCTGGGAAATAGACAATTCACCAAAACTCGTGGAATCTGTCAGTAACAACCCTATTCTACTAGATATTCATGTTTAATGCAGGGATAATTGATAATAAAATTTGGATGATAACAAGTGTCAACAATTACCCTCATACTTAGGCTTTTGCTCGTCCCGAGAAAAAGATTGGTTTTAAGATGTAGGATTCTTAGAGAGAATGGAGCATTTAAAACATAACTTGAGAGTATATTATATAAAACTAGTCTAGTCATGCATGTGCTATGGAATTCAAAGTGTCTACCATAGATCTTTAAGTAGTTGAAGAACAGAATAGCTTGAAAACGGATCACTCTCTTCCTTTAGTTAATTCAATTGGAGGGTATGTAATTTTGCAAATAAACTTAGCTTTACCTTCTCCTTTTGTAGTACTCTCGAATCACTGATATATCTGGTATTATTTTTTTTTATCCTTACCAAGGCGTTAATGAAATTGCCCTCTTTATCCTATTTCTAAAAAGCTTATTTGGATCTCAGGTAGGTAAAATGTGAAAACATTCTTGCATTGTATTTATTGTAAAGTCAAACAATGAATCCATAGAGAAATGAGGTATATATTCGAATCAAGCTTTATTTGGTGGAATATGGTGGAACCTAATTCTACCTTGCTCCTAGAGAAAATAAATCTCTCTTTTGTACAATTGAGCTTATTCAGAGAGTATGAGCTATCTCTCTCTTTTTTTCTTTTTTTTCAAGGGAGGCTAGTATCTTAATACCCATTGTTTTAATTTCTTCAGAAACTTGTCCATTTTTTTATACTCCCTTCTTCTTTTGCATAGCTCATACTTCTTTTGAATTTAGTAGTTGAGAGACTTTAACAAAACATGGAGCAATTATTTGGTGACTATGCTATATACTTATTTTTGGTGTTTTCTCCCAGTGTAAGAGAGAAACATTTTCAATAGAATGACTCGCTATTACTCCGGATTAGAGTAATGCTTATGTGGAATTGGCACTTGATTCGAAAATATGACAAATTTCTTCAAAGAGTTACAAAGGTTGACCAAACTCAATACAAAGACTAGTATTATATGTAGTAGGCTTCTATCCTATATATGGCTCTGGTAGGACAATATTTTTTATCACAAAGGAGAGGTATAACTAATCATTTAAATTTTTGAAATAAAATCTCCAAAGACAAAACATCAGGGATTGAGTTATCATTATTCAACTATATCATGTTTCACAACGACTTAACCAATCATGGGGTCCCTATAAATAGTTTTCAATAGTAACATGATTTCTAGAAAAGTGTTATATAATTTATTCTTAAGCTATGAATTAAATAATCTTCTTCTTCTTTTTTAAAAGTAATTTTAGCATGTGAATTTTAATTTGGATTGAAACGGAAATCGAAACATATGCAATTAAATTGTATGGAGATCAAACCTGACCATGACCGAGAAGGGGATGCAGAGGGTGCAGAGGGGGGCCGGGCAGCCCAGGTAGGGCGCCGGGCGGCGCGCCTCTGTGGCCCCATGAGGTCCACTTCGGTGTGAGAGGTCCTGGTTCGATTATCTTCTGAATTACGTGATTTTTCCAAGTGAATTGATTTCCATAGTTGCGATGTGCCCCCCCATACTAATTTTCCTGCATACTTTTCTTCGTGTGATTGTAGAGTTACCGCTCCATGTGGCGATGCATTCACAACCGTAAATGGTCCTGCCCATTTGCTTCGTAGTTTTCCAAGCCCGAATAATTTGAACTTGGAATTAAAAAGTAATACCTTATCTCCTGGTGCAAACTCCTTCTTCTTGATCCTCTTGTCATGCCATCTTTTTGTTCTTTTTTTATAGATCTTTGAATTGTGATAAGCCTTTTCTCTCCATTCTTCTAATTCTGATAATTGCATTTTTTTTTCTCTTTTCTCCAGAGGCTTCAAAGTTCATATTCCATCTCTTAATAGCCCAGTGAGCTTTATGCTCTAACTCCACTGGTAAATGACAGGTCTTACCATATAGTAGCTAGTAAGGTGACATACCCAAAGGTGTCTTGTATGCGGTCCGATATGACCAAAGTGCTTCGGGTAATCGGTCCTTCCATGCAGTACCAATCTCATTTACTGTTTTCTGTAGAATATTCTTGATTTGTTTATTTGATGTTTCTGCCTGGCCACTTGTCTGAGGATGGTATGGAGTAGCAACATTGTGACGGATTCCATGAGCTAGCAAGTATCAGTGAAACTTTTTATCAGTGAAGTGTGTCCCTCCGTCACTAATAACCATTCTTGGTGTTCCAAACCTTGGAAATATAATCTCTTCGAACATCTTCTTTGAATGTTTGGAATTAGCATTCATGCATGGCATAGCTTCTACCCACTTGGATACATAGTCAACTGTCACCAGAATGTATTCATAATTTCTTGATTTCACAAATGGTCCCATGTAATCAATTCCCCAGACATCGAAGAGCTCGATCTGGAGATTGTTGGTGAGTGGCATAGCATCTCTTGCATTGATATTTCCGTGCTTTGACATGATCCACATCTCCGGACAAAATCTTTGGTGTCTTCATAAATAGTTGGCCAAAAGAACCCACTCTGCCAGATTTTAGCATGAGTGCGGAATGCTCCATAATGACCTCCATACGGTGATGCGTGGCATTTCTGAATGATCTGCATGCCCTCTTCTACTGGTACACATCTTCTAAATAATCCATCTGAACAAATTCTGAAGAGGTATGGTGGATCCCAAATGTGGAGACGACTTTCATAAATGAGCTTCTTTTTATTTTCCCCTGGTGGTACATAACCTGCAACCATAAAGTTGACAATATTCGCGTACCAAGGGTCTGACTTGGTCACTTTAAATAACATGCCATCTCTCAATAAGTCATTAATAGGCAATTCCTGAGGTTTCTCAAAGTGTATTCTAGACAATTGATCAGCAACTGGATTTTCTATTCCTCTTCTATCTTTAATTTCTAAGTCAAATTCTTGTAGTAACAAAATCCATCTTATCAAATGAGGTTTAGCATCTTTCTTAGTGAGCAAATATTTTAAAGCAGCATGATCAGAATAAACAATTACTTTTGCTCCTACTAAGTAAGATCTAAATTTATCAATAGCAAAAACAACAGCCAGAAGTTCTTTTTCAGTTGTTGCATAATTTAATTGTGCTCCTGTCATAGTTTTACTAGCATAAGCAATTGCATGATGCTTCTTATCTTTTGTTTGTTCTAATACTACCCCAACAGCATAATCACTAGCATCACACATAATTTCAAAAGGTAAAGACCAATCATGGGGTTGAATGATTGGTGCTGATATAAGTGCTTCTTTAAGAATACTAAAAGATTTTAAACATGCATCATCAAATTCAAAAGGAACATCCTTACCTAGCAAGTTAGTCAGTGGTCTAGCAATATGTGAAAAATCTTTTATAAATCTGCGATAAAAACTTCAATGACCAAGAAAACTTCAGATTCCTTTTATATTAAAAGGTGGAGGTAGTTGTTCAATTACTTCAATTTTTGCCTTAACTACCTCTATACCTCTTTCAGACACTAGATGTCCTAACACTATTCCTTTTCTGACCATAAAATGACATTTTTCCCAATTAAGGACTAAGTGCTTTTCTTCACATCTCTGCGAAACCTTATCTAGATTTTCTAGACAATCATCAAAAGTTTTTCCATAAACTGAAAAATCATCCATAAAAACTTCCATGATTTCTTCTATCATTTCAGAAAATATAGACATCATACATCTTTGAAAACAAGCAAGTGCATTACATAATCTAAAAGACATTCTACGATAAGCATAAGTTTCATAAGGACATGCAAAAGTGGTTTTACTTTGATCATCAGGGTGGATAAGAATTTGGTGATATCCAGAATAACCATCAAGGAAATAAAAGAAAGAATTATTTGTCAAACGCTCTAACATCTAATCAATGATGGGCAGTGGAAAATGATCTTTCTTGGTTGCTTTATTGAGTTTTCTATAATCTATGCACATTCGCCATATGTAACAGTTCTCTGTGGTATCAATTCATTTTATTATTTTTAACTACGGTCATACCACCCATTTTAGGTACAACTTGAACAGAGCTTACCCACTCACTATGCGGAACAGGATAAATAATCCCATCATGCAAAAGTTTCAAGACCTCTTTCTTAACAACTTCCCTCATCGCATTTTGAAGCCTACGTGGGGGCTCTCTAGAAGGTGTAATTTCTGGGTTAGTTGGAATACGATGGGTGCATAAAACAGGACTAATCCCCTTAAGGTCTTGGAGTGAATAACCAAAAGCAGCACGATGTTTTTCTAAGACAGTCATTAATCTAAAAGACTCTTCATCAGAAAGTTTATCACTAATAATCACGGGAGAATTTGATCATTATTCAGAAAAACATACTTAAGACCAGAAGGTAGTTGTTTAACCTCAATAGAAGGCTTAGGTGGCTCTAATAATTCAGCCAGAGGTTCAGGATCAATCGGATCCTCCTCCTCTTCATTAATGAAGAACTAAGTATCATCCCCTAAATTAGGTTCAATAAATTCCTCAAATGACACGGTCTTAATTTCTTCTATCGGATCTAACTCAGGAAGTGGCTCCGCCTTAGCTTTTAATGCATGAGGTATAGGCACTGAGAGATTAAATCCCTTCCCAAGTTTAATTTCTAAATTGCCCACACAACCTTCTCGCAAAAGTTTTCCTATTAGTAATCCAATCATTACATCGAAATCCCAAACATCAAAGATATAGAAATTCAGCAAAATTCAGAATTCATTAATCATAATAGGAAGAGAACATAAAACACCTAAACTAGAAATAATATGTCCTGACCAATTTTCAATAATTTATTTGTAGGAATTAATGGCATATCTTTCAAGAATTTTTCAGCAAATGTAAGAGACATAATGTTGACACCTAAAACTGAATTATAAAAGGCATCAAAAGGATATGCATCAATTTGACATTTAATAGTAATGGCAGGAGAATTTAAATGAATTATATCATTTGAAAGCTTAGATTCTATCAACCACTCATTACTCATAACAAAAATCAATTCTCTAGTTATCTCTCTAAGAAATTTTAAATCAGCAGGATATGAAATATTAAAACTTTTAAAATTCATAGACTCTTGTGGTTTCATAATTTTATGATAGCATGAGGTGTTTCCATAATCATCAAAAAGTTCATCCTCAAATTCAAGCATATAATCAGAAATAGGAATTATCTCCTTCTCATTAGATAGTTCAGGTAAAGGTTGAGATGAATCAGACAAAAGTTTAGAATCAAACGATAAAAATTCATCTTCTAACAACTTTTCTTTTTCTTCAGGAAGATCAATTAAGATATTAGTAAGAATAGTTTTAGCATGTGAAGTAGTAATATGAATAAATGCTCATCCTGCGGCTAAATTAAGGTATTCTTTATTTTTATCATCAAGCCCTAAAAAGAAATGTTGCAAAAGCATAGGTTCTGACAAAGCAAGTTAGGTCCAGAATTTATAAATCCATCAAAGGGTTTCTAAGCCTTGCCTAATGATTCATTATCTAACTGTTTAAATCCAATAATTTCAAAACGAAGTTTAGCGACCTTTTCGATAGGGAAAAATTTAAGACAAAAATTAGCACGCAATACTTCCCAATCTCCTTGGCTACTCCCAACATGGCGATTATACCATTTCTTTGCTTTTTCCGTTAATGAAAACGAAAAGAGTTTCCCCCTTAAAGTTTCATCTGCCACACCCTTAATGTGCAAACATGAACATGTCTGCTCAAAATCGGCTAAATGGGAATAGGGATTTTCGCTAGAACTACCAGAAAAAATATGATCATACACTAACTTAATTAATCTCGGGCGTAACTCATAGCCAGATGATGTGATGTGTAAAGATGATTCTTTTGACTGGAGATACGATCCCGACGGTGCTCCATATTGATATAAAAGTTGGGACGTGGGTTCCATACTTTAAAAAGATAAAAGATAAAAGTATAATATAAGATTAAGATAGACTAAGCCAAAATTAGCAAATCATTCCCCGGCAACGGCGCCAGAAAAGCTTGTTGGTATAAATTAACTTCACTCTATTAAAGATTATTATTATCAAGGTATCCGTAAGCGCACAGATAAAACACCGATGTAGCACTTCACCAGACAGTCCCGGTTTTAATATCGAACCCAAAGGAACAGTAGGTGATACGGAATAAGTCTATTGGCTCTTAACCCGATAACACAATCAATCCAGAGAATATCAAGAACGAGGAGATACCAGATGATTATCTAGATCTGACAACCGGTAAACTTTGAATAATATCGTTCTAATCGGGCAGTGACATGAATAAGACGCGAAATCAGAGTTCCCTCCTACCAGACACTTATACACCTATCGATCCTATCAATGGAAAGTGGACTATAGAAGACTCAACGCAGCTGTCACCTACGCGATCTACCACTATCCGGCCAATCAGGAGACATTCACAAGTAATTATAGCCCAGACACCACGTCTACACTACAAACTACTACTTCAACCAAGGAGCTACCAAGATCAAAGCACTCAAATAGAGTTGTAAACCTAAGAACGAATAAAAACAAATGCTTACTTGAATCAGGATGTTGAATACAAAAGTACCTCAGAACGCAACTCCGGGCGAGGGAGCTGAATCCAGATGAACACAGCTACGAAGAAGCTCCGACAGGCCGGGACTCCTCCGAATCTCTACTCATCTACTCTATCTCTCTAATCTCTCTCTTGATTGCTAGCCTAGATCTAGTGGATATCTATCTAATGCTTCAGGGTCTTCATCTCTTGATCTGGCTCTCCTCCAGGGGGGTCTGGCCCTCTATTTATAGGCCGGTGGGATGCACGCGCGCCGTTAGATCAAACCGACTTAACCAAGGGCCCAGATGACTCCTAATAGGCGGTGGTAGAAGACTCCAGAAGGCGGCGGGGAGGAAACCCTAGGGGGGCGCCGGCCGGCCCCACCCTAGCGCCGGCCGTCCCCACCCTAGTGGGTCTCAGGCCCCGGTGCTTTGGGTGTGTTCCAGATGCTTCTAGTGTTCTCGTTATGATGTTTCCTTGGCGGTTAAGTTTCGTGGTTATTATGCTCTTTAATCCTTCTTTTAAGCTTTTCTGGAAAATCCCCTGGGAAATAGACAATTCACCAAAACTCGTGGAATCTGTCAGTAATAACCCTATTCTACTAGATATTCATGTTTAATGCAGGGATAATTGATAATAAAATTTGGATGATAACAAGTGTCAACACCCATCTCTAATTAAAAGAATGCATGACTGGTACATGAGAGCAGTTTCTATTGGCATCGGCGCTCTGAGCGTATGTATACCATCGAGAGCTTTTATGAACGGGCGAAGTAAAGCTGTGGTCACGTTCGAGGACATGCACTTGATGATGAACCTCAACAGACTCGACGTTTAGCTTGTAACAGCGTGGGCATTGTAAGTGTCGCTCATATACTCACTTGATTATTATTTTGATGTATTATGTTTCAGTCTCTAAGATTCATTTGCACATGTTGCTTGTAGACTACAACATGACCAGCAAGAGGAGAGATTTGGTATCGATCCTTATTCACATGCAGAAGAGAGGATTGGCTATCTCGTTCTAACCGAAATATGCAAGGAGCGGCACACATTCGGGATCGGAAAGTACAATGACAAATTGAAGGACAAGACTGAGGAAGAAACTCAGCAGATTATTACTAAGCTAAAAAATGAGATGGAGGACAAAGACTGTCTATACTTAGAAAATTCAATGCTTCAATTTCAAGATAGGCAAGTAATAATGGCCCCATACAACTTTAGGTAAGCTCGAGTTTCTTTTTGCAATTAATGTTATTATTGTCTAATCAATATATATATGTGGCCCTGGTCTTTGCATCACGAGAACTTGATTCGTGCAGGGACCATTGAATTTATTTTTATATTTATCCAAGGCAGGGAAGGGTGCTTGTCTTTGACTCCGCAGATTATGATCCCACTACGTATGCGACATTCTTGACTTTCTTAGAGAGGTAAGCCGAGAAATGTTTGCATTCTTTTCTCGACGAGAGTTTGCATTGAGAATATATAACTTGGTGATTCTTTCGAAATCATAGGGCATATAGGTGGTATAAACTACAAGGCGGAAAGCACGACAAGAACAAAACTTGACCATTAACAATAAATTACAAGTGGCCGGTATATTAGTTATTTATGACTACATATTTATCATCCATGGATAACACATAAGACAATGTTGCAACTAATTAAATATTCGCTTACATGTTTACATATATAGTGCCACAAGCAACCACCCGGATCGGTCCACTGCGGATTCTATATATGTGAGTTTATGAGGGAATCCGGACGATACATCAAGAACGTTGATAAGATAAGCAATAGTCATTATACCCTTAAAGTTATAAATGTGTATATGATGTTTATACATATTAATTAATATAGTTATAACTACAATTGCTGGAAATATAAAAACCTTAAGGTGCAGAACATGAGTACGGAGGCTTTATACAACATAGTTGATGACATGTGCTCATTCATCATGAAACATGTTATTCCAAGCAACGGGAATTATCACGACAAGCAAGACGCTCTAGGAAGTGAAGAGTTCAGAGAGCCAACGAAAATCAGCATGCTAGGGCTTACCCGAGAGGCTTATTAATTAGATGTGTAAATTTGAGATGTTATCACATGTATAACTTTGATGAACATACATGTGTATATATTATGAGCATAGTCCTTTGATGTATATAAATATACTGTATAATAATTAAATTTTATTTTGCTATATTTGATCATTATCTAATACAGGATTAATATCTATAATAAATAAATAAATACATATATATGGCTGGGGGGCTGAAATTCCCTAAAAAGGGCGGCAATCTCTACTGGCGGTTCCTTAAGCAAACCACCAGTGTAAATTTTGTTTCCACTGACTGTTTGCTTAAGAAACCGCCAGTGAAAACTGGCGGTTGACAGGCAACCGCCGGTGAAAAGATTTATTTTCACTGGCCTCTCCTACTGGTGGTCCTGTGAAACGCCAGTAAATATGGCTTATCAACCATCAGTATAGAGTTTCTGTGTAGTAGTGATCTAAAGATACACAAATCTTCAGAAGAAATTATTGGGCTCCCGCTCTTCCGAGAACTTTTCTCGATCAGATGCAATCATCTTGCCCATGCAGGGCGCATAGATATTTCTCAGATGCAGCAGAGCTTTGTCGCTCATCAACCCTTCACCATATACTCCGTATTCCAACACATCAGTACCTACTCTAGAGAGGAGGAAAAAAATCGTACGTACTCTAGAGAGGGAGGCAGCATAGCGCATATGCCTGGGCCACCACAGCCTTCTAGAAGCCATCATAGCAACAGTACACTTGCCAATGCCACGGCTCATGGCCTAGCAGAAGCGAACACGAAAATATATAGTCCTATGTTTTGCCACTGTCACGGCCACTGCCACGGCTCATGTACACTTCCTATGTTTTGGGCTGAACCAACTTTTTTTTTTCTCTTTTTCACGGCCGGTGAATATATTCCCTTTACATTAAAAGAGTGAATTATACAACACAGTTGTGAGAGAATCCTCATAATACGTATATAGATTATAAACCATCAAACTAGTGACAAGTGACATGGAGTAAACATAGGAAAAAATATAGTAAAAACGACGACCGTCCTCAACACCCAAGATCAACATTTGAGCCTTCAAATAAGATAATCAACAAAAGGTTGCCTACAAGATAGACAAAGATAGACAAAGCCATGGTGGAAAAGCAACAACCCAGAGAAGCATCCATCAGCAATGGCAGTAAAGCATCTGTCAATGAAGACCAATTGACCATTGTAGCTAAAGTATCCACCAAGAAGTGGACCCACAAATTCTCGGCAGCAAAGCATCTATCAAAGAGGCGACCAAAGAGGCCATGGCAGGCAAACCATCCGCCAGGAAGAAGCAAAGACGTCCTTGTTGACGGTATTTATACCATATTTTCTACCGTCATAACCGTCAACAAAACACTCTTTTCGGGAAAGAAACAAGCAAACACATAGTGACTTAGGTGCAAATAACTTGGTTCCACATGTACATGTCATTATTTGCTTGTAGGTAATCAGAACAGGTACTTTCAGGGTCTAGAAGCCTAAGATGAAGATATTATACAAATCAAGATATGACAAAATGGCAAAGTGATGTCACAATCATCAAGACCTTGGTTTCATGAGCAAGAGGGTCGGCCGACCCATACTAAGAGGGTCCAGGACATGTCCTTCAAAGGAACAATGCAAGGCATCATGTAGGAGGAAGTAGAGCCCAAGGAGAGCCTATACATGGGTCGGCCGACCCATGTATGGAGCTATACTGGCTCTACTGACGTGGCATGATCCTTGGCACACCTCCTGGAGTCTATTTCCACCCTTGGATCACAAGTGTGCTTTCAATCAACGGTGGAAAAGAAAAGCACATGGATTCATGGGCCCACAACGAATGAACCGACGTCGCAACAAAATATCCAACACATGGGCAACACTCTATGACACGTGGGGAACAATCTGGTAGGACCCACTTGTCATAGGGGGGTCGGCCGACCCCCCTCCCTAGTGTCCAACTTCCACCCACCGACTCCAGGCACGATGATAGGCAACGTGGTGAATCCAGAACGTCCAAATCAAGTCGGTTCAACGTCGGTGGATCGAAGGGTAGAGATGGAAAGGCATATGGATTGATGACATGGCACTCCTCTTCATCACTCTATAAATACCCCTAGTCCTTTACTCTAAAGTATCAAGTGTATCATAGGAAGAAAGACTACTCTAGTAGCTTTAGTGTTAGAATAAGAGGGAAGAGAGTGAGGAAAGTCTTCAGGAGAAAGTCCCGGGCCTGTCGGGAGTCTTCTCCAAGGTGTACCTTAGTGGATGCAAGCTTCTAGTAAGTTTTACATCTGAGTCCTTCTAATATTTGATATTCTGGTTTTGGTACTATAAGTATATACTTACTTTACTTGTACATTGCTTTACTTAGTGAAGTGCTCTAGTCTTTAGCTAAGATTAGAGTAGTAAGTGTAGTGTAGAGGTGGTGTCTAGGCTATATCTTACCAGTGTAGGCCGCTTATCGCACGAATTGTTTCTGGGTGCCAGCAAGCGGTGACAGTCTTGTCTGGTCTTAGTATCCCACCACGTGTGTAAGACAAGTTATTAAAACGGCAGGGCATCAATACAACTGCATAGTCACCTCGGGTAGGAGTTATATCTCCTACTGTTTCGTCTATCATCTCTTGTAAAGGGAGGAGGTGGTAAAACTCTTTATAATTAGAACACCATGACCAGGTATCTTTGCTACATAGGGACCTCTCTATACCTATATCCTAAACCCTTTGATCACCATCTGACGGCCTTGGACCTAGTTAGTTCATTTCACGTTCACCGTGGAAAATACAATACCTGAAATATTCCCGGTGAAGGATACATTGACTACCGTACGCTTGCGGTATATCCGTTTGCCACTTCTGGTGTCAACAGCCCTCAATGGGCAACTGTTTTTTTTCACTCGCGCCTTTTTAGTACAGCACTAGGCACCAACAGGATAATACTCCTACAAGGCACCAACATGCATTTTGGTTTTTGTTGTTTACTAGCCGAGATTCGTGCATTGCTACGGATGATAACACTAATTAATCTAATTTGCTCCTATAAGAGCACTTTTCAAAACAACTTTGGCACTAATAATGAAGATAAAGTAACACATGATCCATTAATTTGCATCACTAGTATAAGTGGAAATGAAACATTAATCAAACTATATAGTAATTCGCACTTTGCAGTCCAAGACATGTACTGTACTATTGTTGACGGTCGATAACGTCAACTTTTATTAGAACTTTAGACACAAAAGATACATAAAAACATACTAATCTAGGGTTTTAACTGACAATTTCCAAGAGTTTTGCATGTTCTGTATTTTCCAGGAGTTATTCCAGAAAAGCATAAAAGAGGGATTAAAGTGCATAATTATCACGAAACGTAACCGCGAAGGAAACATCATCATCGGAACACTAGAAGCCTCTGGAACACACCCGAAACGACCGGGGCCCGCACCCTGCCAGGGTGGGGCCGGCCGGCGCCCCTCGGCTAGGGTTTGGCCCCGCCTTCTGGAGTCTTCTTCCATCGCCTCTTAGGAGTCATCTCGGCCCTATGTTTAAGTCGATTTGATCCTACGGTGCACGTTCATCCCACCGGGCTATAAATAGAGAGGTAGACCCCCCTGGAGGCATCAATCAATCATTCATCGAAGGCAACAAGTTTTTAAGCCATCAAGAGCCTACTAGTTCATCAAGAGCCTTCTAGTTCATAGTTCTAGCCTAGTTAGATTAGAGAGTAGAGGAGATCTAGTTCTTCGGCAGGATCTGGAGCCCCAGCGACCGTCTGCAGTGCAGAGTTCGGTATAGTTCTGGTTTTTTCTCTATTATTGTATTCTTTATTATGATTAGGAAAACATTGTTCTTAATAGTTCATAGGTTCTAGATTACATTAGTCTTTGTCTACTTTAATTATATGTCTAGTATAGTTGGTTTGATCTTATTGAATTCATGTAATTGCTCGTATAACGTTTATCTAAACGATCGTTGGGTAGATGATGAACAATGTGTAGACGTGGTGTCTAGATATTTCGTTTATCTGCGAGTGCACCCTGATGTGCCGGGTCGTGTGGTAGTTCGCGTAGGTGACAGCTACGTTGATTCCTCTGTAGTCCACCCCCCGTATGTAGGCAAGCAGGCACGGTCGCGAAGTTGGGTGATGACTCTGTTTCACACCTTTCCTAGATGATGCCCATTGCATGTGATCATGATATAGGACTAACCTGGCAATGATTGCTAGATGTAATTGCACTAGTTAGAGTTATTCATTGACGTAGTGTCACACCCAATTTTAAGGATAAAATTGAATGAACCAACTTATGTGCGCCCAGAGATCAATCACACACATAAGTGACAAATTACATAGTACCATCACAAGGTTCAATATATAACGAATAATATCACAGAGTCTTTACATAAATAGCAGCGGTCTAATAATTATAATCTCTCGCGGAAGCTCCAATTCACAGGGAAGTAGTTGACTGGTGAACCACAATCCTAGTAATCCTCAGAAGAATCATCATAGTCATCTGTTACCCATCCGGGATTTTTATCCAAATTTGAAAAATAAAGCAAGCGTAAGTACATGTCGTACTCAACAAGAATAACATGGGTTTATGAGGCTCAAATAAGGCAAGACACTGGTTTGACAGCGGTTGCTTTTAGTTGATCATATTTTAGCAATTGAGCAGCAGCAATAGAATATACCAAGGAACAAGATTTGCATGATCATATAAACATGATAATTAATATGGAATAAACATCAATAGAAACTTCAAATAAATCAATATTCAATTAGTTAAAGTCCTGTAAGACGTCCAAGGCCGCTCGTGACCGTGAGCGCAGCTGATATATGAGTTTTACACTCTGCAGAGGTTGCACACTTTCACCACAAGTCGTGATTCCCATATGCCAAGGGTCATGACTCCCATGTCACCTCACCAAGGAAGTGCGGCAGGGTACACTATGAAGTCTTTCAAAAGCCTTCCTAACATGCCACTAATCAATCCGGGCGTAATGGCAAGGGGTGATAGAGCCCTCCTTCTAGTGGCACACACACGCAGCAGTACACACAAAGACAGGAGCCGCAAAACAACCAGCTCGGCAAGGAACCTTTCAAGATTAACAACATGATAGAAAGTAACTTCATACTTAACTAAAGTCAGAGCCATATGACCCTCATGGTTGCGCTGTAAGTCCCGGTGTCATACTTACAGATAAGTCCTTAGTCCATGTTGCTAAAAAGCATCTTTTAATCTTTATCTCATAATTAATTATTCAAGTTTATAAGATCATGGCATCATCCAGCGCTAGCATCACTACTCAAATGCAATCTCATAGGTAACAAGGATCAAGTGATCAAAACTTAGGAATAAATACTATGGTTGCCAAGGTAGACACATGCATCATGAATTTAGTGATTAAGGTGAATAGGCAACAAGGGTGGTCCATGCTATACTTGCCTTGATCAAAGTGCTCTGGAGAACTTGGATCCTCCGTGTACTCTTGATCACCAACGAATTGCTCACCGTCTGAACTCGATCATAAAATCACCACACAATCATCGAGGCAATCATACACGAAGCAAACAAGATCTATATTAGAAACAGTACACCAACAGTGAAAAAACAGATTGAAAAGTGTATAAAAATAATCTACGCGTCGCTACGATTCCAACAATATAAAGATCACGAAAATCGGAGTTCAAACGGGAAAGTTATGAAATAAACAAGTTTTACTTTAATAAAATAATAGATTAAATCTAATCTCGAATTTTAAAAGTTGAAAACATGAGTAACAGTAGCATCATTAGATAGATTACAAAATTACGAATCCAACGAGACTTGAACGGGTCAAATCGGAGCTAAAACGAATAAAATATGGCCGAAATAAACTGAGTAACAAATCTGTAAATATTGAAAACGCCCTTTTGAATTAAAACCGAGGAAATACGTTTTCTAAATAGGAAAGCGTAATCTGAGAAATACGCCAAAGGATCGCGGGTCAGAACATTAAAAATCTCAGGGGCTCTTCTGCAAATGTGCCGGTCGAACAGGTATCTCCCACTGTGAGCCGTTGGATCGGCCGTGGACGGCGCAGGTAGCTCGGAAAAGAGGGGCGGCTCTGGTCGCCGGAGTCGGGCGGCGCTCGGCCGATTCCTCGCCGGCAAGATGGCCGGAGACGGCGTTTTCGGGGCTACGAAGCTCGGCACACCTCGGGACCTGGTCGGGAAGCAAGAAGAGTTCAAGCCGAACCTATCTATGGTTTCGGTTGCCACAGAGGTAGTTCGGGGAGGATGCGGCGAGCTAGGTGGCGGAACTATGGTGGCGGCGAAGCTCGGCATCATGGCTGTAGTGCACAAAACCGAAGGAGAAGGGGTCGGGAAAGTTCCTGACCTTGCTGCGAAGCTTGGAGAACAACCAATTTCGACGGAGAAGTCTTCCCGAGGAGAAATCGACAGTGGCGGCGGAGCTCGGGGCGACGGCGGAGCTCGGGGCGACGGCTAGGGCAAGATTGGAGGGCGTGGCTTGCTCGGGAACTTGTGGGGAGGGACGGCAGAGCTCGGCCGACCTATATAGGGGCGCGATGGAGGCGTAGGATATCTGGACTTCGGAAGATTCGGTGGTTAGGATACGGTCGGAGGCGGCAGTCGTGCTCGGTTCGGGCTCTGTCCGGAGGAAGGAGACTGCGCTGTGCCGTGGCCCGACGCGTCAGTGCCAGAAGGAGGGAAGGGGAGAGGGTCGCGGCTTCCTTTTACGAGCCGGTGGAGGCGTGCTCAGGACGGACTCGTCCGAGAATTCCGGCGGCGGTCGGTTGGACATCGAGTCCTGCTCGGACTCCAGAGGAAGGAAGGGGACGGCTCTGAGCAGCAGGCCCCGCATGGCAGCCAAAGAAAAGGGCGCCTGCGCGAGGGAGATAGGCCGGACTGCCGACGCTCGGGTGGCCTTCGGCCCACGCGGGCGAAAAAGGAAGAGGGGAGGTTTCTAAATACATTTGAATATTTCCAAATCTCAATAAAGTGCAAACCAAACAAAAATATCATCGAGCAGCATGGATGCAACAAATCATGTTTCTAAATCTATGATTTATTTTAATTACTAAAAGCTATTATTTGCTAGGTTAATATGCCAAACAATTGCATAAATAAATCAATTTGTCCCTACTTTAATAAAAGCAAATTTTAGGGTGTTACACGTAGTTATAGAATTACCTTAGATATTAATTCCTTAGTTTATCCATTGGCTACCTATTACTATGAAAGTGCTCTGATGTTTATATTTATTAATGATGCTTGATCATACTTATCACCCTATTTATCTTTATTATCTTGTGACCTCTACTTGTTATGAGTCGAGTATATGACATCGGTAAATTCACTTATTCATTGTATATAGTTGTTATCAATATAATAGATTGTAGCTTATCCAAGTCCTTCCCAATGGTATAAATATAAATCGACAACCTGGTAAAACTCTTAGGTAAAATGCTACAATGGTATAATTATCTGTCGGCTTGCAGAATTGTTCTTAGTTTATATTTATTTATATTTCTGCCTAGCCGCATGGAATAATATATAAAACCTTTATTTATTCTTAGCATATATAATTAGGATTGGCAACCCAGTTCATGCTAAAAAATGTTGGTAATAGATAAGTGACTAGTTGCTAATGATTAATTAATTAATTACCATACATCTTCTAATCTCGTCTCTAGTGTTAAAGGTTATAAAGTTATATTGGGCAACGTTAGTAGATGTCAACAACTATATCAAGAAAACACAGGCTTTTAGAAATCCGCCAAAATGAGCATCAATCAAAGTATCAAACTCTTAATTAGTTCATGGCACCGCTTTGCGGCGGCAACAACAACACCAATCAGCGTTCCTCGGAAACAAACCCTTCTCGAGCTCCTGAACCTCGGTTTTGGTAGTCCCTATTGGAGAAATGACCTGATATTTCAGTTTCCCTCGATGTTTTCCCGTCTGCCTCGCCATGGTTGCATTGCAGCACCAAGCACCTAAACAACACATACATAATAGACAAAAATGTCATGAGAAAATGCAGGTAGCAGTGGAGTAAACTGAATATGAATGTATGGTGCATGCCTATAAAGAAACTCAAATTTCTTAAGCAAGATACAAACGTTTATCAGGAGATGGTGACTTCAAAGAATCACGCAACATATACAAGGGAGCGTTTGGGAGCGCTCCATGGAGCAGATTCTCGAAGAGAATCACTTCCCGATTGCCAAATATTTTTTTCAGAGTGAAATGATTCTCTGTTGATTCTGTGAAGTGATTCTCTAAAATGAACTAAGAGGCTGGGGGCTGGAAAAAAGTAGCTTCTCCTGATTCTGTGAAGTGATTCTCCATGATGATTTTAAGACTTTATTATGCTATCAAAGAGAATCATTTTCAACCTCGAAATCATTTCACCAGAGAATCAGAGAGCACAACCGGAGAATTGGGGAGTACAACCCTACCATTAGTCTGAAAATGATATCGTTTATGACCATTTTTGTGTATTTTAAAAAAAATCTGATGTCTAATGTAACTAATCTATATTTAATAATAAAACGACAAAAATTTAGCCTATTTTTTCTGTCCATACTCTCTAGCTACTTCGGTCCATACTCTCTAACTACCACCTAGGGATGTGAAATAAGCTGCTGCTGACAAGTAGACCCAATAGACCCCACCGACAGTGACATGTAGAGAGATAGAGGCGGGATAAAACAAACTTTTCACGTGGCACTCTATTCGGAGCAAAACAGGATCCACACTAGCGTGTTCATTTGACGTGCCACGACCGCGAAAATAGCAAATATGTAGGTCAACTACCGTTTTCATTGGCAATCCTCGATTGTAACGTGGACACGAGGGCTAAACCAACAAAGACAGTGCTTCGCGTCTTGGACTAAATCATGCCATATGAAATTACTTTTCATGAGAGTTTCTAACCCAAAGGTGGGGGAGCTGGGGACTATATATGCCCTCTCCCCTGACTTCTCAAAAGAAAAACCCAGCACACTTTACCAAAACTAATAATTTAATATATTCGTAGAGGTGGTGTATTTTGTAAAAAGAATTGTCAAAGTTAAAAGAAATTTGACTTGAGTTAAACTAATACAATTTGAAATGGATCGAGTTAAATGGAACACAAAAATGGTTCTTTACCGTTTTGTTCCTGTTCCCCCACCAACTTTTACAAAAAGGCAACATGCATGAACGGGTCAAAAAAAGATATGTGATATAATTAAAGCCGAATCATCAGACATTCGAACTAATCCATTTCGCCAACTATAGTGGCTTACATATTTACACTACACAAGTCTACAAGAACCATATTCTTTCACCTAATTAACTCGACTTTCATCGTCCAAAGAAATATAAATTACAAAAAAAAGATCATTTGATTATTCTCTGATGATGATCTGACAAGCTAAGTTGCCACGGAATAATAATGTTGAGACTTCAGACGATGGCGCAGGCGTTGGGATTCTCCTCGCTGAAGATGGTGGTGAGGCGGCCGTTGGCGTCGGTGGCGATGCTGTAGATGCCCTCGCGCACCGGCGTCGGGTAGTACCACCGGTACTCGCCGGAGAAGTACTCGTGCTGCCGCCTCGGCGTGCCCAGCATCTCCCACCGCGGCAGCGGCGACGGCGCGTAGTACCGGCCGTACCCGTACGCGTACCCGCCGTAGGACGGATCGGCCGCCGCCGCCGCGCCGTGGTGGTAGGCGGCGCTGCCTGCACTGCCGCCGCCGCCGCCGCTTGCTGCAGTGGCGGTGTCGTGCGTCGGCGGTGGCGGCGCTCCTGCGCCCGAGCCCGTGGGCACCGGTCCTGAAGGCGTGAACCGGACTTGCTTCTTCTTCTTCTTCTTCTTGGGCTTGTGGGGTGGCATGCCGCCGCGTTGAGCAGGGGCGCCCGCCGGTGCAAACGGCGTTCCCGGCAGGGTCGTCGCCGTCGTCGTCGTTGCCTGCGCTCGCGGTGGCTGTGGATCTTGCGTATGGCCGGCGTGGGCGTGGGCGTTGGTGGTGGCCAAGGTGACGGTGCGCGCAGCTGATGGGCGCACGTAGCATGTCTGCGCGGGAGCGTACGCCATGGCGTAATCCATTCCCATCCTCTCGTCGTACCTCACGCGCCCTTCTCTTCCTACTGGGGGGAGACAGCCGGTAAATATTTGATGATCTTCTTGGAGCCGAAGATTATTGCAACTTACTTGTTCAGAACATGCAAGCAGGAACATGTGTTTTTGACCCCCCCCCCCCCCCCCCCCCACCCCCCACCCAAAAAAAAAGAAGAAAGAAACAAAGAAAGCAAAATGGTAGGCGTAAAATCTAATATGGTCCAAATTAAAGTCCAAACGATCGACCAGCTGGTTGAGAATTAAACTTTGTCCAAAGACTATATGTGTAAGACAAACCAAGAGCAAAGTTTCTAGTGCGTTGTATTTGTTCTCTTTCTTGTTGAGCGCAGTCGTCGCTCCTGATTCCTCAGAAGAAGAAACGAAACTGCAGTCCCCCAACCCCGAACAAATAAAGTTTCTATCTTGGAAATTGGCATGAAGATGTTTTCATAGCTTTGCCGTGTAGTAACTAAAAACAGAGTGGACAAATAAATATGGGCGTACCGTTGCGTTTCTTGATAAATCTGGATATCATCCTGCCCAAGGGAGCGCAAGATGAGCAGCCCATCTCCCTCTCTGTTGCCGCCAACTCCTTCTCCCTCGCCCGCACATCTGCATGATACACCATCTGTGGATACATGTCTAGGTTGCGCCTGTCTCAAGTCAAGGACTACAGCTTTAATCAGACATCATTGATGAACACATCACCTATCTGGCTCCCCTGATAAATCTCACTAACGAGCCAGCAAAACCAGTGATATTTTAAGCAAGGACGACAGTCTTGGAATGAGCTAGCTAGGTTGGTTGGGTTGGAGCGACAAAAAACCAACTAGCGAGCTAGTGAGAATCGAATAACAATGTCTCCTACTAGTCTCCCACTCCAATGGTTCTTTGTGGGCTAGATAGATATGCATTGCATTGCGATTGTTGCGTCGAATGACTATGGGAGTGACAGACGGACAGAAGGAGCATCTCAGCTACCAAGAAACGTAAAGCGCGCGTGGTCCTTGGTTTTGGTGTGTACGCAGGGTTGGATGATGAGCAGACGGCAGATTGGTGAGAGAGCGAGTGAGTGGAGTCAGAATATATGCCGCGGCTGGAGAAACTTCAATTCATAGTTGAAAAGCGCCTTTGCATGGGATGCTTGCTCTGTTCGGGTCTTGGATAGAGGAGTGGCATGTATATATAAAGAGGCCCCTGGTCCGCGTTGTTGGTAAGTTCTTTTTTCGTTCATACTATCATATAAATATTCTTGCTTTCAAGTTTGACCAGTAATCACACTACATGCTACCCACTCACCCCATGCACATAAGTTTCTTCTGATAAGAAGGGTCTGTCTAGATAACCGTTGACGGATTTGTCAACTCAAAATCTGTAAATTTTTTAACAAATAAATAGCTGACACATCAACAAAGAAAACAAGCAGATTTGCACAACATAGATAAAAAAGAGCCTGTCTATTGTATATACGGTTGTTTGAGTGCCCTACCAACAACCGGTTATTTAAAAGGTGAGATTCTGTGTTCTAGTATTTTCCAACCCATGCACCTAGGATACGTTGTGTATGCCTTGCAAAAATCAAAGTAGTATGGCATGGCGTGGCTGCAGTGTGGCGTTCGCGAGACTCGAGACGACAGAGACAAGCCCGTCCGTAAAAAAACATGTAATTAAAATGTTTGGCGTTGACTAAGTTTTTAGCGAATTGTATTTATGGCTCTGTTCGATTCAACTAAACATCACATATTTTTCAGTTCTGAAACAGTATTTTCCTTTACAACAAATCAGTTTCAGCCCAAATCAACTCAGCTTTTCAGCTGAAGCGAACAGAGCCTATATTTATGTCCTCAAATTATTTTATTATCAGAATATATTTCATAATTAATCTAATAGTTTATTTGACATTATAAATATTTATACTTTATATATATAATTGATCAAACTTGATACATTAAAACATGTTACTGTGGTAAAATTGTTTGTTTTTTTACAAAGGGAGTACAAACCATGGCTACTACTGTTGTCATGCTACGCGCTCAGCTTTTTTTCACATACCAGAAAAAATATAGACTAAACACACATGTTAAAACAAACAATTAAACTAAAAAAATAAAATATGTAAACAAAAAAATACAAAATAAAAAATAAATTGTTATGCATGCGGCAACTATTTCACACATCTCTTAGAACAACAACTCTAACACTATCAGTGTCTACGGTCATTAGTATGACACTGTGATATCATGAGCATGTGCCATTCACCGACCCAAACTAAATTCCATTTATATTAGCATATATCTCAAGTAGCAAGAAATTACAGATCCCCATAGCCCAACACATATAGGAAATCCAATAAAAAACAAACAAAAATAACACATAGAGAAAATTTACAGTGGTTGAGTGGAATTTCGACGGTTCAGAACGATCGATCCGATGGCCCGGGAGGTCACAAGCGTTGAGAAGCATTGATGAGGAAGCGTCGAGAGGCTTTAGACGTGTGTACGACTGGTGGGCCCATGTGGAAGCATAAGCACTGTAATGCTTTCCAACGTCTCCAAAATTAAAGGGATTAAAACCTAAAATAGTGAGAGGGAGAATGTCATATTTGAAATTCTTTTTTTCAGTTGAGGATAAAAAGGTATAATAAAAACATAATGTTTTTGAGTAGTATAGTTAGGGGGCCATCATGCCGGTTCATGATGCCCATGTTCATTCATTCCGCTGCCGCCGTGACTGTTCGACATCTCCAGCAAGATGGAGGCGGAGCTGCAGCTGGAGCGGGACGCCGCCGCCACGGATGTGCCGCGGATGATGATGATGCTCCCGCAGCGCCCCCGGCGTCGTCAGCCATGGCGCTCGCGCAGCCTAGCAAGGTGGTGTTCCGGTCCCAGCTGCGCCGCCGGAGGGTACGTGACGGCGCCGCCCGGGTCCACGACGACTTCCCCCAGAGTGCAGCGCTTCCTCGCTGCGCTGGAAGGTGCCGAGCTCACAAGCTGAGGGTACTGCTGCCGATGACACAATCATCATCATCTATCCGTACTACTACTAGCGAGTCCGCCATGACCCATGAGTGCTGCTGCTATTCATGCCAGTGTCAGGTGGCGTGCGCTTATTATTAGCTTTGCCGCCGTGCTGCTGTGGCCGCCGCCACACTTGCGTTTAGCTGTAGTTGATGCCGATGACGACGAAGAAGCTGATCGTGATGCCGATCTCCAGCGGGCGGCGGCAGCTGTCCCGCATCACGAACCCGTCCATCGTCGGCACGCTGCTGGGCGGCATCATGCGGCTCAAGGGAGGGGCCCATGCGGTCGACGGCCGGCGGCGCCGGACAGAGGGTGGGGCGCGGCGGGAGAGGGCGAACTGGTGGGGTTGGATGATTTGGTCATGCGTGATTACTATACTGTCTCAATAAAAATAATTATTTAGTGTAAGAGCTGAGAAGCGTTACGAAGTATCCCAACCACTATAAAACATCTCTAACACATATAGATTGAGAGACTGACAGAGTGAAATGAAACGGAAACTAAATAAACTAAAAGAAAAATTCTACAACTGAAATACCCACAAAAACTGAGTCACAAATAGTGAAATAAAAACAAAATTTAAATAAACTAAGAGAAACAACTGAAAAAACTCACAAAATAAAAAAACTAAGAGAAATAAAAAAACACAAATTCTTAAACTAAAAATAGAAATAAATAATGAGTGACTGACGGAATAAAATAGAAACAAAGCTAAAATAAACTAAGAAAAATATTACATCACTAAAAAAACAAATCTCCACCCACAACGGGATTTTGATGGCCCGAGAGCCAAGTAGCAAAAGATCGAGTACCCTTTGTGCAAGCAATCCTTGGGAGTAGCAAAAGATCGAGTACTGTAGGATCGATCCAGTGCTGGCACGCCGTGCATCCACGCCACAGCTCTCAGCTCACTGGTGTCCGTTCATGTCTCATCATTGTCTGCTGTCTGCCTTCATGTCTTAAAACAACCGGTTACTCAAACCCAACAAAACAACCGGTCACAACATAGCATTTCTCATAAAGAATAAAATAGACAGATCCAGAACCCGTTAGCTGGTGCAAAGGATCAGAAGGATGCGGCAACTGCTGGAACAACAGAGAACTAGCAAGTTACACCAACACTGAAAGCGAGAAAGCAGAGCTGCTGCCGATGCTGCAGTAGCACTTGCTCCAGCACGAGCACCTTCATCAGCAGCAAAAAAAAAAAAAAAAAAAAGTTCATTTCAGTGTCCCTATAGTAGTATGAGGGCGTACACCCAGGTCTGGTCAATTGGTCCATGCCGCACATTATTCCTCTTCCTGATCATTTCATACATTTTTTTTTTCCTTCCTTCAGTTCTTCAGCAAATTCATCCTTCCTTCAGGCCTCTTCCTCAAGCACCATCTGATCAAAGTGCCACACACGACACACCTGCATGCAAATCACATTAACAATATCAACTAGGTATAACTTTAGGCACAATATAACAGATGAAACCAAAGTTCAGCGACAGGTGCCCCTTGCCCACACTCCTCAGCTGGGCGGCATACATGGAGATCTTATTTGTGGCTTCAACCTTTTAAAAAAAAAAAAATTCGCTCAGCTAAGAATTGCATCTTAAGTAGAGCAAAAACTATATAGAGCAAAATTTCGTTCTGCATAAATTTGTTCCATAAAAGTAAAATGGAACATATGCTTGGTTGCATTTACCTGCTCGGCTGGTCCTCGAGGAACTCTCTCTTGATGAACTCTGTCAGTTGAGAATCATTGCACCTTGTTGCCACCTGTTAATTACAGGTGAAAGCTCATTAAAAATTGAATGAAGCACAATTATACAAACAACATGTAGCGACTCAAGTCAATCAATTTATATGTGCCCATAAATGTTTGAAGTATGTCTTAAGCAAAGCACATAATATTTTTCCACAAATATGCACGTGAGTGAAAGCAACTTACACCATGCAGGTTCGACAAAAGTCATCGATGGTTATCACGACTAGGGGGCGACTAGCTCACCGCGGCAAAATCCTTGTTGCCGTAGCTCCTCCGACCGTCGCATCTGTTCCCCGACTAGCGGCAGTGGAACAAATGCGACGGTCGGAGCTCCATCCTCTCCTCCCCTCCCCTCCCATCCCCTCTCTTCTCCTTCGACCTCAGAGCTCCATAGAGTGCAAGTAGGAGCGCACCGCGATCCGGGCGCCAAAGTCCATCAACTCCTTGGCTCCTCGCATACGCAGCCGTATCGGCTGCCGACCGGCCGACTTCCTCCCCATCTCTTCCTGAGCTCCTCCCAAAGAACGACACACGGACGATGGGACGTGCGTGTCGCCGAGGGCGGTGCGAACGAGGATGTCGGTTTTCTTTATTGGATCGAAGCGCGGTGCGACTTCTTAGGTTCTTTCGTCGCGGTTGCGGCGGATTGATGGCTGGAGGGCGATAATGCAAGAACGAAGGACCTCGGGAAGAGAGATGCCTAGGGAGAAGAGGACGGAGGAGGGAGGTTGGTGCGGCGGGCGGGGAGAGCCCGGCTACGGCGACTGACTGGTGACTGCGGCTCGGACTCGAGTTTGCAGGGGACCACGAGGACTGAGGGGACGCGCGCATGGGCTTGTCCGTGGGCGCCACCACCACGCGGTGCGGAGGTTTGCATTTCCTTACTTTCCTCGCAAGGAAATTGGTGTTACGTGGCAAGCGGGGCTGAATTCAAATCCTCTGCTCTCAACTACTCCTTGGCGAGGAAACTTGGGTGGTCAAGTACTTGCTATAAGTTAGGACCAGTTATTTCTTTTGAAAGGAAGATAAGTTATTTCAAGGATTTCTAACTTTTTTTTGCCACTGATATGGTGATCGATTCTTCGATTGTCAATTTTATAGTGGTAACTACATTCTTGCCATCGAAAACAGTAAAAGTAGCTATAAATTTGCCACTTTTACTGATGTGGCAAGTCAGATTAGTCCGCCAGCGTGGAAGTTACGCCACCTGTTTGCATCCGTCTGCCCAGCCCAACAGCACAAACAGATGACCGTCAACCTAGCGTCTTGTCCTCTCTACTCACCACTGCTAGTGGGCCCTGGCTGTCGGTGCCTTCTTTCTCCATCAGCCTCCACCTTCTATCTATGGACGGCGATGCAGCAGGTCCAAAACTCTGCGGCAAACGACGAAGATGAGTAGATGACGAGGAGTCATCGGCGCTAGCCATCTCCTCCGCGGGCCCACTGGCATCACCGCCTGCTCTGGCCCTGGCTTGTGCGTCCAAGACTCCAAGGTGCGAGAGCAGGACCCGCTCTGGCTCCGGCGTCCAGCGGCCAGCAGGGGAGTTGATCTGAGGATATCGGGTCCGCTGCCATGGACGACTGAAGCTCTGGCGTCTTCAACGCCGCGCACGCCATACTTGACCATCACTCCATCAATGTCTTGTTCATGAACCGCTGGATGAATGGGAGTTGGAGCGCCTCCGAAAGCACGTCCACGTACGCGGCTCAGCGCCGCCACAGCGCACGTGGTGGTGGTGCTGCCGCCAAAGCTAGAGACGGGGAACGGCCGTCTTTGGTGGACGGGAGACCGGCCGTGGGGCCGCGTGGCGTCGGAGCTCGATGCGGTGCTGGCCATGTGGCTCCGACAGCGGGACGAGCGGCGGCGTCCAGCGCAGCAGCACGCTTGGGTGCCGTGCGCTCGCGGCCGCGAGGCTCGGCCACGCCCCGCATCTGCATACACGCGCGAAGCCGCATGGCTGTACCATGTACGGTGCTCTCCTTTGAGCCATGATGTCATGATGACATCATATACTCTCTTTTCTTTTGAAAAAATTAAAAACAAATATCTTTTTTTTTTCAAAAGGACGACAAAAGTTTTGCCGTGATTTCTATTAGATAAAGAAAAAGAAAACAAAGGGTCGGTCTAGTTTTTTTAATGAAAACCGAACCCAAAAACCATTACAATTGAGGAGAGAGCAACACTCATCTCCCATAATTCTGACGCATCCGCCAAATACATCGTGAGAGCACACCACTACTTAACTAAGTACCAACTGAACACTACTCGAAACCACTATGCATATCTTGGAAAATACAAACCTGCGTATTTCAACCAGCAACCATTCTGAGCCGTGCATCCTTGATCTGTGGCCGAGATGAAAGGAGTAAAGGGGCACCGTTGGGGCCAGCGGACGGAGCAAAACAGTGGCGTCAAGTTTGACAGTGATATGCTGATCTGGCTTTCCACGGTAGTGAGAGTGGTAAACTTATAGCCACTTTACTATTTTCGATATTTCGATGGTAAAGATGTACTACAGTTGTCACCGTAAGAATGGTAATTAAAGATTCTGCCACCATATCCGAGGCAAAAAAAAAAAATAGAAATCCCGTTATTTTGAGGATAAAAATCGATTTAGATTATTTGGATTATTCAGGACTAGTTATTTAGCTAAGCCTTTTAAAATTAGTCAGGTAGACCAAAATAGATACGACTTGTTCGGTTGGCTCATTTTTGACTGCTGTTGATTTGTTGCGCGAGGAAAAAAAATTGTTCTATGTCTAAAAGGTAGTATTAATTGTGGCAGATAAGCTGAAGCCAACAAGTTGATTAAAGATCACTTTTATTTAGAAAAAACATGCTCAATAGTCAATAGCCATCTTCAAAGTTCAAACACATGTTCCATATTATCCAAGCTAACCCGGCAAAAACAAAAAAGCGAATCTTTGAGGCAAGCCAAATCTAGAAACACAACTCCAGATATTTAATTGCTAAAGAACAACGGGGAAAACACAAGGTCCACATATCCAGGCCCTTCAAATAACAGGAACACGTTCATTTCCACATGAAAAAAACTCATAAAATATATTTCTTTTCCCTGCATTCTAAAGGACCCCCAAAAAAATTTAGCATTTGCAACTCCCTCTCCGATCCAAGAGAGTAGCATTTTTGTAGATACACCTTTGTTTTAAGAGGTATCCTGTACTTCCAAATGATAATTGCATTTCCGGTCCTGATACCCTTGTTAGTTAGAAATTTAAAGGACTTTGTAGTGAAAGGATTAAATTTGTCGATATCCTGAACCTACCGAGCCTTGCATATCCCACTATGTTGCTACTGCTTGGACGTGTTTCCTATAATTTGCTGTTGTTGACGCTGACGCTAATAAACATGTTCTAAATGTTGTAAGATACCACCTCTGTCCTTAAAAATCTAAATAAATTTTATCAAAAAGGCAAAAAAATGTTTAACTAAGTTTATAAATATATTATCTACACTTAAATCTCTAATTAGATATACTATGAAAATATTTTGTATGATTTAGATATGATATTTGTTACACATTATAAATATTAACATATATTTTTTTTATATTTGAACAAAATTAATAATATTTAACTTCTTAGGATGCAAGGGTTAAAGTTTTTTTGGACATACTTTCTCCGTTCCAAATTATAACTCATTCCATAAATCTTGGAGAGTTAACCAATTTTATGTTTGACTAAAATTATATAGAAAAATAAAAAAATTATAACATAAAATATGTATAATATAAAAATATTAATGAACAATCTAATAATAATACTTAGTTTATATCATAAATTTTATTATTTTATTTATAAATTTAGTCAATTATTGTTGTAAAAAAAAGTACGTGTGTATTACGAATCCAAATCTCTCTCAAGCTCATTCGGCTCTGTTCGCTTCAACTAAATAGCACATATTTTTCAGTTTTGGAACAGTATTTTTCCTCACAACAAATCAGTTTCAACCCAAATCAGGTCAGCTTTTCAGATCCTGCCAACAGAGCCGAAAACGGCCCTACATACTGCGTATGCCCCCAGCGTGCGCTCTCTTGTGGCGAGTGGCGACGACTGGGAGGCGATCGCTGCCGCTGCCGCCCGCCAGGTGCCCAGGTCTTCTTCGACTCCTTCGCCGGCGACGAGCACCACCAGGTACCGTACGCCCACCCCCTTGCTCGTCGCTTCCTCCTCTGCGAAACCGAGCATCCAAACCCTAACACGGGTTCCTCGGCCCGCCAACGCCGGTAACTGCCACCAGAAGTAAGGGAAACAACGCGTGTCAGCCACCCATTGGATCCCGCACTATTGCGCGCTGTTCGGCGTGCGCACCCGATCCCCGTCTCCGTGCGGCTGCGTGAGGAGAGAAGGGAAGGGGGGAAGCAGGAGCAGGAGAGATTTGTCATCGCGCGGTGACCGCGCCGCTCTTCCTCCTCCCGGCTCTCGCTGTCACATGTACGTCCGCCGGCCCTATCCCACGCTCGATCTCCTGCCGCCGAACCCCTCTCTACTGCTCGATCTACTCGTCCTCTGTGCTGATCTGTTGCTTTTGCCGGGCTCCCTTTTGTTGGGTTTTTCCTTTTTTCTCCTCCCACCCCGGAGATCAGGTCGTGTGGCGCGGCGGGAGCTCTGATCCGGATGGTGCAGCGCCGCGGGATCGCCCACGGCCATGATTGATCGCGAACGAGCAGGTCAGACATCTCTCACCCTAGATCTTGCTCTCTAACGCCATTTCCAGTGTCGAAGGTCGCGCGTCTTACGAGTGGTAGTGGCGAAAAGATGCGGTTTTTCGTGGGTTTTCAGCGGAATTCTCTCTTTGTTTGTGTGGAGCTCCGGTCTTTTCAGTCTCACTGAGTGTGTAGATATCTAAGTTGCAGTAACTGCGTGAATGCTATTGCTATACTAGAGATGCCATTGTGCACGGAGGTTGTTTATTTTGCTGCAGAGTTGGGACACAGTTTGGTGATTTTGGTTGTGTGATGGCTTGAGAGCTGGTGCTGCTGGGATTGGTAACTGATGGTAGTATAGTATGTGATGAAATTTACTTAATGTAGTGCTTATTGCGTTTTCAGTGCAAATTTGGTAGCGATACTTTTATGTTGCTGTTCACTGCTAGTGGGGATATGTCGTGCCATGAAAAGATGCCCCCCCCCCTGTGGTTTATACTAGTATGTTTTTGTCATTCATGGTGAAGCAAATTTGTATATATATACTATGCTTAATTATAGATTTCAATCAACAACTATCATTCGATTTGGTGGCAACATTGAAGTTGTTTGGAATTCCAGCGGCTTACCCTTGCCCATCAGCAATTACATCCAAGACCACGATAAATGTTCAGGTTAGTTACATGCCAACAGATCAAATGATCAATGGCCATATCTGGCACCCCTACCAAAAACACCCATTGGAGTTTCAAAGTTTGGAAATAAAAGAAACATGACACATGTCACACAGAACATGTCTGAGACTATTCAAAGTAAACCAAGGTAGGAAAACCAAAGGTATCATCCATGCTCAGATTGGTTCCTCATCATTGATCATGCCCCATTCGTTGTAATTCTTGCTGTTCTGGTCACCAGAGTCGATAACAGCAGCTTTGAACTGCTGTAGGTGGTGAGTGGGGCACAGTTACTCTACTCCCAAGACTTGAGCAACGAGAAAATGGACTGATACAACTTTTGCATACCGCACCAAATCTGCCATCCAGAAAACACATAGAATCTCTGACCTTCCAAAGGCCCCACATCGCTGTGGAGCCAAACACATTTAACACCCCATGCCTCTTCTCATTGATCCAACATTCTGCAGCTGATTTAAAGTTGCATACCATCTGGCGTTTAAACACTTCAGCTAGCTCTATCCACATTTGAGAAGCTAAAAATAGGTGGCATTATTGGTCAGTTTGTACCGATGATTATTTGAAAATATTGTTCTTTAATAAATTTTTGTCTTGCTGCTACTATGCCCTCACTGATTTCTTCAGAGTGTCCTTATTTGTTTGTTGTGATGTTTAGCACTAGTAATGTAGCTTCTGCATCATGTTAAAGGAAGCTTGACTAAAACCTGTCCCGAGGATGATTTCTCATGCAATCAAGTGTTCTTGAGTTTCCATATCCAGCAAAATCTTTGTATCGATTTGGGTGAAATTGTGCTGGCTTTAGTGTTTTCTAGAATTTAGTATACGCTACAGAAAGATTAGTGCGGATGCTTTAATTTCAGAATTATGTGGTAACTTAAATGGGTTTGGATGAATGTTTGAATTGGTTGTTTCAAATCATTTTGCTTGACTCTTTATGCAGCTGAACAAGCATTAGCAATACGAAGACTCCTTTGCTAACTGCTAGGCCACTTAGCTTTTAACACGTTAATTTAATATATGCGATTCTTGTAGTTTGTGAAAGATCTACCGTGCTAAAAAAAATTATTGGGCGTGTGTTGACACAAATTGATATGAAGTGTAGCTGCTTATAATTTTTTCGCTTGATAGAGAAATTGCTTGTATGATGTCATATAATAGGGATATGATTGATTGGTCATTTCACAATGTTTTTTTCCTTGATCTAATGTTCACTTGGTTAGGGTACATGGTGGGTTGTGGACAAACATAATGAAACAGAGGGAGTAGTCAGCAGCTTGTCAGCATTAGCAACTACATGTAACCCCTTTCAGAACGCATTGCTCATTGCTTTGAGGTCCAGATTTCCCCTGCTTCTACCTTATGTCGTGTTTCCTACAAAAGGATTAGACAATTAGTAGCAGTCGTATTTCAATAAGTTTCTTTCCCAAATGTTATAGGTGGGAAATACAACATATCTATTATTTTGATAACCCCATGATGATCCACATGATCCCTTTTATTTGAGCGCTTAACAATTGACCTGTGCTTCTAAACTTAACCTGATGTTTGGAACATCGAATGGGAACTTTTGGATGCCTCCAGAAAATTTTAAAGCTCTGGATCAAAGCTTCACAAAACTCACCTATTCTGCTGACAAAATTGAAGCTTTAGCTAACATACTGGAGTTCAGATACTTGAGACAGAAGCTGCTGCTAGATATTAGCCTGATATGGATTGGCTAGGGATAGATGGATTAGCGGAGAGACACCCCGGATAGCCGCCCTTCCTCGGGAACTATCTTAGGGTTTCTTCTCGCTTGATTACAATCAATACCGGGTTCTCTCTTTTATAGAGACAACTGACTTGACCCCTAAGGAAATATCCTAACCGAATCAATCTAACTTATCCCTTACCTAACTAATCTAATCTAATCTAATCTAATCAAGTGTCGCGCGGGCCTCTGGCCCGGCTCCACCTCCCGTAACACTACTCCACCCCTCCAAGACAGCTCGTCCTCGAGCTGTGGCCATTGGAGTGGCCGCATTGGCGCGGAAGAATTGGACGTCGGTGCCAGAGCAGTGCGCGAGACAGGTGTCCATGCTGAAGATGATGACGCGGCCGCGCCAGGGGTCGTTGCTGAGCTCGGACACGAGGAGGCCCATAGCCACGCACACTTCCATGGGCAGGCCACACATGCGTCCTGACACGTTGCACATGGTGACGCAGTTGCTCAGCTTGCTGAGCGCGCGCATGTCATCAACCAGGCGTTGCCACTGCAGGTCGGCCACACCGCCGTCGCTTTTGCCGAGGGAGGCGATGATGTCGTGCCGGAGCAGCGCGCCCGCAGCCATCCGCTTCTGGCTAGACTGGACGTCGGCGAGGTAGGCGTTGAAGGCTGGCGAGTACACCTCGATCTTCTCCTTGGGTGCCGCTGCAAGCGCCGGGGTGGAGATAGGGAGGCGCGCGGCAGCGCCTGTGGCCGCAAAGGAGCGCGCTGAGGAAGCGTAGAGGAAGATCGGGAGGAGCGACCCGCGGAAGCGGTTGGAGAGCGCCATCGCCGCCGAGATATTCGGAACATTCATCTCTCTCGTGGGGCTTTGGGTGCTGGTGCTTTCTGAGAGCCCTCGCGGTCGCGGCTTCACCCACAATGGCTAGAACCGCGACTCCTAATTTCGCAGCGGGCCTGACGAAGACGTCCACCGCAGCTTCACACGAGGTAGCCGTGCGATTGACCGTAGCCGCGCCTACTGCCGCGACTCCACCCAGAGCCACGATGACGCCAAAGGCCGGCTTTGGATCTTGGGATAGCTGCGCGAGCAGGGCGGGCCGCGGCTGCCGTGCAAGGGCGGCGCAGCGCAGGGGCGAGGCACGGTCGCTGCGTGGGAACGGCGCGGTGCAGGGGACACGATCGTCGAGCGGGGGATGACGCGAGGTAGGGCACGCGGTCGCGCGGGGATGGCGGGATGCGGGGGGCGCCGCCTGAGTCGCTGCCGCCGCGCAGGTTCCTAGGGAAGCGGCCTCCACGAAGAGGCGCTTGCCCTACGTGTGATCTTGGTCCTCCTGCTCGTGCTCGGCTTCCTGCCGCCGCCGGCACGCGTGAAGGCCATCCGCCTCCACGTCCTGGCACACCGCCTCCTGCGCTGCGGCTCACACTTCCTGCTCTTGCTGGAATTTCTCCACGCGCGCAATGCGCACGTCATGCGAATCCAGCTGCTTGTTGATGGTGGAGAGTTGCGCAAGGATGCAGTCCATCTTGGTGTTCAGCTTCGCCTCGAAGACTGCAGGATCGAAGAAAACGCCGGACATGGTTGTCGATGCGCTCGGAAGGTGTCCGATACCAAATTGATATGGATTGGCTAGGGATAGATGGATTAGCGGAGAGACACCCCGGATAGCCGCCCTTCCTCGGGAACTATCTTAGGGTTTCTTCTTGCTTGATTACAATCAATACAGGGTTCTCTCTTTTATAGAGACAACTGACTTGACCCCTAAGGAAATGTCCTAACCGAATCAATCTAACTTATCCCTTACCTAACTAATCAATCTAATCTAATCTAATCAAGTGTCGCGCGGGCCTCTGGCCCGGCTCCACCTCCCGTAACATAGCCACCCAATTTTGGGCCTGTTTGGATCCACCCAACTAAAGTTTAACTAGCTAAAAGTTCAAAGCTAAATTTTAGCCAGCTAAAAGTTCTCCCAGCTAAACTCAGCTAAAGCTGGCCTTTTGGCTGGGCCGTTCGGATCCCTAGCAGCTAAATTTGGCTAGCTAAAGTTTAGTTGGTGATCCAAACAGGCCCTTTGTGTTGTGGACCAGTCATTGTTACAGTTGACTTTGATTTTATGATTCTTTTGACTTTCCTTTTGCTTTGTCAGCCATATGTGCTTGGGCCTTTCTGTACTATAAGGGCAACTTTAGTGTTTATTAGAACTATTACAAACATAGGACACATATGAAGGGTGCTAGCTTTGGCAAATTTTTTCTCCAGTGTTCAGAAATTTAGTAGGTTTTCAAATATGACCCACCCGAAATGATATTAAAAGCAGAAAGTTTCATTCTCTCTCATCCCATAAGTCAGCATTAAAAGGCGGGCCCTAGAAAAAATTGATTCCCTTGCATCAGTGCCTATTCTAGCTTCAGGCGCTTTGTTAGCATATAATTCAAACTTTGCTTTTTAAGTAAAGTAGGGATGCAATCATATCTGTTTTGTACCTCACTTGCAACAGATGGAGCTTGCCTAACAATGCCTTTCTATTCTTGGTATTATTTTTTTTCTTTAGTTGAATCTTTAAATATCTGGTCGCAACCTTAATTAGATGCATATTAAATATTCTGACTGCATGTATGGTTTTATTTCACAATCTTAGTTGCACTGTTTCATCATTTTCTTATTTATGTAATTTATTTGATGCAGAGGAAATGCAAGTTAATAATGAGGCACCACTTGGGTGCCTTAAGCCAAATATTTCTCAGTATAACTCTCCAGAGCAGAGAGGCGGAGTTGAAGGGTTTCCTGAGACTAATGAAAAAAGGAATGATATTGTTGCCACGGAAAAAATCTGGGAGGCGTCTCCTATTCCAAATCAAGGCCTTAGCAGGCCCTTCTACCGACAAGAATTTTATGCCTGGCCATATATTTATTCAGATTATCAAATGGTCCGTCAGCCACTACCTTATGGTTTTGACAACCAATTTTATCAGATAAATAGGGACCATGGTTTCCCTATTGAGAACAGAGTTCAGTATCTTCCATTCAAGATGCTCCCTCAAGGTCACCCCCATGATGCACAACTTCAGGAATTTCAGTATTTCGTGGTTATTGACTTTGAAGCAACCTGTGACAAAGTGAACAATCCATTTCCACAAGAAATCATTGAGTTTCCATCTGTCTTGGTTAACAGTGCAACTGGAAAACTTGAAGAATGCTTCCAAACGTATGTTCGGCCAACATATCATCAATTTTTGACAGATTTTTGCAAGGAGCTTACTGGCATACAACAGATTCAGGTCAGTGCATAATATGAATAATCATGAGGTCACAGTACTGAATAAGTGTCATCATGATAGCTTAAGCTAATACTCTCTCCGTTCTAAGTCGCTTTGAGTTTTTTGGTACACCCATTTCGCTATGTATCTCGACATATATAGCGAAATGGATGTACTAAAAAATTCAAATTGACTTATAATTTGGAACAGAGGGTGTAGAATTTTTTGTCTTGACTAGTCAAATATGTACTCAAGTGTATAGAAAGCAAAGAACCAATTATTTTCAATGCAGTGTCAACCATACAAGCTATATAAACACACAAATAGCTTACCTTGAATTCCAGGCTACCTTTGGAAATGCAGATCTAATGTTTGTTATAACCAGATTAGATAAGCGCATTTATGTTCATCCTTTTGATGCTGATGAAGTTAAAAGCCTGTTTATGGTGTGGACACGGATGGGGCCTGGAATTTGAGATAATGGGGGCTAAACAAATCAACAAAGAAACAACATTATATGCATAGGGACACATGGTGCATATACCAACAAAATTTCTTGATACGACTAAAGTGCATAGAATAGGAGCATGAGTGGGGCCACGGTCCAGCCAGCAAGGCTAAGCAGCAGTTGTTTCCCTTATTATGACTGTGGCACCAGCGGCCAGCTCCAGGTAGCTAGTGAATTTCTTCATAGGATTTTGCTATTACTATTGAATCAGGATTCAGGACTGGGCTATATAGGCTCAAATTTGGATTTGTTAAAGAATATTTATTTAAGTCCTTCTATTTGCTTGAGACATAAATAAAATAATTAGTATTCTGTTAACCAATTTGGCCATATAACAGGCAAAATATATAATCATGTGATTGCATAGTGAGGTTCAGGTTCTTGTAGTATTCCTACTAGTATATGGGAACACAGGATGCCTGTTGACCTATATGATCTGGTGCTACGTGAGTTTACTCCCATTATTCTTTTCTGGTTGAAGCTTCACCTTCTTTGGTATTTGAGATGTAAATTGGCCTCTATAATTATTCTGTACTCTATGTCATTATATATACTGACTACTATGGTTTTATGAAAGAATTCCTAAAGACAAATCAATGAATCATATACTTATATTTTTTATGTACCCAACCTTGTGGGAAATATTACTGTTCATAATCTAGAAGGCTCACACCAAGGCTAAGACGACAAATACAAGAAAGAGTTATTTTAAAGTCGACACATGGTCATCATTGCTTGTCCCGCTGTTACTGTCGATGTCCCACATCAAGCAAGCCACCGCCATGCAGGGCTCGCTGCCAGTAGCGGACACATGATTTCAAGATTGCATGCACATAGGTAACCAACAGATTGTCGTCATGTATAAAAACTTAAAAGGTATCAAAGCAAATGGTGAAATACAAATAGTTCTTTAATCCATACGCCTAAAGTCTTAACTAAGTAAAATTACTAATTAAGTCAATGAAGGGGCTCGTATCATGATGGGAAAATTCCTTCTCTATAAATTAATCAAACAACCATTCAACATTGAACACGCTCTTTCAAGACTTGTTGGAACTAATAGTCGTAGGACTAAGGGTTTCTTTGTACCTCTACTCCATAAAGATGTTAGAATAACAAAAAAAAATTTGGTTGATTGAGTTCCTGCAGTTAATATAGCAACAAGACAACAAATATAAACTAGAATTAATGAATTGCCAATTCGCCCTTCACATGAATCTTTGGTCCATAGCCGAAGGTAGCCCGACCGCATTGGAGTAGCCTGTTCACGTTCTGCCTCCGCTGCATTTGTGCTCTGTGGAAGGTGATGGCATTGGCATGGCTAGCTGTTAGGAATGTACAGGAAGCGACTGGCACTGCGGAACCTACCAAACCCTAGGCCTAGGTGCCTAGCACGGGAGGAATGTGCAATGTGGCAAGTGAAAGATAGTGCACATGCGAACAAGTGACCGATGGTTAGCGATTGGTGGATTTGGTGAAGGCATGTGTTCCTCATCATTGGGCTAGTGCTAAGCACCACACATGGGAGAAGGTCAAAAGGAGGCTATCTTGTTCGGGATAGACAAGTTCTGGCCTAGTTACGAGTATACCTATATGTATAATTGTATATTCATAGTAATAACAAATTTTGAAGGGCGGCCCTGGTGCAAGTGGTAGTGTCTTACCGCCTGTTACCGGTTGGTCCAGGGTTCGAGCCCCAGCCTCCGCATATTTGTGCGGGTAAGGCCTGTGCGCTGATTTCCCTTCCCCAGACCCCGCGTCAGTGCGGGAGGCTACGGCACTGGGTACGCCCTTTTTTTTTTTACTTTTGTACATTCATGTCTGTCCGCCCTTGGTCACTAGTTGTGTCATCATTGCTGCTTGCGCTGTTCTATTGAACCCAAAAACTTAAGCTGATGGGGTAAGTGGGCAATTCACGTATACTTAACACTCTCTGTCATGTGGAGGCTTCCTCATGCGTCAAACATTGAATAGGAGTGAGCAAAAATTATTTTATTTAATTGCGCTAGCTAGGATTTGAACTCGAGACCTCTGACTTTGATACCATATTGAGTTGCATGCACCAACTAGTTCAACCCAAAAGCTTAAGCTAATGGGAAGAGGTTTTATTTAATTGTGCTTGCCAGACTTCAAACTTGTGTGCTGGCTTTGCCGCTTTGGTACAATGTTGAGTTGCAGCCTTGCAGGCGTCGACCAGTTCAACCTAAAAGCTTAAGCTAATGGGGAGTGGTGGGCAATTCACTTGTACTTCAACACGTTCGCTGACCCTGCACTGAAATAGCCATTGCTATGCAAGGATAGACACCATAGTCCGCTGCGAGCTGTGAAGCTGAGACACAAATAATTGCCTCCAGTCGTCAATTGTCTAGCTCCACGCAACCTAGCCACCTTGGTCAACCATGTCACATTGCCTAGATCCAGGTGATGGACATGCTGATGCTGCAACACCATCTCGTGTGGCTAACACTGCCTTGCTGAGACGACTTCTTGACCAGTGCCTCCACTGTGCGCTGCCCCTTGGGAGAGCCCACTCGACCATTGCTGTCGTCAGCCTCCACGTGTGGCCTTCCACCTCATGCTGCAGCACATGCTCATGCAATAGCGAGGAAACCAAACCGTGTTGCTTGCAATGCAAGGTAGTGCCATGCCATGCTTCGCAATGCCACCGTTACAGGTAGATATGCCCATGTGCTGCGACAGATTTGACTGTTGGATTGCCGGAGCAGCCACCGACGGCGTCGTAAACAGATGCCGCTTGGTCAAGGCGCTTCGCCACTGCCCTCCCTGTGAGCTCCAGCCTCCAGCTGAGGCCGGATTCAGAGGTTTGCCGCGACTTGGCGAGTGTTTCCCATGCTGCCTACAAGATTGGCTAACTTGCTAAGTTGTGGGCTCTTGATGCATGACTCGTTCAAATCAGCCGTAATCACTTATTTAGGGGCCTTTGGAGCTTTTTATTTTTTGTTTTAGCAATAGTGACCAAAATCACTAGGGAAATCTTGAAAGATGCGGCGGCCTTACCGTGCCTATCAGCGAGAAACTTGTCATTGGAGGAGACCTCAACGGCCATGTGGGCATGACTAATGTAGGGTTCGAGCGAGTGCATGGGGGCTTTGGGTATGGTAGTAGGAACGAAGAGGGGGAGGATGTGTTGAACTTCGCGTTGGCCTACGACTTGGTGATAGCGAATACCTTCTTTAGGAAGAGGGAATCCCATCTAGTGACCTTCCATAGTGGACAACACTCGAGCCAAATCGACTTTATCCTTGCAAGGAGGGAGGATAGGCGTGCTTGCTTAGATTGTAAGGTGATACCTGGGGAGTGTGTTGTCCCTCAACACAAGCTGGTGGTGGCGGACTTTCGATTTCGGATACGGGTCCCCCGGGTCAAACGCGCCAAGATTGTGAGAACGAAGTGGTGGAAGCTTAGAGGGGAAGCGGCGCAAACGTTTAAGGAGAGGATGCTAGACGAGGGGTCCTGGGAAGAAGGAGAAGATGCAGACAACATGTGGCTAGAGATGGCAACATGTGTTCGGAAGGTGGCTTCAGAAGTGCTTGGCGTGAGCAAGGGGGGTAAACAAGAAGAAAAAGACACCTGGTGGTGGAATGACGAGGTGCAAAGGGCTATTAAGGAGAAGAAAGAGTGTTTCAAGCGCCTCCACCTGGACCACAGTGCAGCCAACGTCGAGGGCTATAAAACAGCGAAGAGGGTTGCAAAGCGAGCTGTGAGTGTAGCAAAGGGCCAGGCTTTTGATGACCTTTATCAACGGCTAAGCACGAGGGAAGGGGAGAAGGACATTTATAGGATGGCTAGGATCCGAGAGAGGAAGACAAGGGACATCAACCAAATCAAATGCATCAAGGACCGGACAGATCGACTACTGGTGAAGGATGAGGAGATCAAGAACAGATGGCGAGAGTACTTCGACAAGTTGTTTAATGGGGAGAATGAGGGTCCTACCCTTGAGTTGGATGACCCATTTGATGATACCAACAGACGCTTTGTGAGGAGATTTCAGGAAGCAGAGATCAAGGAGGCTTTGAAGAGGATAAAGGGAGGTAAAGCGATGGGCCCTGATGGTATCCCTATTGAGGTGTGGAGGTGCCTAGGTGCCAGAGCGACAGTATGGTTAACTAAGCTTTTTAACCTTATCTTTTGGTCCAACAAGATGCCCAAAGAATGGAGGAGAAGCATATTAGTACCGATCTTCAAGAACAAGGGGGATGTTCAAAGTTGTACTAACTATCGTGGGATCAAGCTGATGAGCCATACGATGAAGCTCTGGGAAAGGATTATCGAACATCGCTTAAGAAGAGTGACAAGTGTGACCCAAAACCAGTTTGGGTTCATGCCTGGAAGGTCGACCATGGAGGCGATTTTCTTAATACGCCAGTTGATGGAGAGATACAGGGAGCAGAAGAAGGACTTGCACTTGGTCTTTATTGACCTCGAGAAGGCGTATGACAAAGTACCAAGAAACGTCATGTGGTGGGCATTGGAAAAGCACAAGGCCCCAGCTAAGTACATTACCCTCATCAAGGATATGTACAAGGACGCGATGACGCGTGTACGAACATGTGATGGTGACACTAGTGACTTTCCAATTAAAGTAGGGCTACATCAGGGGTCAGCATTGAGCCCTTATCTATTTGCTTTGGTGATGGATGAGGTCACAAGGGACATACAAGGTGATATCCCTTGGTGTATGCTCTTCGCTGATGATGTGGTGCTAGTTGACGAGAGTAGGGCAGGGGTTGATAGTAAGTTAGAGCTGTGGAGGCACACATTAGAGTCGAAAGGATTCAGACTTAGTAGGACCAAGACCGAGTACATGATGTGTAGTTTCAGCGCGGCTAGACATGAGGATGGTGACGTTAGCCTCGATGGACAAGTGGTGGCCAAGAGGGATACCTTCCGGTATCTAGGATCGATGCTTCAAAAGGATGGCGACATTGATGAAGATGTTAGGCATAGAATTTCAGCCGGTTGGCTGAAATGGCGTCAAGCTTCTGGCGTCCTCTGTGACAAGAGGGTGCCACAAAAACTAAAAGGTAAGTTTTATAGGACAGCGATTTGCCCGGCGATGCTATACGGTGCTGAATGCTGGCCTACAAAAAGACGACATGTCCAACAACTGAGTGTAGCAGAGATGCGTATGCTACGTTGGTTTTGTGGGCACACAAGAAGGGATAGAATCCGGAACGAGGACATTCGGGAGAGGGTCGGGGTGGCACCAATTGAGGAAAAACTGATTCAACATCGGTTGAGATGGTTTGGACATGTCCAACGAAGGCCTCCTGATGCGGCGGTGCGCAGCGGGGTTCTAAAGCGGGTCGAAGATGTTAAGAGAGGTAGAGGTCGGCCTAAACTGACTTGGGACGAGTCGGTTAAGAGAGACCTTAAAGAGTGGAATATCTCTAAGGAAGTAGCTATGGATAGGAGCGCCTGGAGGTTAGCAATCAATGTGCCTGAACCGTGACCTTTGCTTCCTTTTCTGTTTATCCCTAACTCTACCTTTCGTCTTGTGTCCGTTTTGTGTTTCTCTAATGTTGGTCTCTTGTGGGTTTCATCTCTAGCCTACCCCAACTCGCTTGGGACAAAAGGCTTATGTTGTTGTTGTATTACTATTGTAGTGTTATTTATTATGTATGTATTTTGGTTATTTCTAGTTGGAATGTTGGTGTTGGAGTTCAATATTTGTTTAGTAAATCCATTCTACAAATAAAGAGATCACCTTTGTTTTGTGTACCATCGTTTTTATCTCACACTTTGAACGCAATCGATATGTGAAACCACTGGTTCCGTGGAATTATTGTTGTGCCAGTTTTGAATATTACTGTTGCGTGTTGTTATATGAACATGATCCATGCATGTGTAGGTGGACAGAGGTGTGCCTCTAGGTGAAGCCTTACTCATGCACGATAAGTGGCTAGAGGACAAGGGCATCAAGAACACAAATTTTGCTATTGTGACCTGGTCTAACTGGGACTGCCGTATAATGCTGGAGTCAGAATGCAGATTTAAGAGAATCAGGAAGCCCCCTTATTTTAACAGGTAACGTATCTTGTATATACATGGCTAATAACTTAGTTGAATTCTCAATTTGTATTCATCATTATTGAGGAAAATCATGTATTTCTAGTGAATTATGTGCAGTTGTGCACCGCCTGATGCATGCAGTGTGTATACCATAGATTTAGGGTTATGGGTCATGTAGGATATGCTAATGACTACTATCCTGCTTCCACGTATGCTTTATGAAAATTGCAGATCTGGCGTAAATTGGCATCCTGTACATGAATTTTGGTGGGTTGCCACGCTAATTTCAATTAGTGCTTTAGCCACCAATACTTTTGAAAGCATTTCATATGTAGATTTTCTATTAAAAAAAGGTTTGCTGCACACAGTGCATGCTACACTAATCAATAAATGCATATGTTGATTTTAATCCAACTGAAAAGTACTGATGACAAGTCGAACTATTTTTTCCAAATTGATGTCATTGATATTCATTTCTCCTGTTTCATTTCGAACAACATGACTTCCAAGTAGGTTGTGAGTGCGAATTTTGTATGAGTTGTGGCATCCCTATTAGCAAATTCATCATGTTGCAATGTTTCAAAGGTTAATTTAGAGACCACATCTGTAGCGCATAAGAAGCTAAATAAACCTGCAAAAATTCAATTTCAGATTCATCCTTGTTGCTCAGAAACAAAATGGACAAGCAGTCGATCCAGCATTTTTTCACCATGTAGTAACAATATCCCTTGTGGTGTTTGATCAATCTTGAATCAAAGATGAATGAACTTGAATTTTTGCAGGTTTACCTAACTTTATGTGTACTACATCCACAGGTTTGGTAGATTTTATTGAACATTGCAACATGTTGGATTGATCGTGTTTGTTAAAGGCGATCATGATGCCCTGGTCACCAACCCCTATTTCCCACATTATGTTTCATTCACATGACATTTGGATACTATAGTATATAAATGAGCTGTTGAGTTAGAGCCCAGGGTAGTAATTGTGTGCAAATTTAATTTGTAGCCTGTCTTTTCATGCTGTGTAGCATAAAAGTGAAGATGTCCGCTGCTTATTTTCCTCTTTGACAAGCTTGAATAGATAAGAGCTACATCGATTTTTAAAGAAGTGGGCGAGTGGTTCATAATTATGGTTGCTCCTTACCTTCTGAAATAGAAATATTTTCAATGGGATTTTTATCTGTATATTCAAAAGCATCAATTATCAATAAGGTAACACTTCCCAGCACCCACCATATTCACACCATAAATGTGTGCTTTCTCACTACTCGTGCTAGAAGTTTTGTGGGGACTTTAGGGCCTCACATAGCACAAGTACAGCTAGATGGCAAACAACAGACAGGCTCTGATGTTGGTGCACAGTTAGTGGTGTACTGGTATGTTATGAAACCTGTGCGCCTGTATGTGGTGTCAGTATAAAATTCCCAAATCACTTAAACTTTGGTTGTTCTGAGTCCTCTAAAGTTGCGCATTTACACTAATATACACATCAGGTTGTGCATTTACCAACCTCCATGAATGTTATAATAAATTGCACTAGTCGATCTTCATGAATGTTATAATAAATGTATATACAAATTTGGAATAATTTGCAAGGGAATTTCATTTAACCCCTGAAAGTTAGCTTTGTTGCTAATATACGCTGCTAAGTAGAATAACTGTATTTAGCACCATATATCTCTACTACCATTGCAAACCCATAATTCTATTTCTGGCAGGACATGTTGCTCGCAAAGTTAAAATAAAACCCAAGGCGGTTTATGCAATATATACTTATTGAATTGAAACCCCTGCCATGAAAATTGCACTTGAATGAAAAAAATATAGCATCATTTCTGTTGCCTTGGAGCTCATCCTGCAACATCCGTAAACCCTAACACTATTGCAACTACCCAATAAAACAACCTATTGGGGGAGCCATGTAAGGTTTTTCACTTTTTCTGCTGTCCAATCTGCATGTCTTAGCCACCTTCGTCTCTGTTTGGATCCCAAGGTGTTGTTTTGCAATGGGAGCAGACATGTGGGGAGTGTTAAGTATTTTAATTGATATAGGAGGATTGCAACTGGTACTGAAATATAGGCTGGCATGTTCAATTTTATGTATTTTGTAAGGAGATTTTCAGGCATATCCACACAACATATTTTTATGTATTTTTGTTAAAAAAATGGATAGTCAAATTTTAGAGACTGTTACTGCATGTATCATGAAAGGTTGGGATAAATTAATAGTAAGAAATATGGCCCCTTTGGAACATGGGAAATTTTCCTGTTCTGCTTTTTTGCTGTGAAAATTAACTGGTTTTCCTGCACGATTCCTGTGAAATCCCTTTGTTCCAAAGGGGCCCTAAATCTTTTGGTTCTCATAGCCATAGATTTGTTACAATCATAACAGAGGATGGCAAAAAATTATGTGCAGTGTGCTCAAATATATGCTAACTTGAGTTGGGTACTGATAGTTCATTGTAAAGCAAGTGATGAAATGCAAGACACATTTTTTATTGGTCATCCTGGATTTAATGACCAGCAGTGATCCTAAGTAACCAATAAAGAAGAGTATTTGTAACAAGTGAGATAGGGTGTGAAGTGGTTGCCCTGGTACTGGGTACCCAAAACCAGGGGCTAGCGGTTTTGTGGGGTTTCTACTATACTAATTCTAGAAAGAAAAATTGGATCAAAAGCTATTATGCTGAACTTTTCAGGGTAGTCCTTGGTATTTTTACAGGAAATGTTCTCTTATGATAATATCAGGATCCTTTTAAAAAAACAAATGCCAGGACTATTCATTCATTCTTTTTTTTTTCTAGAACTAAATAGTGAAATATGCAGAAAATTTAGCTCGGTGTAATATAAACCTAGTGTGAGACTACATATTAGTAACGATATTAATTGATCTGGATTATCAATTGATTTCTCTTTTGCTTGTTATTTTATGTCTATTTGTTGCATAGAATAAACATATCAGTTAGAGCTAAACAATCTGGAGCTTTCATGCTAAAGGTGATTATTAACTTGTTCATCGCCATTGTGCCGTCTCATGCTAATGAAACTTTTGAACTCATTATGAGTGAGGCACATCTGAGGCTATGATCTGAATCTGAAGGTACTTGATTATTATTCTGATTTAAAAGTCTCTTGAATAAATTTTGATCAGGTGGATCAACTTGAAGGTACCTTTCCAGGAAGTGTATGGGGATGTCCGCTGCAACCTGAAGGAGGCAGTCCAGTTGGCTGGTCTTACATGGGAGGGACGTGCTCACTGCGGGCTCGATGATGCCCGCAATACTGCCCACCTCCTGGCACTTATGATGCACCAGGGTTTCAAGTTTTCTATCACTAACTCACTTGTGTGGCAACCTGCTCCACAGTCAACCCCTAGCCAATTATCCCCTGACCGTTCCCCAGATCCAGTCCAACAGCAGCATAAACCAAAAGAGATGCTGGGAACTCCCGTGCAGGTCAACCCATACGCCACCTCTGCAGGGAAGGACAGAGCCATGTACTGTTACTGTGGAGTGCTGAGCAGGTGGAGCGTCGTGCGCAAGCCAGGACCCATGCAGGGTCGGTACTTCTTTGGATGTGGGAACTGGACCGCCACGAGGCGTGCGATCTGCCCATACTTTGCATGGGCCTCATGAAGGGGTAATATGCTGCGGTGCAAGAGGATCATCAAGGGCAAAGGACCTGGTGCTTTAACTAAGGGAGGCGCTGCTAAGTCGCAGTTGTCTGCTCTTCAGCTGCGCCTCCCGATCCGTATATATTATGATAATGACTTTGCTCATAAGACAATGGAAGTTATCTAGGTAGTGTCTAACCTGTCATACTGACTTCTGTCGATAGAAGAGAATGGGGCCAGATGCTGCTTAGGTGTGATCTATCCATCCATGAATAATCTAAGTTTGTGGATTGCTGTTTTTAACTTAATGAAAATCGTAGGTGTGGTTTGTGCAACTTGAACTCGGAAGGCTTGGTTTGCAGTTGTCCAGTGAGTGGTGAAAGGTATTGACCAAACTGAAGGTGGTGTTTGGTTGTTGAAATGGTAATGGAAACGAACAGGAAACAGGGTTACGTGGAGATGTCGATCAACTGGTATCTGATTGTGCTGAGATTTTAAGCCGTATCGGTTTTGTTTAGTGTGGTATCGGTTAATGTTGGGACTCCTTTGCATGAAAGCGGAAACAAATGTAGTACTAGAACATCAGGTGCCCTTCGGGCGCCCTGTCGTGATTTATCTCTAATTTAATAGGTTCATTAAAGAATTGTTTCATGCATTGATATGAAATAAAGCATAATGGTTCATTTTCTAAAAAAGCATAAATGGATAAATATGTTATTGTTAAGATTGACAACAAAATCTAAGTCGCATTGTTTGTTTCTTGCATAATCTCCAAAGGTAAATATTACATGATCTTAGTCTAAAAAGCTTAACCTTGGTATAATACAATACAATATACAATTGTTAAACAAAATTACAAGCCTCTACATTGTTAGGCTTGTTCAGATCTTCATATCTACTTTGAGGTCTGCAATCTTCATTCTGCCCTCCATTCCTATTTCATTGACTCCTTTTTAGCCCCGAAGCTCGTATTTTGAGGTTAGCACAAAACTAAAGGAAAAAGGTAAAACATGTGAAGAAACCATAGGTGAAGTCAGTAGTGAAACTAATGTCAGTCATATGTCATTACCTTCTTTTTAGTGGTTTGTATACATGAGAGTTCCTGAAGAACAGCATAGATTAATATACTCTGACAAATATAAGTTTGATAAAATTGAGCACACATGATTCTGTAGGATTGTTCCCACTAAAAATAGGGAATAATACTAAGTAACCAAGTAGCCTCAATATGCAGAACTAAATGTGCAAGAAGCATATCTCGGTTTCATTATAAATAGAGTACTGTTTCTTGTAGGTACTAAGACCACTAACTTGTAATACACAATTTGTGTAGGTGTCTAAAAGAAATTGATCCAAAACAATATTATGGAATAAACAGGAGAGGGAGCATCTAGTGAAATGGCATTTACATGACTGGGAAACATAAATTAAAAGATTAAAAACTTGGTTAATATATTTGATAACCATTAGCAAGGATATCACTATGAAGTTACATTCATCAAATCATCAGACAGATGACAAAGGAAGAATCAATTGACTATCTGATTCAGTATAAGAGAATCTAAATCAACAATTGACTATCTGATTCAGTATAAAGACAAGAGTATCTAAATCAAGGCACCGGACGGTCTGACCGTGGTGAACTTGAGCACTAGAGGAAGCATCGTCCTATTTTTAGCCAACATCAAGTTCGGCAGTCAGAAGACTCTAGACAATCTTCTGATGGTGAGCAAAATATGAGTAGTTAATTTCCGCACAGAAAAGTTGCATCTTGTTTCCAATGGCTATTTGAGAGGGATGAGCTATATCTATACTTAATTCCACCAGCTATTTGGAGGTTGTTGCAGTGCCTTAAGACCAGCAGAAGCTAGCAGTGCAAGTATTGGAATACCCCATTCACAATACAAGTGCATACTGATCACATCCAATGCATAAGGTAGAGTTTAGAACTCATCTTTGTGAGAGTTAGAAATTCTTTATCTTGATAGCTTATTAAGTGATTGGGTTATTGTAATCTTGTTGAGTACACTTGAGGCTTTAAGAGTCTTCTGGCGATGTCAGCCCTTGGAAGGGCAGCAACCTGGTGTGTGGGGACGAGGAAATCCCCTCCTTGGTGGAGAAGCTCCATCGAGTCGGTGTTTAACAGAGGCAAGCTCCATAATGGACAGCCCAAGGTGACTGGGAGAGCCGAGTGATAGTGATAGAACCTTTTTGGCTTGCATTTTACCTTTGTTATGCAAGCCGTCGTGGCAAGCTCAATATTGGAGAAGCCTTGGTGACTGTAAGCATGCTTGATGGAGTTTCAACGTGGATTAGAGCTTGCTTAGCAACTGAAACCACATGAACATCCTCATCTTCGAAAGTTTTTCCTATTTTGATTTTCCCTTTGCTTACCGTATTTAAGTTTCTACATTATGGTTGTCCAGTGTGGATTTTACCTTTCCTATATTACCATAGGCTAGTTGTTAGGATTAACTCAAGATTAAAGCCGTGAGTTTGGATAGAAAGAGCACACTGAAAAAACATAATGTACATATCATTTTTTTTTTCGGTTGTATTAAGAGAGAAAAAAACAGTATCATACAAATATCCCTCTTACTTCGGGCCGAGCTGTAAGAGGGCGCTGATACAAAGCTTTTGTAACCGCTAAAAATACACCTTAGGTAAGACCTAACCAACACTCTAACTGCCCACCTACTGTGTCACTAGAGGTAGACCTAAGGCATCAAGCTTCCTCGCACTCGCAAGACACCAAAGGTGGTGTTCATCGGCGAAGCAACGCAAAAGCTCAACCATGTTGGGATTGCCCCCCCCCCCCCCCCCTCCAAAGACGCAGTGCGTTTTCAAATCAACCATGCGCCCATGACCACAGGTGAGTTGAATCCTTTCATCTTGTTCTTGGGGGTGCGCTTACTTGCCCCTCTCCACCAGGCTGCAAAATTCTGATCATTTAAATTTGGCACTCCCTATTGTAGACCAAATGGAGACAGAACCCAAGACCAAAATTTGCATGCAAAGACACAAGAAGTCAGAATATGCTGGGATGGTTTCGTCTACTTGATCACAAAGCAGACATAAGTTCCGTTTCGCCAAAGAATCTGATGTCCAACATCTATCCTATATAGCCAGCCGTAGGAAAACTTTTCATTTGGATGGTGCCCGAGTTTTCCAAATTCGGCGCCAAGGCTCAAAGGTGGTTGATCTATGGAAGAATGCCCTGTATGCTGATTTTGTTGTGAAAACGCCTAAAGTTTCAAACCTCCAACTATGAGTCTTCATATGAGGAGAGCAGTAAATCCTGAATAATGTCCCAAAGTTGAAAGTACTCAAAGAGACCCGTCATTCGAGAGTCCTGCCTATAAGTCGCTAAGCCACTGTTGATCATGCAGTGCAGCTGCAAAGTTTGTCACACATAACCTTAGGTAAATTGTGACCGTCACGAAAAATGAAGCAAACAAAATTAAAACTGCACTTATGACAAAGTTCGGTAAAAAAAATGAATCTATAAATAACATACGGGACAGGATCCTATAAAAATATGGCATGCTATAGTTGCATCAGTAAACCAAACACATGCCTTCAAATACAACATCGTCGGCGTGACATAAGTCTATAATCGTGCAAGCTAGCATCAGCTTTGATTTGTTATTTCTTTTGCGAGGTACGATATGGTTCCAGATTTCTAATATACACGTACTCGTACGTCGCTAGGACGGCGAGAGGAACTGTTGCAAATCGGCACAGAAATGGGCTAACACGGCCACACAAGTATCTATCACGCTCACGCCTGGCCAGAACCACCCGCGCCCTTCACAACCTCGTAGACCGCCGAAAAATCCTGGTCCCCCAGCCCCAGGCTTCTCGCCTTCTTGAAAGCCTGCAATTCGATATTGGTGTTTATGTATTTCTCCATTCAAGGTTCCATGTTTCCTGAGGTATAGGAAAGTTCAGTAAGAGTGTATGGCGCGCACCTCATTGGCAGCTGCTGAGACAGGCATGGCGACGGCGTTCTCATCTCCCAGAGCAAGAGCTAACCTCATGTCCTTCTGCTGATGTTTCAGGGGAAACGCAGGGTTGTAGGTGCCTTGCAGCATTGTAGGCCCCTTCAGCTTGAACATTGGGTTTGCGACGGCACCAAGGTCCTTTTTTAAGTCAAAAGAGTACAGATCTAGCTATTCAACGGTGAAAAAGTTGTAGCCACAGGTGTGTACAGCAATCTTAAAAGCATCGAGTGTCATACCAGTACATCGAGAAGTGTTTGGGGGCTCAACCCACTTTTGTCGGCCAAACAGAGTCCTTCGGACAAAGCATTCATCATACTGCATCAACAAACAAATGTCACAGAAGAGTGAATAGTTGTTGTCCATGAATTTACAGGTCTTATAGTAAAGGTAAAGAGATACTAAAATGTGCTACAGATAGCGATTGTGATTGAAGTGTGCAATGAGCATCAATATATAACAGAAAATCACAACGGAGGGGCAAGCCCATAAACTCATACACAAAATCAGGATGCAATTTTAAGTTCCAAATAGATCTATTATATATGCACACGAAAATGGTTTATATGTTTGCAGCAAAGAAATTTATGCTCAGACGGATACTACATTCAGCATAAGGAAAGGATTGGACTTGTAGCAGGAAAAACCTCTATTTTGACACTAAGTCGTCAGAATCTATTAAGTAAAGAAAAGGATAAGCTGCTTCCAAAACATTATTAGTACAAATTAGGATTCAGGAGTCATGTCTGACTGATCCTTAACACAATACTAGATTATATAGATCGTGTTGGAAATGGAATCATTTAGGTTCATGTATCCCAAATCCTAAATTTGAATTACTGTCCTATAATGCAAGCAGTCCACTTTAAATACTTTAACGATAAAAACATTAAGATTTGTCACACACAATGGTTTAGTGTATTCATAATCAAAAGTACTTCGGTGGCCATAATTTCAGTGCTTTCTGAGAAGTGTTTTGGGCACCATATCAATGTCCAAACTCGAAAATAACAAATTGCAAGCAATGGAGAAACAATAGTTACCTTCCCATGATCATGTTGACCACAAGCTTCATCTTTGCCCCATTTCCAATCTCTCCTAGAAAGAATGACTTCTTCCCCAGTACATCAAATGCAGGAACCATACCATCGTACAATGGCTGAAATGTTAAAAAGAATCAAATGAGCAAACAAGAGACTGTGGCGCTATGTTTACACTGTGTATGGTGTTATCCTATGGCAGAGTATTGCAAGTGCCAATTTGTACCTGACAACTGATGGGTTAAAAGTATTATACAGTAGTTAGTTTCCCTATTTAAAAATCATGTATAGACCCTTGCACTTTTAAGTTGCGGTGTCTGATCTCTCCACTATCTGTAAACAAAAAGATCTGGTTTTCTCGCAACAACTAAAAAAAAATAGACGACCACAACCGGGTCAGGCCTTAGACATGTGCTTTGACTGTGGGACAGACGAGGAGATTTTTTTTTTAACCCCAGCCTGAAATTCGCTCACATGGGGAGTCGAACCCAGGAGCTGAGGAGTGCTGCTGGGTTCCTCTAACCAATTGGACTAGAGGCCCTTTGGCTTTTTTGGCAGCTACTTGCAATACCATAACCTACATTTACTTCATTTAAAAGTGCAAGGACAAAAAATCCAAGTAAACCCTAGACAAGGAAGAAGCATTTATTTAAGGAAAATTTACATTTGCTTTCAATAGGCAATGAAAATCAAGATCAATACGGCAGATCAACCAACAGCATATATTCTAACAAGAACTAGAAGCAAACGAAAATGTGGAAAACTTAATTATTTCCAAGAAAAAGTGATACAATATTACAGTTATATGAGAGAGCTTTTGTGATTTTTGAAGTACCATATCCATAAACACAACTAGCTTGTAGTTTATAGATGCAAATGATCACCATATTTCAGAGCTGAGTGAATTACCTTGTCCCCTGCAGCAAGAATGACCAATTGACCATCTTCAGCTGGCTTCTTGCTCCCAGAAACTGGAGCTTCAAGGAAAGCTCCCCCTTTTTGTGTAATTGCCTGCAATAATATGATGCAAGAAGACCTATGTAAGCAAAAACTTTGGTAGACACACAGCTAGAAAATAATAAATCATATGCGTCATATGCGTGACAGACATGATATGGGCTATAAATCTGCTAATTTGTTGTGTTTGTACTGTCCAGAAACATAAATTTCAGCATAGAATTCGTCTCACATACATCATATGCGGTGCAGCATGCTGTCACAGCTGTGCCTACATGATCAAATGGGATTACCATGGAATGCAGATCCTTGATTAAATTGATTTGTTATGAACCGCATGCCAGACTTAGTGGTAGCTAGTACAATGAAAAATAAATATAAATCTTATGTTCCCTATTATCTATAAAGCTTCATCAGCATGTCATAACTCCTTCCCTTAGTGCTGTGGATGCTGGCATCAATGCTCCTGCTCGCAAAATAAGTTAAGCTCCATTTACTGGCATAGACTTCATCATGTAAAAGGTACAAAACATGCACAAATTTCCCAGTTCCAACCATGAAGATCGCCATGCCTTTGGTGTCACTTTATACATGAGGGGAGAAAATACCTGACTACATTATGTCTCTGAGTGTACTCACCCAATACATTTTTCCTATAATGCTATACGTATGTAATAAGAACAGCGGCATCTTATAGTTATAGCTGCAGACAATAGCTAATAGCCACATAGATTTTTTTTTTTTTTTTTTGATTCAATAGCCACATAGATGGTAGAGCTGAAGGTAATGTGGGAAAAGAGGTTAGGCAATCTGATAAGACCGAAGCAGGTGAGGGAGATACCTCGCTAATCTTGGTCGAAGTTGCGGCGTCGACAGTGGACATGTCCACATAGCCCTTCCCGCTACCGATCTGCTCCAGCACGCCATCCTTGTCGAAGACAACCTAGGTGGAAAAACAGGGGACCGCCGGACCGGAAATCGATTAGACACAAATGAAATGCCGCATCTTTCCTATATAAGGGGAATCAGGGCTGAATAATATAATATGAACATGCTATGAACCGTGTCTTAACTGATAGGGCGGCGCTGGGGTCGGAGAGCATGGCGATGGTGTATCTGCACTTGGAGACGACGGAGGCGGGCGTCTCCCCGACGGTGGCGCCGAGCGCGGCGAGCTCTTGGCACTAGGAGAAGAGGTCAGGGAGATGTGATTTTCCATTTCCGGGCAGGCAGGAGCACGAGTGCGCGGCTTAGTCGGACGGATTCGGATTGAGCGAGCCGCGGCGGCTCCTCCCGATGCGATAATACCTTGGCGAGGGTCCGGTTCCAGACGGTGACGCGGAAGCCGTGGCGGAGGAGGTTGGCCGCCATTGCCTTGCCCATGATGCCCAGACCCAGGAACCCCACCTCCATCTTCGCTGCTGCCTGCTTCACCCTCTCTCTCCCCACGGCCGCCGCAACCGCAGCGATACACTTGTGCAGTTCTCCCAGTTGCGCTTGCGCTCTCTCTCTCTCTCTCTCTCTCTCACTCTCGGTCCCGGCCAATCCTCGATTTTCTTTATGATTCTCGCCGTATTTTTATGGGTTTTTTATTTGTCGACTCTGTTGGATTTTCCGGGGTAGGTCTACGGAGCAGGAGTGACCAGGGGAACAGATTGGATCCGGCAAGGGTCCGCGTGTCAGTGGCGATTGAGCCAGCAGATTTGTGGTGCTCGCTCGGGTCTATCGCAGATAAGGATGGAAATGGATCGGACAGGTATGGAATCGTATCTGAATGTCATTTTTTACTATATTTTAATTCGAATATGAATACGGATTCGAATATTTTCGAATACGAATATAAAACGAATGGTTCGAATGCGGATCCGAAATCGAATGTTTACTCGATCTAACTTAGAATGTACATTATAAAATTTAACATGCATGAACAAAGTTTTATTATTAAGTACATTGTTAACCAAAGTAAACTAAATGAAAGTACACTTCTAATAATTTCTAAGAGCAAAGTAAACTAAATTATAATGGATAATATTGAATAAAATAATAGATCAAGTGAATAAATTCAAATAAAAATGGTAGAAAACAAATAGCCATTTTCTTTATAATTAGTATGGGAATTAGGTAATTATCACACAAGTAGAGATAAAACATTTGTGTATATAACATAGACAAAGATAGCATAAAAAAATAATATAGTTATCAATATATATATTTAATAATTAAAAATATATCAATTAATTGATATTATATTTATATAAATATTTATTATGAAATTTTAAATTTATATAAAATAATTTGTATCAATAAACAAATAAAATAAAGGATTAAAATAATTTAAAAGAACAAAATATATTAGATTAACATAAATTATAAAAGTACTAAATTTAATTAATCAATCTTTATGTATCATTAATAATTTACAATTAATACTAAATTTATTTTTATATATACTATTAAATATGTTACATGCATTATTAGTAATAATAACATTAAATAATTATTCACTTATTATGGAGAGAAAACTTTTAAATAGGTTCATGATACCTTATTTTCTATTCGGATACGGATATTGTCGGATATTGTCGAATACGAATCTGGAATCGGGTAGAGAAAACACTAAAATACGAATACGGATGTATCCAGTTTGACATCCATTTTAAAACGGATACGGATACGGATATCCATATTTACAATTCGAACGGATACGAATGCGGATAATTCGGATATCCATTTTCATATTTCCATCCTTAACCGCAGACAGACCTGCCGCTGCCGGCCACGTCAGCTGGGTGCGGCCGAACAGCGCGCGCCAAGGTGCCACTACTGTACGTGTCACGCGTGTCCTGGGCTTGTAGCAATCCCATTGGGCTTCTCCTTTTCTTCACACGAGCTTCTAGTTTGAATTTTTTTATTAACTTTTTTTTTAAATATTTTAAAACTAACATCTTTTTTTTAATTTTTAAGTCTAACCCTTTTGGCCGCGCCATTACTGGTGGCGCGGCAAAACTACACTGCCGCGCCACATGCAATGGCACGGCAGAGCGTCCAGCGTGGCACCAGCCCGCTTGCGTGGCGGGGCGCGGGGCCCGCATTGCCGCGCCAACCCGCCTGGCGCGGCAAGCCTGGCATCAGCACGCGCCTGCGCCTCTCCTTCCTCCTCTCTCTCTTCCTCCTCCCTAGCCCGACCGCCAGACCTGCGCGCCGCCGCCGCCAGACCTCACCGCGTCGGCGCCGTAGGGCGCCTCCCTGTCCATGAAAAAGGGGCCCCGGCCTGTCATTGACGGCCGTGACCATCAAGGGCCTTCCCGGCGTTCGGGGCTTTGCCCTCTCCTCTCTTGAAGGTATGTTAGTGTAGTTCGTTTTCTCTGTCTTTTTTCATTTGCACATTATGTTTTAGTTAGTTTAGTTCATTTTAGGTTGGGATTTAATGATTAGTTTAGAGTTTAGGGTTAGATCTAGTGGTTAGTTTAGGATTTAGTGATTTAGGGTTAGATTTAGTGATTAGTTTAGGATTTAGGGTAGATTTAGTGATTATTTTCAATAACTCATAGGCTTTGCACATATCTGATTTCGATTTAGTGATTAGTGTTGGTTACAGTTACATTTGGATGAAGTTTAGGTAGTGTTTACGACATGTAAGTCTGATGTCATGTTGATGAACTTTTATGCCGTTTTGTAGATGGATTGTTTGGTCCGTCTGTTTTACGGTGGATGCGTTAGGAATGGAGAGTTTGAGGAAATAGAAGAAGAATTGGAGATGTTTGATAACCATCCTATGGCATCATGACAACGAATTCTTCTGAGTCTTTCAACCATTTTTTCAAAGGAATACGATCGATGCCTGTCTCTGGAATCCTTGAGTTCTCGTTTCGAAAATGCAACGAGTACTTTATGACGAGATGGGGACTAGCATAGGAGCCCTTTTCTCAAGGTTGCATATAGGGAAAGGCTGGAGCCGAAACTTGAAGGAGGTGGAAGAGTGGGCAAACCAGCAAGTGTGTGAGCCGTATGGGCCAGAGAGACACATATACAGTTGTTGGTGCAAAAAGTGGTTCCCTAAGCCCAACACACCAGCGAAGCCGGAAACGATCCTTGAGGCAGTAAAGCTCTCGCAGATCCAGCTAGCTTCGGACCCGGTCTGAGAGTGTCAATAAAACCCAAGCGTGCCAGTCAATTTGACCTACAATTGACAAGGAAAAAGATAGTAATCAGTAATCACAGGGCGGAACTAACCGGCATGTCCAGGTAGTTCCAACTGTATGGCTCGAAAAGCCGATGTAATGGGAGATCGACTAGAAAGCCGATTCCGTCATGTTATGAACCGATTGTAGCGAAACATGCATTATAACTCAAGTTAACCGATTCAGACATGAATTCAATGACATATACTTGCATTAGACAGAAGTATACTACAAAAGATGTAGTCACAGCAAGCTAACATGATCATAAGATGTCTCAATGTAAAATAAGATGAAATCGGCTATTTCAGCCGATTCAATGTATACGGGCAACATACAAGCCTATAAAGTAAACAATGTTTCAACTCTTCGGCTAATAAATCTAAATCACAATCTTGCAACAGTGGAGATCGAGCGGATCGAGGCAGTCATGATGAAGTTGCAAATTAGATCCGTTAACCCTTGAATCTAGACAATGTTTATTTTATTACTGAGTGCGACCCGTATCTAATCTAGATCCAAAATACAACCGGCTGATGCAAAGCATTCTATATTATCAATATAAAACAATGGCAAACATAATTCGTTGAACATATAGATCTATTAGATATAAGCCGATGCATATGGATCAAGACGGGCAAATTGATGATTGCTTTAAATAATAAACAATAAACATAAGCAACATCGGTAACTTAATGAATCTAGCTAAACTGCCAAATTTAACTAGAGCCGATAACTAATCCATGCGTGCAAACTGTCGTAATCTATAGCCTGTCCACCGGATGACGTTAACTAATAGATTAATCAAGCAAGCAAACACGAATCGATAACTAATCCGCGCGTGAAAACCGTCCTAATCTGTATCTCGTCCACCGGATGACGGTTAACACAGATTGATCGGGTAAACCAGCGTGAATCATCCTTGACTCACTGTGCTTCCCGCGTCCACCGGATGACGCCAAAGAAACAGAGCTTAGCAAGGACCCTGGTCCGCCATGCTTCCACGTCCACCGGATGACGCTAAAAAGTCATAGTTTAACAGGGGGTTGACGATACTTACAAGCAAGCCTGCGTCCACCGGATGACACCCAGCCTGGATGAAGTAACTCGCCGGACTCGACTGACTTTAGGGTTTGTTTGGCTGGAGCCGAAAGTTGTGTTGTATTGATGTTGTTGTTCTTTTACAATGGCTGAGGGCTTATATTTATACCCTGAGCGTAGCTAGAGGCCTAGTCGAATTACAACTCATTAGTAGATAAGGAAATCAACAAACTATCCTATATCTAAGGTAACTTGGAGTCACATCTTCCCTTTCATAGCGGACTCCGATCGTGATTGCATCTTGGCGGCGTGTACTCTGGATGACGTCACCATATGCCGACGCTGCACGCCTTCTGTCACCTTCGCCCGATAACCGATTCACCGTTCAATCGGCTATTCTCCTTCCTTCCGCTGGACGGAATTTGCTTCCGAGATCGGCTATCTTCCTTCGGTATCGGCTATCGGCTTCTGGCATCGGCTATCGGCTACCAGCCCAAAATTCGGTGTTAACAACAGTGTAAGGGCTGCTGGTGGCACAACCCTAGGTGGTGAACAGTACGGTGGACGCAACTACAGGGTCGATCTTGAGGCCGCAGAGTGCAGTTGCTGCGTCCCTCAGATTATGCACGCACCTTGCTCTCATATAGTCACAGCTTGGAGGCACCGCGGTTATAACTACTAAGTTGAACCATACATGTCGTCCTTATACCTTCGGGAGAACACGCTGAGGACATGGGAGAGCAGTTTCAAGCCTTTTCTTGATCCGTCTCAGTGGCCACCTTATGTTGGCCCTGATTACATGCCTAATCCCGACCTCCAGAAGCTAGGCAAGGGCAGGAGGAAAAAGTGAGGACTGAAGGGTGACATGGACGCTATGAGAGGCGATCGTGACAATGAGTATGGTGGTGGGGATTTCGACCAGACGCCGGGGACGAACCTTTGCTCCCAGTGCCATGAGCCTAGTCACAACGCTAGTAGGCATAGAAGACAAAACCAGAGGAGAGCAAATGCACAGGTATAGCATAGGAAATGTGTTACACACCTATATAATGTTTTCTATACTTGTACATGCCATTCATTCTTACATTGTCATTAATTGTCATTCTTTGTCATTAATATATGCATCCATTTTAAAAATGATTACCACGAAGTCATATAACCAATTCATTGTTTTTTTGTTGATAGGATGGCGCATCAACGGCACCCCCTGCTTGAGGAGCACTACGACCGCAACCACCGGGCGCACCTGCTGACGGACGTGGAGCCTCGCCCTGCACTGGGCCCTCTGCGCCCACGTACGCACTTCGCTCACCGCTGGGACGAGCGTTACGCGTCGTACATCTGGCGTGCAGGCTTTCTGGAGGTGGTCAGGGCGTACAATTCCGGACTCCCGCAGCTTGACCCTGCCCTTATGACAACAGCTGTCGACCGTTGGAGGCCGGAGACCCACACCTTCCACCTCCCGTGCGGGGAGATGACCTTGACGTTGCAGGACGTCAAGTTCATCACGGGCCCTCGGATCGACGGCCTAGCAGTGTGTGGCAGGCTCGATGAGGGGGCTTGGAGGGATCTTGTTGAGGAGGTGTGTGGGATTCGGCCACCGGAGGACGAGGATGCCAAGCGATCGAAGTAAGTGCAACCACAAATCTGTTAATTCTAAACCAATGTCTGTAAGCATACTGATTTAAAATATTCGTGTTGCAGGAAAACCAGTGGTGTACCCGCCCCATGGATCACCGAGCACTTCCAGTACTTGCCCCCAGATGCTGGGGAAGAACAGATAGACAGATTTGCCCATATCTGGCTGTGGCACTTTGTAGGTTTGTTCTTGTTCCCCGACGCCTCGGGGAGCAAAGTCAGCTGGGTGCCTCTGAGGATCCTCAGCCAGCCATGGGAGAACATCGCTCAATACAGTTGGGGCGGTGCCTTACTGGTGTGGACCTACCGACAGCTTTGTGAGGCGTGCCGCCGCACGGCTCGGACCTCCAGCCTTGGCGGGTGCTCGTACCTGCTCCAGGTTTGGTTCTGGGAGAGATGGGCAGTGGCCCAGCCTCTTCTGACGAGTCTACCCGTGAGTCCCTATCGCATTTTTCGCATTTTTAAATTGCTATACTATTTTCATTGATTTTTTGTTCAAATATAGGCATGGACACGCGAAGACTGTAGGCCGGTGGGCTTGTACATCTGGCATGATGTCCTAAGCGTCAAAGGAGGTCCACCGCGCCGGTACAATGAGTACACAAATGAGCTCGACATGATTGGACAGTACCAGGTTAGCAAACGTACGAGGATATTTGCATAATGTGCCTTATGTTCCGTATATTAACTAGTCTGCTATTGTAGGTAAATTGGGAGCCATGGGATCGGGCAGAACTACGAGGCTACATTAGCCCCGTCTGTCGTGAAGAGTCAGACTTGTGGCGCGCGGACGTCCCACTTATCTACTTCCACGTCGTTGAGTGGCACCTTCCGTGCCGGGTCCGGAGGCAGTTCGGCCTTAGGGTGATGAACCCATCCCCAGAGTTCTCAACTAATCAGAACCTCCACCAGTTAGTTTTCCTTACAAGCCTTTCTTTTGTTGCGTGGTAAGATGTACTCGTACCCTAACGTTTTCTAAATGACAGGGTGAAGCGAAACAAGAGGTACGGGGAGATGGATTGGCGGGTGAAGCACCACGAGTTTCTCGCCATGTGGGAGAACAGGGAGCGCATATCTGTGAACGAGGGGCCCCCACACGACGAGACACAGTACTACCAGTACCTTCAGTGGTTCTACCGCTCCATGAGGTTGCACATCCGGCCACCGCTGACGGCCTTTATTGATGACGATGACTCTGATGACGAGTTCGCACGTCTGGATGCCTACGACAGGGCCACACAGGCTGGTACTCAGCCACAGAGGCCCCCCTCCAGCACTACATGGTGAGATTTTATTTGTGCTAGCTCATATTGAAGGCTTCGTATATTGTTTTGGTAAACCTTTCTATTTGTTTTGCACAGGCTGCGGAGCTTGCTAGGCTATCAAATAAAGCCTCTGTATGCCTTTACGAGGCTCGCCATGAGCCGGACGGCATTCTGTCCAAGTTTGCACAGGTACCATTCAATTAAGTTTCACAACTACACATGACTACCAAATGATGTTTCGGTTAACTGGATTCTACAATCTAATTGAACAGCAAGTGAGGAAGACGTGTAGGAAGCTGGCCCAGAAGTTGAGTTGCATGGACACACCCTATGTGCCACCGTACGACCCTTCACAGTCCAGTGGATTGCCATCGTCCTCCGTTCCCACTGCAGCAGGTTCGTCTCAGGTCAGGACACCGGTCCACTGCACCCAGGGAACCAGCTCGAGGCAGCACGAAGATGACGACGAGGACGAGGACGAAGACGATGACGAGGAGGAGGCTCCTGGATTCGGCTTCACACAGCCTGACGAGATCTACACGACCCAGGGAGCGTCGTTCCCTTCACAGACAGACGAGCCGGTATGTGCTGTACTACACTAATGTGCATCCTCATGATTGTGTCCATTATACAGTTGTCATCCCAATGGTTATGTCCATTTTCATGGCCCCAGTCGCGCACAGCAGCAGTGCCACCGCCGTGACCGTTCTGACATTGCGTTCACGCCCAATGTGCTGCCAAGCGAGGACAGGAGGCCGAGGCGTCCCAGGACACGCTACACTTCTGGCGGGTAGTAGAGAGGAGATAGGGCTTATGAACTTTGCATGTAAAAAGAATGATTCTGACTATTCGTTTGAACTATGTACTCGTGTCAGAACTTTTAATTTCATGTGCTAAAATGATTCCTGTGGATATGTCATTAGAATGTTGCCTGTGTTGAATTGTGTCGTAATGCATCGGTTATGTGAAGTTTTGAAATGTTTCTATGAAACTTCTGTGAAGTTTTGGACCTTCGCTGTGCCCAGGTCTGCCGCGCCATGCGTTCTGGCGCGGCAAGGCTTGCCGCGCCAACCCGCCTAGCGCGGCAGCTTTGACGCGCCACGGCCCATGGCGCGGCAGCCTGGAGGCAGCAGCTCGGCTAGGCCTAGCCACGGCCGGCCATGGCAGGCCACATGCTCGTCCAGGCCAGGCCACGGCCGGCCAGGGCAGGCCAGAGCTCGGCCATAGCCTTTTCAGTCATTTTCACCACTAGAAAATAGCCTTTTTAGTCATTTTCACCACTAGAAAATAGCCTTTTCAGTGATTCAGAGGGCTTGCGAATAGGCTTTTCAGTGTATAGCTTTTTCAGCGAGTTGTCAATTCAATTCGTAACCTCTTAAGTCACTCAGAGTGCGCAGTGGCTAGCCTTTTCAGTGCATAGCCTTTTCAGCGACTTGTCATGTCGCGACTAGCCTGTCTAGAATTGACACTGAATAGCCTTTACTTTGGCAGTCCGAGAATCTAGCCTTTTCAGAGTACTTCAAATAACTCTGCTAAATTAACTATGCATTAATTCAATTGTATTCGAAGGCAACGTCACCCTTCGTCTCCCTATATATACATGGGACTCCCCCCTCGACGAACATCACCAGCAATACAAGATGTCTGGACTAAAGAAATAGGGGTTTGGGGTTGGGAAGCTGAAGGGCACGGTGGAGAGCAAGGGCCCACCAATAATATGGGATGATGGGGTAGTCTTGGTCCCGATGAGTTCAACGAACCCATTGACAGGTTTCCAGAAGAGAGCAAGAGTGATTATGGTCCAGAAAGACCTCTGAGGGACTACGTGAAGAAGGATAAAGAAGTGTGGCCGAAATGCAGGTATGGTGAGGACTGCCTTGTGCAGATGTACACCGAGGGCGGGATACACGGGGGCCGGCGATTCTTCAAGTGTCCCTATGCATATGCAATGTTTTCTTGTCATTTATTTCTGTTATGTATTTCGCAACATAAAAGCATGTTAACAAATCTATTCATCGTAGATCTCGTGGGCAGAAGACAGTTGCGGGTTCACTAAGTGGGTGGATCCTCTACCTATTACCCTGCATTTAGAGTATATCTGGTACCTGCAGGACCGCATCGGCTCGCTCGGCCCAAGCTACTGCTCGAGCCACAACAAAGAGGAAGATGAGGAACGTGGCAATAGTGGGGCCACATCGCAGGAGCCAATATGCACAGACCCGTACTACCGCTGCCCTCATCACAAGAACAATGGCAACCCGCCAGCATCGCCACCGTCACCACCTCCACCAATGGGCGGTTACTATGGGGAAGGTGCCACTCAGCTCAATATGTGGCAGCACTACTAGTAGGGTGTCCATTTGTCCGTCTATGTGTGGTGCATGTTTCAATTACCTAAGGCATGTTAGGTCTAGTGCAGAGAGTTTTTACCCTTGTTTGGTGCAGATTCTCACATGCCATTTCGTGTATTCGTTATATGTTTTAATTCCGAAGGCATGTTAGGGTCCACACATGTCTTTTCATGTGTTGTGCTTGTTCGTATAGTATAGTAATATGTTTCACAAGAAAAGAAATGTCCGCAACATGAAACATCAATTAAAAATACTGACTAAGTGAACACAATAGTATGGATAGGTTACAATAGAGAAGTTCAATTCATGATAACCAAATATAGGGTCCTCAATACGAAAATACATAGTTCAATTCAAATCCAACAAACTACTGAGTGCAACGAGGCCACTTTCCCTTGGCGAAAGCATCCGGGTTCTCCTCCATGGCTGCTTTAGCACGACGTGCACACTCGAGCTTCTTCTCCTTCTCCCTGAAAGCTGCGAGATGCCTCAGTCGTGCCTCTTCTTTCCGCTCCTTCTCCGCGGCCAGCTCTTTGCGTCTCCTCTCCATCCTCTCCTTCCGCTCTGCGTCCAACCTCAAAAGACGCTGCATCCGCTCCTTGTCCTCCTGGGAGATCTCAGTGTCGATCCACTGCTCAAAACCACAGAGCGGTGGAGGAGTCTACAAAGAAGATAACCAAATTCAGCGCAACAAAATATTGTGTCAATTAGTTTGAAGCATAATATTACAATATCCAAGAATGGCAGCGGGTCGGGTTTGGACCCGAGACCCGTGGGTTTTAGACCCGGCGGGGACGGGGCGGGTCTAATTTTGCCCCCGTGGGTCTGTGGGTTCGGGGACCCGAAACGGGTCGGGTCAGGGGCGGGTTTGAATTTCCCCCTGCGGGTGCCTATCGGGGGCCCGCAAAACAGCATCACTGTGTAAAAAGAAAAAGGCCCATCTTGAGTGAGGCCCAACTAAACTAGTCCTAACCTTATCTATCGTCTCAGCCCTCACCCGTCCTGTGCAGCTGCCCGCCGCCGGCCTCCTGCTCCTCGCGAGTCACCAGTCGCGACCTCGCCTTCTCCGTCCTCCACGGCTCAGTCTTCTTCTCCTCCGTCCTCCACTCCTCCCACCCCACGTGCGCCGGCACGCGGAGACGGCCAGGCGTGAGGCGCCGCGCCACCGCTCCCGCTCTCCCCGTCCCAACCGCTGGAGGCCAGACGCCGACGCCGCCGCATCCGTTGACCACTCGACCGGTTGGCCCCTCCCCGGCGTCCCCGCGGGCCGCGGCTCATCCTGCTCTTGCGGGCTGCCGGCAGCGGCGCACGGCACCGGCCCCGTGGACGGACCGCGGTAGTGCCCTGCTGCAGGACAGCAGGACCGGCGGCCGACCGTCCATGTGACTGTGATGTTCTCGTTCAAAAACTGCATGTGCTGATGTTGCTGTACACTAGTACTCCGTATGTGTTAGTATTTCCCTGTGAAGGTGAGGCTGAGGCTAGTGGTTGCTGCCCGCTGCCGTTTCTAGAATTCTAGTAATGGCTGCTTGCCAGTGACTGCGTGCTGCGTGTTGCTTGCTGCTTGCTGCTTGCTACCGCTCGGAGGCATAGAGTGCTGGTGCTGCTTGTTGGCTGCTGCTTGCAGCTTGCTGCCGCTGGAGGCCTGGAGCTGGAGTGCTGCTTGCTGCTTGCCTGGTGACTTTTGTTGCTATTTAAATACAGTAAATATATTACTTCTGTTATGGCATACAGTAGCTAAAACTCGGGTCTCCCCGTCGGGTTTCGGGTCCCCATCGGGTTCGGGGCCGGGGGCAGATTCCCACCCGAATCGGGGTTCGGGTTCGGGGCGGGTTTTGTTGGCGGGTTTTGGGTGCGGGTCCGCGGAGCCTCCACCCGCCCCGTTGCCATCCTTAACAATATCACATCCTCACCAGCATGTTAATGCGGCGCATCTGTATGGTAGGCTTGTACACATAGTTGGCGCACATCCAGTAACGCTGCCTGTATGTGTCCTCCTCATCAGACCTAGTAACCTTGCATGGATCAAAAACACATAGGCACAGGAACACCACTAGGCAGTGACAACACGTCAAAGGCATTCTTGGACCACAACGGGTCGTTGCAAGGGGGCCGCTTCGGTTTCGGAGCCCTACCATGTTTAGGCATCCTATCGTCATATGATAATGATATAATTATTACAACAAGCAAAAGGCCTATTAAACAAATACATTACGAAATGTAATAATATTTTACGAAACAAATTCAAAACCTAACCCTAAATCTAACACCAACCCTAAATACTAAGTTAAAGTACCTAACAACTCGAACCCTAACTCTAACCCTAATCCTAACCCTAACATACTAAAAAACAATGATGCTCTAAAAATCGTAGATGTAAGGACCCTACGCGACGACCTAGCTGCGGGGAAGACCTTTGGGATGAGGGGGAAAGGAGGGGGGCTCAAAAACACAAGATTTACCTGGTAATGGCGTCACTGCAGTACTTCTCAGGATGGAGAAGGAGAAGGGGAAAGAGAGAAGAAAAGGAGAAGGAAGAGAGAGAGGAGGAAGGAGAGGCCCGAGCGCGTGCTGATGCCAGACTTGCCGCGCTAGGAGGATTGGCGCGGCAATGCGGGCCCCGTGCCCCGCCACGCGAGCGGGCTGGTGCCACACTGGACGCTCTGCCGCACCATTGCATGTGGCGTAACAGTGTGGTTTTGCCACGCCACTAGCAATGGCGCGGCCAAAAAGATTATACTTAAAAATAAAAAAGGTGGTAGTTTTAAAATATTTTTAAAAAATGGTTAATAAAAAAAATTCTCTAGCTTTGGTTGCATCTGGAGCGTGCGTGCATTCTATTGTAGTCTTCCAACTCACACAAACATTTTCGCTGGTAGATAACTTTCGCCCAAATTCATGTAAAAAAATATTTCAGACATTCGGTGACCGTATTATTATTTGGAGCAAAATACACCACAAGTCCTTGATATTTAGCTTCTGCGTCATTTAGGTCCATCACTTTTGAAAGTACAGTTTTAGATCTCTAACCTTTAGCATGTGTGTCATTTAGGTCATGACTTTTGAAAGTGCAGTTTTAGGTCTCTAATCTTTGCCTGCAGTTCACTCGTAGTCTATTTGTACTGTAGCAGTGAAGTCATCTTTTTGTTTTCTCTAAATTTATCCCAAATATATGTAATAACTTGAAAAAGTTCCAAAACAAAGTTGTTTCAAATTTTATGCTCTACCACTTTGTTTTTTAAACTATTTTTATATTCTATCCATTTTCTAAAATTTTGAATGGAAGATAAATTGGTGATTTGAATTTCCATGAAAATAGAGGGCTGCGGAATGCCAAATGCAAATGGAAGGCCGGCGACTGGGACAGTGGGCCAACAAAGAAAAACAAAGTGACTAGGATAGTTGGGCTAGAGAATAGGCCAGAAGAAAATGGCGCAGACAGAAAGGTCCGTGACGCCTAAAAGAAGGGTTGAATTGGCAACTTAAAAACTTTACTTCTAAACTATAACCTCTTTTTCTTCACCTTAGCAAAACCTATATAATAAGAAAATTATCTAATGTGCAATTAAGGTTTTGCAAGTGTGTTGCTATCTCTACCACAAAAGAGTTATGTAACCTAGAATCCAATCCTATCAACAAGCCTATCAATTAAGCTAGTAAAGGTAAAGCACACAACCAAAAAATCAAAGTAAATGCGGAAGGTAAATATATATAAGGTACAGATGCAAACTCCTGTCGACGACTATAGTATTTTTACTGAGGTTTCGAGAAGCGCTCAAGCTTCCCACTAGTCCTTGTTGGAGCCCCTCGCAAGGGCCAAATTCCTTGTCGGGTCACTCCGTGGATAGCCCCGGATCTTTCCCACATGCAAGTGGGTCTCTGGTGTGCATCGCAAGGCAAGCCTCTCCTGGGATTCTCCCCGCCGTCTTCACTATCAAGCTTCCGGTCGAAACACCACGGGCCTTGTTCCCTCCGTACACGGTGGCGCCCACAAGCTCGGTTAGTGTGGTCTCGCAAGACTACAAGCCTCATCGAGTACAAGCACGGTACGCGCAAGCACCTTTGATGAAGAGGTATGCAAAGCTCACTAAACACTAGGCCTAAACCTAGAGCAAGCATATAAGCGGTGGTCTAATAAACCAAAGCACTTCGCAAACCACCTACGCTAATCACCGAGTGTATTACTAAGCACTATGCAAGTGGAGAGCTCTAAAATGGTGTATCAACAACCTTGGAATGTTTCCTACACTTGTCTTGGCCGGTTGGGGTAGTATTTATAGCCCCCAAGTGGAAGATAGCCATTGAGAATCAAACCGGCCGATTTTTGAGTCACCGAACGTGTCTGGTGGGAGCACCGGACGCTCGTCCCGCGTCCGGTGCTGTCACATGTCACCGTGTCGTTGGTTGATCGTTTGAACTAGCTGTTGGCGCCAACTTCCTCTGATCACCGAACGCTCCGGCATAGGCACCGGACGCTCGCTCCTCAACGTCCAATGTGCGTGGAGAGAGCTCCCAAGAGCGTCAAGTCCACACCGGACGCTTCCGGTGTTTTTCAGTCTTTTGTGCACCGGACGCTCGCACAGTGATCTCCCCGCGTTCGGTGGCTCTCTGCTGGACTATGCACCGGACGTGCCAGCTGAAAGCCCATGTTTGGTTTTGGGTAATTGATGAAACCTAGTGTGCTAACGATTGCTCTAAGTGTTTCATGAGAATTGATTAGCAAATGGCAAGATGGAGCAAAGGACCGGGTCGGTGGAGGCCACAAGTGAAGGGCAATGACGGCGTCCATGAAAATGGTGTAAGTCCATCAACAAAGGAGAAAGCCCTATTGACGGCATCCATGCAAATGGTATAAGTCCATAATCAAAGGTGTCCACAAGGTCCATCAAGAGATAAGAAGAAAGTTGATAAGAAACCGGGAGCTCAAGGTAAAGGTATGACCAATAGGAGCTCTTTTGGTTTTGGTGATCAAGACTCCATAGAGGGAGTGATCACTTTTATGATAGATAGCCGTACTATCAAGAGGGGCGAAATCGTTGATGAAATGCGGTTATCAAGTGTCACTAGGTGTTCATGATCATTACATATGCATATAGATACTAGTGTCACTAACAAAACCCGTTGAAATCTCTTTGGAAAAAACTAACACACGTACACTAAAGTGAGAGACACTTTGGAGTGTTAGTAACTTAAGAAACGGGGTGAATTTCGAGGGTTAGAGAGGGTTTGGTCCTCTCTTCCTCCTGCCGAGCTTGCGAGGCAGGATTCGGTGAATTTCGGAGACATTACAATAGAAAAACTAGCGTCGGACCGTATTGTCACAGAGCGTCGGACCATTAGCCTCAGTCCGACGGCTAACACTGCTGAGAGCGTCGAACGCTCAGTTTCGGAGCGTCGGACTATTGTCCGAAGCGTTCGACGGTGCAGAGTGACGAGGAGGTGACACGTGGAGAGCAGAGGAGCGTCGGACTAGTCGGACTCTCGGTATTAGTCCGACGGTGAGCGTCGGACTAACGTCCGACGGTTTTCAGCACTCGGGGAGCTCTCTGGAAACGTCGGACGCTGACGAGTTTTAGTCCGACGGCCTGCTGTTTTAGAGTCCGACGGTGGATACGTGTAGTGCGTCGGACCGTGAGATTTGGTCCGACGGCCTACCGTCCGACGGTCGTTTTGGTGCGAGGAAATAGCCGTTGTGATCCAACGTTCAACTTCAAATGGCTAGTGACACGTGACGTTCATCCGAGGTGTCAGACCGTGCGGATTAGTCCGACGCTCTGGCCGTCGGACAGTCCGACGGTACGCAGAGAAATGAAAACGGCTAGTTCTTTGTGTGTGGCTTATAAATAGCGACTTGGCCGGTTTGGGGAGTATCTCTTGGCACTCCTAAACATCATAACATACTTGTGAGCCTTCCCACTCCACTCTCACTCATCCTACTTGATTGTGTTCATCTTTTGGTGAGTTTGGAGAGTATCAAGTGCATTGCATTGATTGAGATCATCTAGAGGCACTTGGTAGTGGTATTTCGCAGCGGTTTCTTTTGTTACTCTTGGAGTTTGCCGACTCCTAGACGGCTTGGAGCTGCGAGGATCGTTGAGGGGAGTTGGTGATTGTCTCCGCCTCCGATCGGTGAAGTTGTGAGGGGTTCTTGAGCCTATCCCCGCGGGAGATCGCGAAAGGCATCTTTAGTGGATTGCTCGTAGCTTGGTGGATCCCCGTCTTGTGTTGGTTGTGCGGCACCCTTGAGAAGGGTTTGGCGTGTGATGCCAATTAGCGCGTGAACCTCCAAGTGGGTGTATCGCTACAACGAGGACTAGCTTGCCGGCAAGCAAGTGAACCTCGGTCAAAAATCTTGTGTCATATCTCTATCGAGGATTTCTCTTGTATTTGATTGATTGGTTATATTGGACTTCATCTCTTCTCTTCACCGGCGGTATTGAAATCACCTTTACTCTTTACATTTGTGTACTTCTCTCTAGTGTAGCTTGTTAGTTAGTTGCTCACTTAAGAGTAGTGTAAAGTAGTAACATAGCCTTTGAGTGTGAACTAGAGATCATAGTGTAGTATACTTGTCTAGGTGGCTTGCATAGTGTAGTTTAGAGCTAGTGCCTTGCAAAGCTTGCTATTGTTACTAATCGGCTTGTTAAGTGTTGTTTGTAGATTTTTTTATAGGCTATTCACCCCCCTCTAGCCATTTAGGACCTTTCACCAGCGTCCGGTGCATGTTTTTCTACAGCGACACCTCCGGAATTCGCTGAATCCTGTCTCACAAGCTCGGCACGAGGGAGAGAGAACCCAAACCCTCTCTCCTGTTGTTTCTTCACGCTCTTGGCACCTGGCTTAGTTCCATCTTGTATCTTAGACTTGTGCTTGATCTTGAGGTCTTCGATAAGTCTTCTAATGTCTTACTTGAGGTGTTGATCACTCGGACACCGTTGCCTAAGTCCAAAACACTTGTGCATACTATTGAACTACAAAACAAATACTCGTAAAACCATTAGTCCGATATTGATCATGTTGACCATCAACAACCAAAATCCACTATAAATGGGCCTAGGGTTCATTTTCCTTACACAGACGAAAGAAATTTTACTATTTTATTGTTAGATATAGATATAGATAGATATAGATGACGCAACTCCCGTTTTAACAATCCCTCTGTTTTCGGTGGGTCTCCATCCTGAGGCGCTCGTAGAACCCTTTGTTTTCGGTGGGTCTCAGTCGTAAGACTATCCACACTCATCATCCTTTATTTTAATCCTATATACATTCTGGTCATCAAGATTCTCTCCTCTATACTTGTTTCTTCCGCACCCATCATCTTCTATATCTCATACTCTATACCAACTACCATCAGTGGGGCCTACTTGTAATTTTACCTTAAATATATCCATGTGAGATCTTATTTCGAAGTATTTATTGAAACAAATTTAATGGTGTAAGTGGAATTTCATTTGGTTTTCTAGTTTGTCAGTTATATCGTTTTTTGGTTGGTTGAAAAAAGTGGGACCCACCACTGCACCTTCCCATGCATGCGCTGTCTCTCCCTGGGCGCACCTCCTGCTGCTGCTCGATGGGACTGCTCGCTTTACCGTGCCTCCGCCATCTCGCTACATGTAGCGTAGAAAGCCAGGTAGTGGAGGCTTCGCAGGACACCGCTGCAGGCCAATTTTTCGGTAAAGTGCAGATAGCGGAAGAGATCCAGCACTCGGTGTAGATAGCCTAAGGCACGTATAGAACCTAGCAAAGATTGACTACCCATTTTTTTTTAAAAAAAGATTGACTACCCAATTCCCTCGAGTGCTGACTTACTAGCCACTGTATGCAGCGGAAGCTAGCAGGTCTTTTACCAAAGCGCTTTCGATCGTGTCATGGTTGGGCGTTAAACCATAGAAAGTAGCCTGTATGTTAGTATGTATTGTATTCCACGTCGTCTCTTCTCAGTTCTCGACGACGACGTACATACGTCGCGCGACGCGGTAGGTGCCCCCTCCTGGTGAGCCACCAACCCCAAGCTAGCTAGAGTCCGATCGGCGATTGTCTCTGCGCCTTACGCCCGCCCGCACCGGTCAAGTTCAGGAACAGCTTGCTTGCTTAGCTTGCAAGCAGCCGCGTAGCTGCTCCAGGTGGTGTGTTTTGGCGGACTGTCCGTCCTATACTCCTAGGTAGTAGCTCCCGGTCACGGCACACGGGGTATATGTCATGTCATCGCTCGGTTCATCGTCCGGTACGGTACAGCAACGACGGCTCGATCTGTGATGTCCAACTTGTTGCCTTTTCAACCGCGCCTGCATGTTCCTTTCTGGTCGATGATCAGCTGTCGTCTGCGGTCTGCCGTGGTTGGTTGACGACCAATTCACCGAGTGGTGTAGTTTTTCCATGTCGAGATCTCGGAAGAAGGAGCACAAGCACACACACTTGTTCCGACGACGTCGATCGACGCCTTATCTGTTAATGTGAAGACGACGACGTAATTTTCTCAAATACGCAAATTTATAAAAAGTGGTTTTACCATGTCGAGATCTGGGAAGGCGCACGAGCCCACACACCTGTTCTGACGACGTCGATCGACGCCTTATGTGTTGAGCTTGAAGACGATGTATTTTTCTATATCATTGTATTATAAGAAAAACAAATTTAACATATAAATAATGCACTTCTATTGAGCACAAAGAGAGTTGATCTAAAGCGCAGATGTAACTAGACCACTTAGCAACCTAGCGAATGAACTCAAATTTTGATATTACATAAACAGAAACAACCAATATTGACGTAGTGGTGCAACCTAAGAGATGACCTCGTGTCTTCGCGGCTGCCTATACGAGCCTATTCCTCCATCTGCAAAGAAGGTATACAACGCTTCGACGTGCGACATGATCATGTTGCCGTCCAAGATACTCTCATAGGGCTTCAACTCTAATGTGGATGGTGCTATTGGTCCTTCGTATAGCCCATAATATGCTGCACGATCAGGACCTCACTTTACTTGGAAGCACGTACTTAAGGGTCTGTTTGGATACGAGGACGAGGAGGGATGGAATGGGACGGTCCCGGGACGACGCCCGTTTGGTTCGGAAGCAACCGGGGGCGAGGACGTCCCACTAGCGAATATTCGCTCAAGATCCGGGCTCACCTCGCCCCCAAAAATTCAGCGAACGGGGACATCCCTGGTGGGACGAGCTGCCGCCCACGCGAGAATAAATGGGAAGGAAGAAGAGCAGGGGCCTACCGAAGTTGAAGAAGTGGGGGCTCACCGGATTCGAGAAGGGCCGCCGCCGTCGCATGGGCCTGCTCGGCCGACGCTGCCTCGCCGTGGCCCCATCGGTGTGCTCTAGCCCCGTCTAGGCACGGGCGAGATGCAGCCTCGCCGGCCAGCGCGTGCGAGCGGTGGCTCGCCGGCAGGCGGGCTACCTCCACCGCCGCCCCCGCAGAAGAGACACGGGGCTCCATCGAGGCGGGCGCGAGCAGCAGCCTCATCGGCCAGCGCAGGCGAGCTCTAGCCTCGCCGGCGGCGGGCTACCTCCACCGCCGCTGCGGAAGAGGCACGGGGAGCTCCATCGGAGGCGGGCGCGTGGCGCGTCGTGACTACAACCGTGCGGCGCGTCGGCAGAAGAGATACGGGAAGAGGAAGAAAAAAAGAAAAAAATAAAAAAGCTGTGAAATGGGCCCCATATGTCATTGGTATAAGAAGAAAGAAAATGAGAAGACACTGGCAAAGGGGCCCATCTACTAGGTACCTGATCCCACTTGTTATGTCTCTAAACCAAACAAAAAATGGATCGATCCCGTCCCTTCTCAACCAAACAGAAAATGGATCCATCCTGTTCGAGAAATCAGAGTCAGAACCGTCCCATACCACCTTGACTCCCAACCAAACGCATCCTAAGAGAAGCTCTGAGTCGCCAGTCGCTTGCTCCGCAAAGGCAGGGGTCTTTAGCTTGCCGTTTTCTGCTTCGATGGAGTGGTGATTAAGGTCGACCTTCGCTTGAGCTGCATCTCGTCAATAAACCGTGCGAGATGTCAAGCGGACTCGCACGGCGTGAGCATCATGTCACTGGGGTCGGCTGTGTGTTGGTTGTCCGGTTGACCGTTCACTGTTTGCGTAGACTCAACATCCTCCCTTGGCGCCTTAGCACCCGTGACAACATACCATCCCAATCGAGGAAGCTTGCCCTGCATAGTTGACAACTGAGGCGAGTCTGTTGAGCACTGAGGCGCCGTCACCAGATAACAGATGTTCACCACCGAAGCTTGAACCTCCTAAGAGGCGATCGGCCTACAGGCACTCAAGCGTTGGTGTGACCACTGGTCGGCTTGCGATAAGCAAGCTGGTAAGCTCGTCCAGCATCGGGCCGACTGAGGTGACCCAAGCGGAAGCCCAATACCCTCGCACATTGCCTCCACAAGTGGATCTGGCTCGAGAAAGTAATGTGCATCAGTTGAAGCAGTGGCACGTTCGATGTAGTGAGCAGACATGCCAATGTTGATGTCTGTTGCCAGCACACCTTGGCTCCGCCGGTGTCGTCTTCGGTTTGACAGGTGCCATCAGCTTGGTAGCCAGGACGTATCGTTTGGCTCGGTAGCAAGGAGGCTCTACAGCAGCAGTTGAGGCGTTGTTGTCGTGGTCGACAGGCTCACCCAAGCTGACGTTGCTCATTTTCTTACTCTGGCGTCGTTGCCGTCATCGTCATTGGGTTCTGCCTACGCCCCCCATGCCCTACATGGCACAAGTTGAACAATCGTTGCAGGGCACATATTGGGAGTTGACTGGTTGCCGCCACGAGAAGGGTCTACGGTCAACTGCCACCCTTTGCCACCAAAGCCGTAACATGCCTAGGTCGCATGCAGCTCTTGGCGAGATAGCAGAAGCCGTGGCAGTGTAGACAACATCGCGACAAACGACAAGGCGCTACCCTATGCGAGTAGGAAAGGCAGTTGAAGCATCTGCTGTTATTTATTTGTGGGTGCCTTTTTTGACTGGAAAGGTTGTTTTGTGTCATGGCAAGGCTCAGCCGAGGTGACCACTGAAACGACCTCGATTTCCGCGAAGGAAAATCCACAGGCTCGAATTGTAATTCAACAGATTGCTTGGGACAATCCATGAAATTACCCATATCTCAGTTGACACCAGGATCCATACAACAGTAATTAAGTCTTACATATACATTTATTACATCGCCACATTGGCGGAATCAACATTCAGAGAAGCTTTAGAAGATGCGGAAGCGATTCATCCTTCACGGCCAACTTGAGTGTAGCACGTGACCCTATTCCTTGTCATCATCTCCCTCGAAGTCGTACTCATTCTCGTCACCTGACAGCAAATTTATCAGTACGATTTGTACTGGCCACGGAGCCCACCTATGCAGCATTTGCTTTGTGGAAAGTGGATGCAAGGCTATACAAGCAGACCTATAGGCTGGGGTTTTCCTATGCAGCTGTAATCAATGTTTAATTAGTCAAGTTTTATCACCAGTTAACACCATCATCCCTTTTCCCATCACCACACCTCACATACCCACACCTCACTCTCATTCGACAGGCCCAACTCCCTCTCGGGCCTATCTCAGCGGCACACTACCACAACGGGTACACTGCCGGAAAAATGTTATCCAGGGGGAGAAAAGAATATGCTCTCATCTAATAGTGGTTGCAGAAACATTAGGAAAGGTCCATAGCCAACGAGTTGGCTTATGTATCGATCGATCAACCATACACTCTGCAGAGGTTTTACTACTCACAAGATTAGCCATCATCGATGCTGTACAATCATCTAGGCAGAATTCCGGGTGCTTGCTTGCCTAGGTCGGTACCACCCTACCACTCAGCCCTGGGATATTCCGGATCCAACACCGTCATGCTGAGACTGGGAGACGCAGTACCGGGCCCCATCAGTGGTACTGCGCATCTAGAACGGTACGGGAATCTGCCATCCGTCACCGTCCACCCTTATCACCTCTCAACCTAGCAGTAGTGGCACCGCCCTACCAAGTAGTCCAGCCGTCTCCCGCCCATCAGAAGCGAGTGAGTAGCAAGGGAATCCAGATGTTTTCGGTCACTAGTCAGATCCTAGGTTGTGACCAAGCAGGCATCTCCACTTAAGGGATACTCTCCCCATGCCATCACAGCACCTCCGTCCACGGGCTTCAAACCACCAAGGCTATCCCACCCGGAACCTCCTCAACAACTTTACCCGTCACAGGTATCTCACTTGGGGATGCCCAGGTTGCACCCCCGGCACGACTTGCCTCATGGGCTTGTCTCACATCCCACTTGGTCGACATCAACCCTTACCACGCACTCAAGACGCACGCAGCACTCTCCCAGTGGTTATAATCAGTTATACACAGTCCCAATTCCACCACATAGCATATAGCAAGTAGAAAGTAGTGGAAGAGTAATAGTAAATTAAGCAGCAGCTAACCTAGCAGCGGACAGCAGGGTAAAGTCTTATCAAGGCAGGGAATTCAAATATACTACCATGCAACCAATCCATACATAATCATAAAGCAATAGCAACAATGTCATTTGCAATGCGTAAATAGGATCTAAGGATTTGGTGGGACGTGGCACCTTCGTAGTCGTCTCCTAGCTCCTGAAAGTACTCGTGGTCGTCTTCCTTAGTCAGATCCTCCTCCGGCTCTGAAATCGAACACGAAATAGTCGCGTCAGCGACTCCTATAGAGTATTTCAGAAAAATCTAATAAAATAAAGAGCCAAATGCACACAAACATAGTCTTAGATTGTAGATCTCATTTTTCTGAGAATTTTGATATATGGTGCGCAATTTTTGGACATCGTATGAATAAGTTATGAATTTCCGAAGATTATCCTATTTTCTGAAAATGGGAAAATTGGTCGGTTAATCAGGGGCAGCTCGGGATTGGTCCACGTGGCGCGCGGGTCCAGTAGTGCGGCATGTGGCGCCTCATCAGAATACAAACCCGATGGTCGCCCACCAGGTGTTCGATGCTGGTTCCCAGAGAGTCGCCGGTGTCAGCGTAGCTCGGCAGAGCTCGGCGGTGGTTCGGCGGTGGTCGGGGGTAGCTCGGCGGGGCTCGGCGTAGTTCGGCGGTGGTCGGGGTTAGCTCGGCGGAGCTCGGCATAGTTCGGCGGTGGTCGGGGGTAGCTTGGCGGAGCTCGGCGTAGCTCGGCAGGGCTCGGGGGTAGCTCGGCGGTGGTCGGGGGTAGCTCGGCGGTGGTCGGGGGTAGTTCTCAGAGGTCGGGGGTGGTTCTCAGAGGTCGGGGGTGGTTCTCAGAGGTCGGGGGGGGGGGGGGGGGGGGGGGGGGGGCGTCGGCGGAGCTCGGCGTAGCTCGGCGGGGCTCGGGCGAATCGGACATTTGGGCGCCGAGGGTGCCATTCTCCCGAGCTCTCCCGGGGTGGCTCGGGTGAATCGGAGATTTGGTGCGCCGAGGGTGCCGCTCTCCCGAGGTCTACCGGGGAGGCTCGGGCGAATCGGACATTTGGGCGCCGAGGGTGCCGCTTTCCCAAGCTCTTCCGGGGAGGCTCGGGCGAATCGGAAATTTGGTGCTAGCAGGGTTCCAGGGCGTCTGTTCAAGGCGGCGGTGTCTCTCCGGTGCGGCGGACGATGACAGGGCGGCGATGACCATATTTCGGCAAGACAGGGCTCGGCTTTCCCCAATTGGCGTGCTCAGGCAGTCGTCCGACCAGATGGTGGCGGGTTAGAGTCGTGGTATGGCCTCCTTCTCTCCCTCGGCATACGGCGGTTCTCCGACGAGGTGGAGGCGCACGTAGCCAAGGCGACAGTCGTGATTCGGGGCTCGGCTATCTAGCGGCGGTGCCGAGGCAGACTTGGCGAACCTCGGCGGCCTTTCTCCGCAGCGCGAGGTGACCGGGGGTACTCGGAACGGATTTTAGGCGAGGCGGAACGTGTCGGCGGCGATGTCGCCGCGACTGTGAGGTTCTGGCGGGGTTAAGGAGGTCTTCTAGGAGATGTATACGCGTCCAGGGTCTATGGCGATGGTATACCAACTACCAATTTTGGCTACCGAGATTCCCAAGGTGCTCGGTTGTGGCGGCGGCGTGTCGCCGATGACGGCGGAAGGCGGCAACGCGGCTACGACCAAGTATTGGTTCAATCGAATGCGGTCTTGTCAAATTGGTGAGGCCAGAGAAGCATACAACACTCTGGTGGCGAACTTTAGCCATGGCATGACCTTCTTTTGGCGACGGCTCACGGCGGCGCTCCGGTAAGGTCGCGGCGCACGCGGCCAAGGCGATTCAGGCTTCCTCTAGCGCTTAGATCCGCGTAGCTAGCTCAAGGGGTCGTGGTGGTGCTCCACGACGCTCTAACCTATACGGGTGCTAGTCGGATTGCTCGGAACGGGTGATTCGGCGTCGGAACGCGTCGGTGGTGAGCGCGCTCCGCCGAGAACGCGTCGTGCTGCATTCTCGGTCTAGCAAGCTTGTAGTCCGGGGGTTTCGGCCGGTCGAATGAGTGCATGGTGCAGGTGATCTTCCCGAGCCGGTAAAGGCTCGTGCCTGCGCGTCCCGTGGGCGGAACGCCATGGCAAAAGCAGGGCGAGGTTCGGACATGGCGTGCGGTGGCTCACCGTGGTGTCGGTGAAGCTAGGATGGCGATGCAGTGGCGAGTCGGAGCCGTGCAGAGCGTACGCAGTGCCGTGCCGAACCGCGACGGGGCTCCGGCTTCTCCTCCGTGTCCGGCTCGGCGCGCTCCGCGGCGGCAGCGCTCCGGCAGCTCCTCCTCCTCTGCTCCGCCCTTCTCCCTCTCTCTCGGCTATGCGGTGGGGTGCGGTGGCTTGTGGAGCCGCAGCGTGGCGGCTGCGAGTGGGAATAGGCTAGGGCTCCTCGGGTGCTCCAATTTATAGGCGAGCTTGGCAGGTTCCCATGGCGGACGGCCGCGATTGATCTCGGAAGATCAGAGGGCTACGGCTGCTCGATGTTAGGGCTTCAGGGTGCACGCGGGCTCGCTTGGCGGCCAAGAATGAAGGGGACAGGAGGGGGACAGCTTCTGCGGGGCGTGGTGCTGTCGGCCGTGGGTCCGGGGTCACGCGAATTGCGTGCACTCGTCCCCGTCGCCTCTGCGAGGAAGAAGTACAGTGGGGGGGGCGAGAGCGGCTGACAGGCGGGGTCGGGTTGGCAGCGAGCGCGAGCGCGTGTGTGCCGGTCGCGCGCGCGCGCTGCCGAGCCGCAACGTGGGCCGTGCGCGGGTGAGGTGAGGAGAAGAAGGCCGGGCTGGCTTGGGCTGGCTTAGCAGACCGGCTGGCCGAATGGCTGGCCTAACTCTCTCTCCTTTTTCTATTTTCATTTTAGTGTATATATACATATATTGCCCATTTTAAATATTGAGTAAATACAAACATAAATTGCAATAAATCCCAAATGTGATGCATAGGCTGTTATTCTATGTGAATGGAATTAAAATGCAAGCTATACTCCTTTATTTACCAAATTCATAATGAAACCTATATGCTTGCACAAGAAAAATGGGTTTTCATAATAAATAAATGAAAAATTTTAATTGGTTGGGATTTTTAGATTGTGTGGATTTTTAGGGTTGTTACAGTCCTCCCCCCTCATTAGGATCTCGACCTTGAGATTCAGAGATAACGTACCCATCGAAGAGGTAAGGAAACATAATCCGCAAGTCCGATTCTTTCTCCCATGTAGCTTCCCTTTCAGTGTGATTGCTCCATTGTACCTTGCACATCGGAATGGTCTTGTTCCGCGTCTCCTTGGTATCCCGTGCCAAGATCTTGATCGGATGTTCCTTGTATTCAAGTGTGTCTTGCAGGTCTAATGCATCCGTAGGAACTTGCTCCTCGGGAAGCTTCAAACACTTCCTTAATTGCGAGACATGGAACACGGGGTGTACTCCAGATAATTCCTCCGGTAGTTCCAGCTTGTAAGCAAGCTTTCCAACCCTTTTACAGATCTTGTATGGCCCAACATATCTTGGTGCCAATTTCCCTTTTACGTGGAATCTGACGGTGCCACGAAGTGGAGATACCTTGAGGTAGACATAATCCCCAACCTTGAACTCAAGCTCTCTACGTCTTCTATCTGCATAACTCTTTTGCCTACTCTGTGCAATTCTCAAATTCTCTCTTACTTGGGCAACACCTTCTTCTGCTTCCACAATCTTAGCAGGACCGAAGAATGTCCTTTCACCTGGTTCTGACCACATTAGCGGGGTTCTGCACGGTCTTCCATACAACGCTTCAAATGGAGACATCTTAATGCTTGTCTGATAACTGTTGTTGTATGAGAACTCGGCGTGGGGTAGACAGCTCTCCCATCCTTCCTTGTACCTTAATACGCAAGCACGTAACATGTCCTCGAGAATCTGGTTCACTCTTTCTGTTTGCCCATCCGTTTGCAGGTGGTATGCGGTGCTATAGTCGAGCTTGGTCCCGATGGACTTGTGCAAGGATTTCCAGAACTGTGATACAAACTGTGAGCCTCGGTCAGATATAATACTCGGAGGCGCCCCATGTAACTTCAAAATGTTTGATACGTACAGATCTGCTAGCTTTTCAGCTCTATACTTCCTTTTGACCGGTATAAAATGTGCAACTTTGGTTAGACGGTCTACTATTACCCATATAGAATTATATCCATGCTCGGATCGGGGCAGTCCTAATATGAAGTCCATGGATATGCACTCCCACTTCCATTCTGGTATCTCAACTGGTTGTAGCAACCCTGCTGGTCTCTGATGTTCGGCCTTGATTCTATTGCATGTATCACATCGGGCTACATGCCCTGCAATGTCTGTCTTCATATTCTCCCACCAGAAGTGCTTCCTTAGATCATGGTACATCTTGGCTGACTCTGGGTGAATGCAATATTTGGAGTCATGCCCTTCCGACAGGATCTCTTCTCGTATCGTTGAATCCGTCGATACGCAGATTCTATCTTTGTACCATACAGTTCCCTGCTCATCTTCTCGGTATTCGGGGCCTCTCCCTAGCTTCATCAAACCACGGATATAGTCTATCTCAGGACAGTTCTTTTGCGCTTCATGGATCCGTGAGGTGAGATTGTACTCGACGCGAAGCTCATTTAGCATGCCATAGGAGACTACCTCGAGCTGGAATGCGTCGAACTCTCTCCTGAGCTCAGGCGGCATAGAGTTGGTGATGAGGGTATGGCAGTAGCTTTTGCGGCTAAGTGCATCAGTGACAACATTAGCCTTTCCTGGGTGATAATGGATCTCAAGATCATAGTCCTTGATGAGTTCTAGCCATCTGCGCTGCCTCATATTCAGATCTTCTTGTGTGAAGAAGTACTTCAGGCTCTTGTGTTCAGTGTAGATGTCACACTTGTTGCTTATTAGATAGTGTCTCCAAATCTTGAGTGCATGTACCACGGCTGCAAGTTCTAGGTCATGAGTCGGGTATCGCTGCTCATGTTCCTTCAACTGTCTTGAGGCATAAGCTATCACCCTTCCTTCTTGCATTAGTACACAGCCCAAACCTTGCCGAGAGGCATCACAATATACAACAAAATCTTTGTGAATATCGGGCAGGGCTAGTACAGGTGTAGTAGTGAGCTTCTCCTTCAAGGTCTGAAAACTCTTCTCACATTCAGGAGTCCATATAAACTTGTTCTCTTTCTTCAGCAAGTTGGTCATGGGTCTTGCAATCTTGGAGAAATTCTCAATAAATCTGCGATAGTATCCTGCAAGTCCCAAAAAGCTTCTGATTTCTGACACATTACGGGGTTGTTCCCACTCTTTCACAGCTTCAATCTTGGCTGGGTCTACTGCGACTCCTTCTCCTAACAGTACGTGACCAAGGAAAGCAACTTCCTCAAGCCAGAATTCGCACTTGGAGAATTTGGCGTATAGCTGGTTGCGAGACAACCTCTCCAAAATGGTCCTCAGATGACGTTCATGTTCCTCTTTTGTGGCTGAGTAAACCAATATATCATCAATAAATACCACCACAAACTTGTCTAGCTCATTCATGAAGATCTTGTTCATCATGTTCATGAAGTATAATGGAGCATTAGTGAGTCCAAATGAGACTACTGTGCACTCATACTGTCCATATCTAGAGACAAATGCAGTCTTCGGGATATCCTCTTCCCTGATCTTCATCTGATGGTACCCTGATCGGAGATCAATCTTTGAGAAGTACTTGGCCTTACTCAGTTGATCTAACAGATCATCAATGCGGGGCAATGGGTACTTATTCTTGACTGTGACCGCATTCAGATTCCGGTAGTCAATGCACATCCTCATCGTGCCATCCTTCTTTTTGACAAACAAAACGGGAGATCCCCAGGGCGAAGCACTAGGCCTAATGAAGCCCTTCTCCAGTAATTCTCCCAGCTGCTTCTTGAGTTCCTTCAACTCATCAGCCGACATTCTGTAGGGTCTTTTGGCAATCGGTGCAGTTCCTGGCATCAGCTCTATAACAAACTCCATATCTCTATCTGGTGGCATTCCTGGTAACTCCTCCGGAAACACGTCATTGAATTCACAGACTACTGGCACATCTCTGAATGTCAGCTCCATTTTACCTGCCTTAGTCTCCAGCGCACATAGGAGAGCTTGGACTCTCCAGATGCGCGGAACGTCTCATCGACATCTGAATTTATTAGGTATGTGCTCAGTGCAGTAATTATCTTGTAGTGGTTTAAGTAGGAGTTAGATGTTTTCAACGATTTAAATGAATTAAAACATTTTTCATGCTATCCTACACTCAACCAAAGAAGCATAGAGAACCATAAGAAGCATAAGATCCAAATGTCACTCATCACATGGTTATTATTACATAAAGGATGTTCCTAGCTGCTAAGAAGATCGTGCTATGCGCAGATAGCCAATGACAGGACAATTCATGGTATCACTAGTCTAAGGGCCACGCAGGGTCCCATAAGCTACTGGTGCATAAGGTCAAGTACGGCGTCGGGTATGCGGCTGTCCTCTGCCTCGATCTCGTCGTCGGTCATGGTCAGGCGCTTGACATAGTCGAGTGCTACTGCTAGCTCTGGAGTGGCCTCAATCTCCTGTATCCTTTGAGACGGACACGCTCCCAGGTTGAGCGTAGTGGGTGGTACGCGGAAGTCTCCCTCCCGGGGCTTCACCATCTCCAGTGGGGAAGCGAACTCTGTACCTTCCGGACCTCAATGGCTCTCCTGGCGTCGGACTGCTTCCAAGCTATCTCTGTCCTCCGTATCTTGTCCTTTAGGAACTCCACCATCTTCACGCGGTCGATCAGAATCCCTTGGTTGCGGGTGGACTTGTCCTCGGCTTTCTCCAGATGCTTTTCCAACTCCCTGATCCTGGAACGCAACGTGATCATCTCGACTACTCTGTCTCTGCTCCTCTGCTCCCTCTCAGCAAGTGCTCTCTCCTTGTCGTCCAGCCTCCTCTGTAATCCCAACACTCTGCTGTTCAGGTAGTCATTGCGAAGCCCAAAATCTCCGATCTTGTCTTGCAAGTCGGCGATCTCGGCTCGGTGTAACTCATCACGGCGCTGCATCTCCAACTGCAAGTCAGTGACTGCTCTGCTCAAACTCTCTAGGGTCTGAGTCCCTTTCTACAAACTGTCCTCGACCTCTGCCATGCGTGCTCGGTCACGCTGCCTCCTTTGCTCCAATGAGCTGATGAACTCGTCCTGCTCCTGGAGGTGGTGTGCCACTACGCGTAGGCAGGGGTCAGTCTCGGCCTGAACGATCTGGCTGGTGTACAGAATCCTCTGGATGGGGTCAGGGTGCAGCTCCAAGGCCTGAGGTAGCAGACGGAAGTGGGTCCCCTTAAGGTACTCGTATGCTGTGTACACAACTGCGCGTAGTACCTTGCGGGAGACAGACTGTACTCCGTCCTTCACAGTCTCTCCAGCAGTGTAGTCAGTAAAAACCGGCATTCCTGGAAGGGTCAGGCTGATGGGTGTCTCAACTCTGGTAGTGACAGGTCCTTCAAACCTCTCAGCCTCGACAAGCTTCCCTCGGCTGAAGTACTGGATCTGGTCAAACGGTGCTCCCAGCTCCTCCAGCACCTGGCGTAGTACCATGGCAAATCCACCGTGGTTCCTCCCATTGATCGGGATCTCAATAGTGCCGTCGTGCAGTGGACGAAGTGGTGGTCCAAGGTTGGTCATCTGCAAATTTTTTAAGAAACGGATTAGCAGGTCCTTGTATTAGATAAGCCATTGCATAAAAAGTGAATGCATGGTCGGTAATATAACCGAAAGAGAGTCTGGCTTCCTATTCTAACGTCCATTTTCTATGGGTCTCGTCCTACAGTCAAGTATGGCTCTGATACCAACTGAAACGACCTCGATTTCCGTGAAGGGAAATCCACAGGCTCGAATTGTAATTCAACAGATTGCTTGGGACAATCCATGAAATTACCCATATCTCAGTTGACACCAGGATCCATACAACGGTAATTAAGTCTTACATATACATTTATTACATCGCCACATTGGCGGAATCAACATTCAGAGAAGCTTTAGAAGATGCGGAAGCGATTCATCCTTCACGGCCAACTTGAGTGTAACACGTGACCCTATTCCTCGTCATCATCTCCCTCGAAGTCGTACTCATTCTCGTCACCTGACAGCAAATTTATCAGTACGATTTGTACTGGCCACGGAGCCCACCTATGCAGCATTTGCTTTGTGGAAAGTGGATGCAAGGCTATACAAGCAGACCTATAGGCTGGGGTTTTCCTATGCAGCTATAATCAATGTTTAATTAGTCAAGTTTTATCACCAGTTAACACCATCATCCCTTTTCCCATCACCACACCTCACATACCCACACCTCACTCTCATTCGACAGGCCCAACTCCCTCTCGGGCCTATCTCAGCGGCACACTACCACAACGGGTACACTGCCGGAAAAATGTTATCCAGGGGGAGAAAAGAATATGCTCTCATCTAATAGTGGTTGCAGAAACATTAGGAAAGGTCCATAGCCAACGAGTTGGCTTATGTATCGATCGATCAACCATACACTCTGCAGAGGTTTTACTACTCACAAGATTAGCCATCATCGATGCTGTACAATCATCTAGGCAGAATTCCGGGTGCTTGCTTGCCTAGGTCGGTACCACCCTACCACTCAGCCCTGGGATATTCTGGATCCAACACCATCATGCTGAGACTGGGAGACGCAGTACCGGGCCCCATCAGTGGTACTGCGCATCTAGAACGGTACGGGAATCTGCCATCCGTCACCGTCCACCCTTATCACCTCTCAACCTAGCAGTAGTGGCACCGCCCTACCAAGTAGTCCAGCCGTCTCCCGCCCATCAGAAGCGAGTGAGTAGCAAGGGAATCCAGATGTTTCCAGTCGCTAGTCAGATCCTAGGTTGTGACCAAGCAGGCATCTCCACTTAGGGGATACTCTCCCCGTGCCATCACAGCACCTCCGTCCACGGGCTTCAAACCACCAAGGCTATCCCACCCGGAACCTCCTCAACAACTTTACCCGCCACAGGTATCTCACTTGGGGATGCCCAGGTTGCACCCCCGGCACGACTTGCCCCATGGGCTTGTCTCACATCCCACTTGGTCGACATCAACCCTTACCACGCACCCAAGACGCACGCAGCACTCTCCCAGTGGTTATAATCAGTTATACACCGTCCCAATTCCACCACATAGCATATAGCAAGTAGAAAGTAGTGGAAGAGTAACAGTAAATTAAGCAGCAGCTAACCTAGCAGCGGACAGCAGGGTAAAGTCTTATCAAGGCAGGGAATTCAAATATACTACCATGCAACCAATCCATACATAATCATAAAGCAATAGCAACAATGTCATTTGCAATGCGTAAATAGGATCTAAGGATTTGGTGGGACGTGGCACCTTCGTAGTCGTCTCCTAGCTCTTGAAAGTACTCGTGGTCGTCTTCCTTAGTCAGATCCTCCTCCGGCTTTGAAATCGAACACGAAATAGTCGCGTCAGCGACTCCTATAGAGTATTTCAGAAAAATGCAATAAAATAAAGAGCCAAATGCACACAAACATAGTCTTAGATTGTAGATCTCATTTTTCTGAGAATTTTGATATATGGTGCGCAATTTTTGGACATCGTATGAATAAGTTATGAATTTCTGAAGATTATCCTATTTTCTGAAAATGGGAAAATTGGTCGGTTAATCAGGGGCAGCTCGGGATTGGTCCACGTGGCGCGCGGGTCCAGTAGTGCGGCATGTGGCGCCTCATCAGAACACAAACCTGATGGTCGCCTACCAGGTGTTCGATGCTGGTTCCCAGAGAGTCGCCGGTGTCGGCGTAGCTCGGCGGAGCTCGGTGGTGGTTCGTTGGTGGTCGGGGGTAGCTCGGCGGGGCTCGGCGTAGTTCGGCGGTGGTCGGGGGTAGCTCGACGGAGCTCGGCATAGTTCGGCGGTGGTTGGGGGTGGCTTGGCGGAGCTCGGCGTAGCTCGGCAGGGCTCGGCGTAGCTCGGCGGTTGTCGGGGGTAGCTCGGCGGTGGTCGGGGGTAGTTCTCAGAGGTCGGGGGTGGTTCTCAGAGGTCGGGGGTGGTTCTCAGAGGTCGGGGGTGGTTCTCAGAGGTCGGGGGTGGTTCTCAGAGGTCGGGGGGGGGGGGGGCGTCGGCGGAGCTCGGCGTAGCTCGGCGGGGCTCGGGCGAATCGGACATTTGGGCGCCGAGGGTGCCGTTCTCCCAAGCTCTTCCGGGGTGGCTCGGGCGAATCGAAGATTTGGTGCGCCGAGGGTGCCGCTCTCCCGAGGTCTACCGGGGAGGCTCAGGCGAATCGGACATTTGGGCGCCGAGGGTGCCGCTCTCCCGAGCTCTTCCGGGGAGGCTCGGGCGAATCGGAAATTTGGTGCTAGCAGGGTTCTAGGGCGTCTGTTCAAGGCGGCGGTGTCTCTCCGGTGCGGCGGACGATGACAGGGCGGCGATGACCATATTTCGGCAAGACAGGGCTCGGCTTTCCCCAATTGGCATGCTCAGGCAGTCGTCCGACCAGATGGTGGCGGGTTAGAGTCGTGGTATGGCCTCCTTCTCTCCCTCGGCATATGGCGGTTCTCCGACGAGGTGGTGGCGCACGTAGCCAAGGCGACAGTCGTGATTCGGGCCTCGGCTATCTAGCGGCGGTGCCGAGGCAGACTTGGCGAACCTCGGCGGCCTTTCTCCGCTAGCGCGAGGCGACCGGGGGTACTCGGAACGGATTTTAGGCGAGGCGGAACGTGTCGGCGGCGATGTCGCCGCGACTGTGAGGTTCCGGCGGGGCTAAGGAGGTCTTCTAGGAGATGTATACGCGTCCAGGGTCTATGGCGATGGTATACCAACTACCAATTTTGGCTACCGAGATTCCCAAGGTGCTCGGTTGTGGCGGCGGCGTGTCGCCGACGACGGCGGAAGGCGGCAACGCGGCTACGACCAAGTATTGGTTCAATCGAATGCGGTCTTGTCAAATTGGTGAGGCCAGAGAAGCATACAACACTCTGGTGGCGAACTTTAGCCATGGCATGACCTTCTTTTGGCGACGGCTCGCGGCGGCGCTCCGGTAAGGTCGCGGCGCACGCGGCCAAGGCGATTCAGGCTTCCTCTAGCGCTTAGATCCGCGTAGCTAGCTCAAGGGGTCGTGGCGGTGCTCCACGATGCTCTAACCTATACGGGTGCTAGTCGGATTGCTCAGAACGGGTGATTCGGCGTCGGAACGCGTCGGTGGTGAGCGCGCTCCGCCGAGAACGCGTCGTGCTGCGTTCTCGGTCTAGCAAGCTTGTAGTCCGGGGGTTTCGGCCGGTCGAATGAGTGCATGGTGCAGGTGATCTTCTCGAGCCGGTAAAGGCTCGTGCCTGCGCGTCCCGTGGGCGGAACGCCATGGCAAAAGCAGGGCGAGGTTCGGACATGGCGTGCGGTGGCTCACCGTGGTGTCGGTGAAGCTAGGATGGCGATGCAGTGGCGAGTCGGAGCCGTGCAGAGCGTACGCAGTGCCGTGCCGAACCGCGACGGGGCTCCGGCTTCTCCTCCGTGTCCGGCTCGGCGCGCTCCGCGGCGGCAGCGCTCCGGCAGCTCCTCCTCCTCTGCTCCGCCCTTCTCCCTCTCTCTCGGCTATGCGGTGGGGTGCGGTGGCTTGTGGAGCCGCAGCGTGGCGGCTGCGAGTGGGAATGGGCTAGGGCTCCTCGGGTGCTCCAATTTATAGGCGAGCTTGGCAGGTTCCCATGGCGGACGGCCGCGATTGATCTCGGTAGATCAGAGGGCTACGGCTGCTCGATGTTAGGGCTTCAGGGTGCACGCGGGCTCGCTTGGCGGCCAAGAATGAAGGGGACAGGAGGGGGACAGCTTCTGCGGGGCGTGGTGCTGTCGGCCGTGGGTCCGGGGTCACGCGAATTGCGTGCACTCGTCCCCGTCGCCTCTGCGAGGAAGAAGAACAGTGGGGGGGGGGGGGGCGAGAGCGGCTGACAGGCGGGGCCGGGTTGGCAGCGAGCGCGAGCGCGTGTGTGCCGGTCGCGCGCGCGCGCTGCCGAGCCGTAACGTGGGCCGCGCGCGGGTGAGGTGAGGAGAAGAAGGCTGGGCTGGCTTGGGCTGGCTTAGCAGACCGGCTGGCCGAATGGCTGGCCTAACTCTCTCTCCTTTTTCTATTTTCATTTTAGTGTATATATACATATATTGCCCATTTTAAATATTGAGTAAATACAAACATAAATTGCAATAAATCCCAAATGTGATGCATAGGCTATTATTCTATGTGAATGGAATTAAAATGCAAGCTATACTCCTTTATTTACCAAATTCATAATGAAACCTATATGCTTGCACAAGAAAAATGGGTTTTCATAATAAATAAATGAAAAATTTTAATTGGTTGGGATTTTTAGATTGTGTGGATTTTTAGGGTTGTTACAACCACCTACCGATTTAGTATCTCTGTAGCATCTAGGGCCTAGTGGTTTCGGAGATTAATGACAACGGAAGATTACTATGACTAACGTGTGTTTAGCAGAGTCACATAGATGTTAGGTCATAATAATGAGTAGGTTCATGCCCTACGAGGATGGAATCCATTTCGGTTTTAAAAGATGGATGGCAAGGTTAAGGACGGACTAGTTCTAAGTGCTAACTGGAGTTAAGAGACACTTAGAGTAGTTTAGAACTTTATTTTCCTTTGACTGTACTATTATGAGGGGCATAGATGGGTAGCTTGACCTAGAGTAGGGTGAAATAGTTTAGGTGTGGTGCATATTTGGAGCTCAGAGGCTCTTGAGAGTGAGAGAATCAAACTTCATTTTGGAAAGTTTTTGAATCGCTGAAATTTTGACTGAGTTTAGGGATCGAACCCTGAGTAGACTAGTCATTGGACCATTGCTCAGAGTCCGACGGCCACGTGGCACCCCCAGCCTGCTTCTCAGCTACTTGGAAGCGTCGGACCGGGAGTGGTATGGTCGTCGGACCAATACTCGCTAGTCCGACGTGTTCAGTGAGTGTTTCAGCGCGTCAAACTTTGGCTACAATCTAGCGTTAGACCAATGCTTGCGAGCAGAAGTGACCAGACAGGTTTTTAGGGCGTTGGACTCGTTCCAGCGGCCTACTTCAGACCATTGTCCGTCACCGTCCGACGGTTCCAGAAAGGAACAGAGAGCTCCAGAGCGCGTCGGACTAAGTCCGACGGTGGGCGTCGGACCATTGGTTAGCGTTCGACAGCCCTCTAACACAGTAACGGCTACAAGCTGACTGTGCGAGTTGGAACGTGAGAATTGGTCCGATGGTGAGCCCTAGGGTCCAAGGCCGACGCTTCGCAGACAACATTTTTTAGTACAAACGACTAGTTTTGGGGAGGAGGAGTGTTTATACTCCACCATTGCCTCCATTCTAACTCTCTTGCCCATTTGTTCAGCTGAAGCAACCCTTGTGACCTTGTGAGAAGCAAGAGCCTAGTGTAGTGAGTGATTTGAGGATCCTTTGTGAGCAAGCTACTAGAGCAAGATCAAGAGTGATAAGTGTGCATCTATCCATCTCTTTGGCCTTGTTTTTGGTCAAGTGAGAGTTTGTAACAGAACCGCCTAAATCATGGGACCCACAGGCACCTATCATTGTCACTAATGACCTCTGACAGCCGGGCCTGTGTCCCAAATGACCTAGAAGGCTCTGCCGGGCTACACCAGCACCCGTTTCTCCGAAGGATCCCATTGCAAAGCCATTACAGAATTACAGCATTTCATAATAAAATACATCAGAGTAGAAGTGCGGAAAGGTTATATAGTACTTAGATTACAAACCAGTTGTCCAAATAGAATTTAAGTGCAGTTATTACAAACCATAGATAAATAGCAGTAGCAGTGGAATAACCAAATATAACATAATTAGGTAATGATAATTGGAACCCTGCCCAAGGGTTTAGCTTCACTCGTCGTCACTTCCCTCCTGGATAACAGTCACGCAGCATGTGTTGACGGTGGATATACCCTAAAATTCCACATTCAAACACCGTCAACAGGCCTCGAATTCAAGGGAAGATAAACATATCATGAGCATATTTTATCAATTACTAGTTCCACATGTACTCTTAGCTTGTGATTGCAGGAAACACTAAATCAGTACAAAAGTGAGCAGCTAGGGGCTAACTACATGGTTCGGCCGAACCATGATATGTTGCCCCAGGCCACCACCTTTCAACATATTGCATACAACATCCAATGGAGGAGACCAGAGCCAGGGGGGGCCCCACCCGTGGGTCGGCCGAACTGCCCATGGGGCCCACCTGGCTCTGGTGACGTGGCAGGATCCGTGTGACACTCCAACCAAGTTATTTCATCCATCAGATCAACCTGTGCTTTCATTCAACGGTGGAGATCAAAGGCACACGGATTGAGACATGAAACGAAACAACCAAGACAGAACCAACATATGGGGAGAGTCTATAACAGATGGGGACCACGCTGGTGGGCCTAGCCCACCAGGGGTGGGTCGGCCGAACCATAGAAAGTGGGCCCAAGCCACCTGCACACTCCCCGACTGGTGGGGACAGCTTCTAGAAGATCCTGGCTGGGCCCACCAGTCATAGGGGGGTCGGCCGAACCCCCCTGGTGCCCAGCCAGGTCGGTTGGCCTCCACCGACTCCAAGCATGCTTCCCATGTGCTCAAATTGCCACAGCCGTCCATCTTATGGCGGTTACAAGGCGGTGGATCCAAGGGTGGAGGTTGAGGAGCACACGGATCGCTGACGTGGCATCCCTCCACTCTCCACTATAAATAGAGGCTGCCCACTCCTCTTAAAGACACACCATACACCATACAACTCAAGGAGCAAGCTAGAGTTCTACTCTTTAGTGGTAGTATTAGTCTAGTGTGGGAGTTAGAGTCGAGTCGAGCTGCGCTCGGAGTCTTCGGAGTCGTCTGTTAGAGAGTCTGGTATAGCTCTTGTACCTTTCCTTCTGTAAGACTTTATCTTTATCAATATATATAATCTTTACTTTACTTCACTAAGTTCTTACTTAGTCTTTACTATTCTTTATAGTATTGTTGTGTCTTGTCTTATTTTGTACTTGTCTTATACTTGATAGTGATCTTGTCCCAGCTCAACGTGTGTTAGTTCATCGCCTGCCATAGGGTGTTCTAGTTGTTGGTACGCAGCTAGAATAGTGAGACTTAGACTAGATCTTGCCTTTGATTACCGCTTGTCACACGGATTGTTTATGGGTGCTAGCAGGTGGTGACAGCCCTGTCTAGTCTTAGTATCCCTCCACATGTTTTAGGCAAGTTCTTAAAAGGTAGGCTCCCATAAGATTGTAGGCACTTCGGGTAGAGGTTTTGTCCTCTATTGTCTCGCACTACCCCCTGCACACCGGTAGTAAGGTACTATCTCGGTATAAGTCATCTATTTGATAGGATAAGTCATAAGAGTAAAGTAAGTGTCATAGGAGTCTTATACTCACTCGTTGTCCTCCCACCTAGCTATACTCTACTAGTTATCTTTTAGTTATCTTAATACTTGTTGTGTGTTGGTGTCATTACCCTTTTCCTCTATTTATCGACTTACCCCCTACCATTAGTTGGTACTAAGTTGGTATAGACTTAAGGATCTATCTCTTTTTATTAATTATTCCTAGCAACCGCTTTCCCTTGGGATAAAAATAAATAACGATACCTTGGAATACTCCCGGGTGAAATGCTACAGCGGTATATTCTGTGCGCTTGCGGAATTATCCAATAGACATAAGAAATACTCTCAGGGCACTTCTGCCGCCATTATCATAGATAGCCTAACACCCTGTCTCTGGTGGTTGCGCTAAGAAGTGTCAACAAGCATTTCTGACGCCGTTGCCGGGGAAAGCATCAGTCTAGGAATATTAATAAAAAAATTGAATCCAGAGTCTATTATCAATTTAGTTATTGATTAGTGTTAGGGGCTTACCCCTATCTGTTTTTCTCGTTACCGTGAAGCTAGACAGTGCATGAACGGTTTCCAATTGTCGTCAAATTATATTGAAGATCCCGAGCAATTGTTGAGAAGAACTAGACGCCGTCAAGTTCCACCTCAAAGGTTCATCTGAAACTTGAATCCGTTCGAGGAAAGAGGCTCCGTATTATCAACTAAGGAAGCTATGGCCCAAAAGACCATCTCCGAGTTCTCTGCGCCGTCCGCTAACAACATTGCCACCGGACCGCAGCTCAACTTTGGAGATGCTACCTTTGAGCTCAAGCCTGCACTCATCAACATGGTGCAAGCTAATCCATTCTATGGAAAGCCACACGAAGACACCAATGCTCATCTCCAGCACTTTCTGGAGGTGTGTGGGACTTTCACCATCAAGAACGTCTCGGCTGATGCCATCCGTCTTTGCCTGTTCCCATTCTCACTGCTTGGGAAGGCAAAGCAATGGTTCTATACCAACAAGAGTGAAGTCACCACCTGGGAGAAGTGTGCCAACGCTTTTCTCAAGAAGTTCTTCCCAATGGGCAAAACAAGTGATCTCCGTGGCAAAATTTCAAGCTTCCAACAACAAGCGGACGAGACGATTCCTGAAGCATGGGAATGTCTCCAGGAGTACATTCGTGCCTGTCCTCATCATGAGATTGAAGAATGGCTCCTAATTCAAGGTTTCTACCATGGGCTGACTGGATTAGCCCGTAGTCACCTTCATGCTGCAGCCGGAGGAGCATTCCTACAACACAATGTCAAGGATGCTAAGGACCTCATTGAGAAAATGGTTATCAACTAAGGATGGAATGTGGAACGCCTCCAGCCCAAGAAAAGGGGTATGCACACCATTCATGAGGTGGACATGCTCTCAGCAAAAATGGACCTCTTGATGAAAAAGATCGAGGAAAGTTCCAAGAAGGAACAAGAGGCCATTAGACCCACTGCCACCGCACGAGCAATCGAAGCTGATCCATGGTGCGAGGTATGTGGTGGAGAAGATCATTCGGGTAACAACTGTCCCGAGACGAAGGAGGAAGTGAGCTTCATCAACGACAGCAACAACAATGGGTATCGACCCCAGCAACAAGGAGGATGGAACTCGTGCCCCTTCTACCAAGGAAATCAAGGTAATGGTTACAACAATAATTTCAATAATTTTTATGGTAATCAACCTTCTCTTAAAGATCTTGTCTTAGGCCAATCTAAAATTAATGATAGCATAAACAAGAAAATAATGGTTAATGATAAGATTCTTGAAAATCTTAGTGAGAAAATGGATAGCTTGAACACTGCTATGAAAAATCAATTGAGCTTTAATAAAATGTTAGAAACCCAATTAGCTCAAATAGCAGTAGCTGTCCCATCATTTGAACAGGGTAAGATCCCTGGGAAACCTGAGGAACCAATTAAAGGTGTTAAGTTAATTTCCACGAGGTTTGGTAAGCCTCCGGTTAGGCAAAACCCTGGGTTGTCTTCTTGATCCGCCATTCATGGCCAAGAAGAGTGACCCTGGCCATCCTACCATCACATGCGAGATCGGGCCATACACTTTCAACAATGCCTTTTGCGACCTTGGATCCGGCGTCAACATCATGTCCAAGGTAATGTACGAGAACTTGCTAGGGGGACCCTTGTACCCCACTTTTGTCAAATTGTAGATGTCCAATCAATCAATCTGGTTCCCCGAGGAATTGGCAAGAGACATCCTTGTAAAAGTTTAAGATGAGTACATCCCCACCGACTTCATCATTCTTGACATGGGGGGCCGATGACGAAGTCCCTGTCATCCTAGGAAGGCCGTTCCTCAACACCGTGAATGCCATCATCTACGTGGGATCCGGCCAAGTCCACTTCCAACTCCTAGGTAAGAGAATTAAATGTCCTTTCAATGGCTATAAATCAATGCAACAGGCAAGGAAGAATCTGTGGAGAAACAAGCCACAATATGCATCCGCCGAAAGAATCAACCGCCAAGGTCCAAAAAGGCCGAACCGGTAAGTAAGGCTGAGGTGATAAACAAGGCTGACTCCGCCAAATCACAAGCATCAACCAAGAAGGAATGGCGAAAGAAAGAGGTGCGATCATCACGGTCTCCGTCTCTGGGACCGATCGAAGCACCCGAAGAATGAACCTGAACTGGAGAGGTCCTGCTCTACGGACCTAAAACATGGAGCCCTTACTGGTAAGGTAAATCAGTATTTATCCCATATTTAATTCTTGCAATTTCAATTTTGAATTTTCTTCATTGCATTTCATGTTTAATTTGTGCAACATTTTATTTCAACAAAATAAAACAAGTATATGAATAAAACTTGAAGAAGATTATTTCTGCTCACACCTGAGGTGGTGGGACAACCTAGGTGGGGTCAGCCGACCCTACCATGGGGCCCACCCACCTCTGGTGGTGTTGGCCTGGTGTCCTGATCATGTTCCCAAAATTTGAACACCAGCTCCTTTTGAATTTTGGCCGACCATTCTTTTGTCATGACCATTCCCATATGCTTCAAGGAGAATCCAACACCCACATCAATCCAAATTCCAAAAAGTGGACACTTTGGCATGCATGAGTGCTCCCATGGTCCATGGGAATCACTTTAAATATGTCCCCACTTTTGTCATACACCTTTTACCTTCACAAAACACTAGACAAGGGAATCTCTGAAAATTTCAAAACTTTTGGTCCACCACTAGTCTCTACTTTTCTGGACACACTGTTTAAAGCTGAAAGGGGACAAACCCTGGGTCGGCCGAACCAAGATTTGGCTCCTTTCAAGAAAGTGGAGTTTGAATTCAAATAGATTCCCTGTCCAAATGTAAAAGCAACTCTGATCCTGTAATTATTGGTTCGGCCGACCCATCAATAAAGCCCTGTCGGCAAATTTGAATTTGAAATCACTTAAGTTCCATGTCCAAGGGAGAAAGCAACAAAAACCAGACCATGGGGGGTTGGCCGAACTGGGCCTAGTGGCCTGGCCACCAGCCCTTCTCCCCCTATAAATACCTGTGACAGAACCGCCTAAATCACATGGCCCACAGGCACCTGTCATTGTCACTAATGACCTCTGACAGCCGGACCCGTGTCCCAAATGATCTAGAAGGTCCTGCCGGGCTACATTAGCGCCCGATGTCCTCCGACAGGATCTCATTGCGAAGTCATTACAGGATTACAACATTTCATAACAAATTACACCAGAGTAAAAGCGCGGAAAGATTATAAGATACTTAGATTACAAATCACTTGTCCAAATAGGATTAAGGTACAAATATTACAAACCATATTTAAAATAAGTAGCAGTGGACCGACGATACAACATAATAAGGTATTTAAATGATAAGAACCCTGCCCAAGGGTTCAACCTTATTCCTCCTCACTACCCTCCTGGACCACTTTCACGCAGCAAGGAGCGAAACAGATCTCCGGCTGCTGAATCCCTGCAACATGGGGTTAACAAACCCTGAGTACTGGGGTACTCCGCAAGACTTACCCGACTAAGAAAAAGGATTGAGACTCAGGAATGCAGGCTGAGGGGAGTCAAGGTAAGGCCGGAGCAAGAGTCAAGAGTTTTGCAGAAAAGCATTACTAACTTATTTCAATATTTTAACTCAGTCTTATTTTAATCATATCCATATATCCAAATTCCTTTTCATATATCATTATACCTTCAAAATTCTTACTCATTCTCAAAACACCTAGTTTCGAACCACTTTTCAATTGTAGGTCAAAGGATCAAGTCTCCATATCCGAGGAGCAACGACGATTCGAATCGATTAGTACCCAGCTGGGGATCCCTATCCACACTGCATATGTAGCACTTAAGCTTGCATATACCAACTCCGGCTACCACGGCTTTTCTACCCCTGAACCGGTCCTGCGCCACCCGAGAACACAGTACTCCTCTCCTCTCCAGGCACGCCGGCCACGAGGGTACACGCTGCTCTCGCCATCTCTCCACTCCCAGTGCGTGGTTGTCGGTTCAGGTAGCAGAGCTACCGGAGTCAGAGCTTTCCGTAGTATGTGGCTAGTTGCAAAGTCTCGATCACAGCAGGCCTCCAATGAACGGTCCCTAATTCTTTTCCGCCGGCGACATTGCATTGGGACTCTAACCCAAATACAACTGTCCCAACGGTTTTCAAATCCCTTTCCCGCCGATGGTCAAGCATTGGGACTCTAACCCAAATTCACAACCAACGAACGGAAAATCCCTTTCCGACGGTTACGGTGCATTGGGACTGCTACCCAAGTACACAATTTCCGAACGGACTCAAGTCCCTTCCCCTTTTTCATGATCCTTAATTATCACATTTTCATAGGTCAAAAATAGCCTTTTATTGCAACTCTAAATTGAGTAAGCAGTACTAAGCATTTTTGAATATTTTTATTTTTAAACAGGTTTCCGGGATATTATGTATCAAGGCAGGTAATGCATCAATATAGGTGACAAGCAACTCCTATCAACCTAATGCATTAATAGACTCAAGTGATAAAAACTTTATAAAACACAAGGCGGGGCTAGATGCACCGGGGCTTGTCTTGAATTGCGTACAGCGTCGGGTCGGGATCGGTCCCGCAGATGTCGAATCCTTGGATAACCTCTGGAGTGACCTCCTCAGCAGCAGTCTCGACCTGGGCCTCCTCGGGAACGGGCACTACACGTATGCAATGATGGATGCTTAGCATGGCATGAGGACAACAAATGAAGTGCTTAAAAGTAAACCATTAAGATCTTGAGTACAACTTTCCTTCACGGTAAAGTTGTAAACATTTTATGGAAGGTAAAAGCGATGTTTCCTATTTTTTTTTTGTTTTATTGACCATTTTAACGGTCACAGAAAGCCGCTGCACAGCTTTACTACAACCAACATGCGACCCTAATACTTCTGTCAAGGATCACTATGGTGAAAGACCCTTGAGCCAATCAATCCAAAATCACACCAAACAATAGGGATTATGCGCTTAACTTAATTCTATTAACCCATAAACCCCATACTTAATTAACAAGTGTACTAAGAGTTTCCAATTGAGCCCAAATTTACCAAACAGATAGATCTTACCCTAAAATAGTACCACATAAATTTTCATGATTTTTGGATAATTCTGGAATTTATTAAAATTACTCAAAGTTGCATTTCTTAATTAATATGCTGATTTTTAGTTCCTGCAGAAAGTGTCCAAACCCTATATATAATATTTTTATAAAATACTACATGCTCCAGAGAGTATCCACAATTATTTTCATGATTTTTAGATTAACAGAAATAATACTTACAAAAAATAAAAAACTCAGGAACTATTCAAAGCAATTTAAAATAGCAATCCCTTTGAAATTCCACGGGAAAATGGAAAACGCCTATCTGGCCCAGAACGGCCCAAGTCGGACAGGCCGGCCCACTCGGCCGCTCCCGCACCGGCCCGCGCGCTCGGCCGCGCGCGCGCGCTAAGGGACGCTGACAGGCGGGGCCCCCCTGTCAGCTCCCTCTTCCACCTCCCGCGCGCCCGCGCGCGTGCGCACTCGCGGCGGCCCGCCGCGGATTTCGCCGCCGGCGATCTCGGCAATGAAACCGCGCGCACCTACGAGAATCCCCAAGCCCAGCGCACACCCTAGCTAGGTTAACCCCGACCCCACGTGCCTCCGACGAGCTCCACCTCGCCCATGGCGGATGCGACGGCACGGCGACCCTGGCCCGGCCGCGACGGTGCGGTAGAGTAGAAGGAAAAAGGGCAGGGAGGACCAGGAGCTCACCACGACTCTAGTCCGACGTCTGGCCGAGGCTGAGATGGATCGGAGCAGCGAGCTTGACGACGGCGGCGGCGTGCAACGGCTCGGCCTCCACGGCGAAGTCGCGTTCCGGTGATCCTAGGGGACAAAATGGGACGCCGCTGCGAGCATGAGCTAAGGTATGACTCATAGAGCCGCAAACGGACGGTCTAAGGCAGAGAGACTCACCACAACGAGCTCGTCGCGCGAGGAGTGGCTGCGGCGGTGCTCCGGACACCCGCGGAGACGGCGACCACGTTCCGACGCACACGGACCTCTACGGCTTGCACCACCAGTGGCAAACGACGCGCAAAGGAGTTGGCTAATCAACAGCAAGCTGGAGGCAACGGTGATGACTCGGTGAGGGCGAATTTTGCCACAAACCGAGGCGGGCACGACGGCGAGCGAGAGAGAAGAGCGACGGGGACCGGGCGACCGTCGCCATTTAAGGAGCTGGAAGGGAGGGAACAAGCCGATCCGAGTCGGTGCGGGGTCCCCTACAAGGTCGACTGCGCCGGGGGGGCACACGGCCGGCCGGCACGGGCGGCGCCGCGCGCGCGCGGCGCGGACGGCTGCCGGCCCCTGTTCGCGAACAGAGGAGGGGGCAGATTACTGTAGCCCGATTAAGTGCCATTCAACCGGTTTTGACTGATTTCTCAAAATTTTGTGTGCCAACTTGGAAAGATGTAAACATAAAAGTTGTAGTTTTCGAAATTCTGAACAACATTGGTTTAGGGATCAACTCCAATTTTTGAATAATTTTGAAACTATTCAAAAGGGGGTAGAAGAGGGTTTTAAATTTCAAACTGAATTTTTAAAATTACTTTTAAATTTATTTAACAACTTGAAAAATTGCCAAAATAGAAGTTGTCCTATTTGAGTAGCTTTACAACTTTCATTAAATGAGTTTGGTCAGATTCTCAATAGTTTTTAAATTGACATTTCAAATTTGAATTTCAAAGTGGTAATTAGGGTTTAATTTGAATTTATATTGAAGAACTTCAAAAACACCCAAAATAAAAGTTGTTACATATAAAAAGATCTACAACTTCTATGAAGAGACCATGACCAGCTTCCAAGTAGATTTTGATTTAGGGTTTTGGGTCCGATTAGGGCTTAAATTCAAATCTTTCTTTTGATTTGTTTTTAATTAGCAAATCAGGGATTCAATTATGATATCCATAACATTAATGAATAAGTCACTCTAAAGACCCTAATCACACTCATATGTAGATGCTCAAAAATAAATATGATGACATGGCAAAATTAATTAGCCATAATACCCTGGGTATTACAATACCCTTCCAATGTGTGCTCAAATTCACACTCAAACCAGCTGATTTCTGCCGAGCACACAATCTCCCTTTTTCTCTCCATTTGAGCAAGATCTTTCTCAAGTTTAGCTTAAGTTTAGCCACTCAACCAGAAAACCAAAAATATTGTAGTAGTAGAAGCTTGTCCCACTCTCATCTTTGCTCTCAAAATCTTTTTTGTGGAGGTAGCCATACCCCGCAAGGACTACTAACAGTGGAATAGCTAACGCTAACGCTAACGCTAACGCTAATCCCTGCTGTCGTAGTGTGTTCTTGTGTTAGCTCATTGTTGCAGGATGAAGAAGTTCTCCTCCGCACTCAAGAAGGTCAAGAGTGTCGTAGGGAGTTCCTCCCGACGACCCCGCCATGATGAAGATGAAGGAAGAGAAGCTCCACCAAGAAGAAGCTTCGGAGTGCCTTCCGAGAGGACGTTCGACCCTGAGAGCGGCCTCATGCTAAATCAAGAAGGGTACCAAAGGTACACCTCCATCCGACACCGAGGGTATGAACATACCGGCATCATCGACCCTGTCCTTTTGGACAGCACAGGTATGACCACGGAATTCAATACTATTTTCAATACAATCAGTTGGGGAAGTTTTTGGGAAATGCAAGAACTTGGAATAGAAAAACTCACCATTGAATTTCTATGCTCTTTACAAGCCACTGAAAATAATGTCTACTTTCCGCATGTTTAACCAAGACTATAATTTAACATGGGGAGGTTTTAGCATGGCACTTGGTTTTGATAATGACTGTCATCTAGATCTTGTCAATGCAACAAGAAGATTTGATAAAGCTGAATTTTGGAAAGCTATAACAGGATCTAATGATTGCTCTGACCCTTAAACCGATGAAATTCATAATCCTACTTTGCGCTTGATTCGATACTGGATGGCTATAACTTTTCTTCCTGGCTCTAATGTGCAAGTTCTTTACAATGATGAATTAAGACTGTTCTATGCCATGACAAAGAAAATAAAAGTTTCACCTGCTAAAATGTTAGTGCACTTTTGGCTTGGTATTTTCCATAGAAGCGAGCCCTTATTCTTCACTTCTTTTATCACTCGCATTGCGGAAACAATGGACTTGCTAGATGGAAAACATTACTTTGAATACATTGCCTCTCCTAGAGATATTGTAACCGAAGATTTCTTGATAAGTACTCAAGTCCTACAAAAAAATAAAATGGTGATATAAAAATGATTTATCCCGGCCATACAGCCGAAATCTCTCTCCCTTGTGAGAGACGTCGGTTGTATGCGCTGCGCACGCTAACCATAAATTGGGACCGAGAGGCAAGAAGCTAAAATGTTGCAGGACCAAGAAGGGTGACAAGGAGCATGTCACAAGCCGCCCAATTCGAGCAAGGCGGCACATCACGAGCTGCAGGGAGATATGAAGAAGAAGGTGATGAGGCAAGTTCCATGGACATTTCAAGGTCCACGGAACGGCCTCAACAGCACACTCCAAGAGTGTGCACTCCCCGTCCGTCCACACGGGCGAGGGGCCGTCGAAGCCAAGGATCGGAAATGGACCAACTCATCAATGACATGGGCGCAATGTAAGTTGAGCAAGATGCAACTCTGAATATAGCACAACAAAATGCTCAATTATTGCAAACTGTCCAAGATGAAGAAGCACAACGCTGGGCGGGATGGTTCCAATACTACCCGCCACCACAATGAGCAAAAGGACAAGCTTGGGGGAGATCCTCTCCCCCACCAAGGTAAGTATTCTATCCTAGCTATTTACATTATTGCATATAAAAAAATGCATAAGATAAAATACCAAAAATATTTTCCTTATTTCCATATGACTCATGAATATTTATCTTCTTCATGGAAATGATGAATAGTTGCTCTGTTAATGTTTCTTTAATGCTTAGTTTACAACTTAGTACTTCTTCGAGTATGGATCACTTGGCTCATTTAAATCATCATGAACCTGAAAACTTTATGGATGCTAAGTGCTAGACCTAAGTCCAAGTTGTTGTGAGATATGATATAGTGAAACAAGAGCTACTTTAATATTGTTCTAAGCATGCATGATTACTGGAGATTTATTTCTTAAACAAACAAAACCTTATTGTTCCTCAATGGTGATAAATTCCTACCATAGCCATATATGTTACACATGTCAAAAACCTTCCACATAAGCTATTTGCTTTGTGTTGAGTGTTGTCAAGTCTTGTTGACCCTTATTGAGAGTCTTATCATGCTCCCAAGATCAAGATCACGTACACACCATATATACATGCTGCTTCTACACTGGAAGTACGCAACCACATGCCTTTCATTTCCACCAAAAAAATGCTTCATGTGTTAAAGTCATAGAAAATCTCTCTTAGTCATTATGGTAGTAGAGACAAAAAGGTTATGCAAAATGAAAATAAAAAGAAAGAAAGATGGACACAAGAGGGTCCATAGAAAAGAAAAAAAAAATATTTGAGCAAGTCTAGTCTCATAAATAAAAGAAAAATGATAGGCATGTCTCTAAAATTTATTAGAGAGAGATACAATTCAAATAGAGGAGCATTATATTCTATCATCATCCATACACTTGCACATCTTGATCTAAGGGCATGACACTTCTCTCTTTGGATCCAAGCTTTGACTCTACAACATATGCAAAGTAAGTATGCTATATTCTTTCATTCCTACCTTCAGCTCCACATAAGCCATTTTTAGAAGTAGGATGATAAATAGAAGGCAACATTTACTTTATTCCTTGGTAAGGAATCACACACCATTCGAGCGATATGAGAGAACCATATGAGGAACATTAAGTTTTCTTTTGAAAAACATTGTTAAAACCTCCAGTATGAAACTTGCAAAGAATGAGAAAAGTAGTGCTCAAGTTAAACTGTTCTGTCTCTCAACCACCTAAGGCAAAGGGAAAGTCATTAGTCCCATAAAGGACTAAGGTAAAATGGGTGAATTTCTATAGCCAATTTTTCCATTCAAAAGAGAAGTATTTAGTTGTACACATGGTATTATTGAAACATGAACATTGTAGCAACTCTTGATTCACCGAGGCTAAGTTTAATTATTTGCTCGGGACAAGCAAAGGTTAAGCTTGGGGGATCTTGTTGACGGTGGATATACCCTAAAATTCCACATTCAAACACCGTCAACAGGCCCCGGATTCAAGGAGAGATAAACATATCATGAGCATATTTTATCAATAACTAGTTCCACATGTACTCTTAGCTTGTGATTGCAGGAAACACTAAATCAGTGCAAAAGTGAGCAGCTAGGGGCTAACTGCATGGTTCGGCCGAACCATGATATGTTGCCCCAGACCACCACCTTTCAACATATTGCATACAACATCAAATGTAGGAGACCAGAGCCAAGGGGGGGCCACCCATGGGTTGGCCGAACTGCCCATGGGGCCCACCTGGCTCTGGTGACGTGGCAGGATCCGTGTGACACTCCAACCAAGTTATTTCATCCATCAGATCAACCTGTGCTTTCATTCAACGGTGGAGATCAAAGGCACACGGATTGAGGCATGAAACGAAGCAACCAAGACAGAACCAACATATGGGGAGAGTCTATGATAAATGGGGACCACGCTGGTGGGCTCAGCCCACCAGGGGTGGGTCGGCCGAACCATAGAAAGTGGGCCCAAGCCACCTGCACACTCCCCGAATGGTGGGGACAACTTCTAGAAGATCTTGGCTGGGCCCACCAGTCATAGGGGGTCGGCCGAACCCCCCTGGTGCCCATCCAAGTCGGTTGGCCTCCACCGACTCCAAGCATGCTTCCCATGTGCTCAAATTGCCACAGCCGTCCATCTTATGGCGGTTACAAGGCGGTGGATCCAAGGGTGGAGAGTTGAGGAGCACACGGATTGCTGACGTGGCATCCCTCCACTCTCCACTATAAATAGAGGCTGCCCACTCCTCTTCAAGACACACCATACACTATACAACTCAAGGAGCAAGCTAGAGTTCTACTCTTTAGTAGTAGTATTAGTCTAGTGTGGGAGTTAGAGTCGAGTCGAGCTGCGCTCGCAGTCTCCGGAGTCGTCTGCTGGAGAGTCTGATATAGCTCTTGTACCTTTCCTTCTGTAAGACTTTATCTTTATCAATATATATAATCTTTACTTTACTACACTAAGTTCTTACTTAGTCTTTACTATTCTTTATAGTATTGTTGTGTCTTATCTTATTTTGTACTTGTCTTATACTTGATAGTGATATTGTCCCAGCTCAACGTGTGTTAGTTCATCGCCTGTCATAGGGTGTTCTAGTTGTTGGTACACAGCTAGAATAGTGAGACTTAGACTAGATCTTGCCTTTGATTACCGCTTGTTGCACGGATTGTTAGTGGGTGCTAGCAAGTGGTGACAGCCCTGTCTAGTCTTAGTATCCCTCCACGTGTTTTAGGCAAGTTCCTAAAAGGTAGGCTCCCATAAGAGTGTAGGCGCTTCGGGTAGAGGTTTTGTCCTCTATTGTCTCGCACTACCCCCTGCACACCGGTAGTAAGGTACTATCTCGGTATAAGTCATCTATTTGATAGGATAAGTCATAAGAGTAAAGTAAGTGTCATAGGAGTCTTATACTCACTCGTTGTCCTCCCACCTAGCTATACTCTACTAGTTATCTTTTAGTTACCTTAATACTTGTTGTGTGTTGGTGTGATTACCCCTTTCCTCTATTTATTGACTTACCCCCCTACCACTAGTTGGTACTAAGTTGGTATAGACTTAAGGATCTATCTCTTTTTATTAATTATTCCTAGCAACCGCTTTCCCTTGGGATAAAAATAAATAACGATACCGTGAAATACTCCCGGGTGAAGTGCTACAGCGGTATATTCTGTGCGCTTGCGGAATTATCCAATAGACATAAGAAAAAATACCCTCAGGGCACTTTTTCAAAACCTGAACCGGTCCTACGCCACCCGAGAGCACAGTACTCCTCTTGTCTCCAGGCACACCGGCCACGAGGGTACACGCTACTCTCGCCATCTCTCCACTCCCAGTGCGTGGTCGTCGGTTCAAGTAGTAGAGCCACCGGAGTTAGGGCTTCCCGGAGTATGTGGCTAGTTGCAAAGTCTCGATCACAGCAGGCCTGACAATGAACGGTCCCTACTTTCTTTTTCTGTCGGCGACCATGCATTGGGACTCTAACCCAAGTACAAATGTCCCTTCGTTTTTTCGAATCCCTCTTCCGTCGATGACGATGCATTAGGACTCCAACCCAAGTACATGATCACCGAACAGAAAATCCCTTGCCGTCGATGATGATATACTGATCAGGTGCACAGCCACCGAATGAGAACATTACCAATTCCCTTTTTCATGAATTAAGCAATAATATATCACAATAGCCCAAAATAGCATTTTGTGCAAAAACTAAATTAATTTAGCCGGGCTAAGCAGTTTTCAAACATTTTATTTTAAATTGGTTTTAAGGATAGTATTTCAAGGTAGGTAATGCAGCAAATAGGTATCAATCAACTACTATCAACCTAATGCAGTAGATTAATTCAAGTTATAAACATTTTGTAAACCACAAGGAAAGGACTGAATGCACCGGGGCTTACCGTGAAGTGCGAAAAGAGTCAGATCAGGATCTGTGCCACAGATATCAAAGCCTTGTACCACCTTAGGAACAACCTCCTGTAATACCTCTGGTATTACTGCATAATTAAACTGCCATGTCATCATATTTAATTTAATCATTTGCATATGATTGTGTTTAGGGTGCTAGAGAGATTTGATTTCATTAATTATGTATTTAGACCCTTAATTAAAAATCAAATATTAAACTAAATAAGATGAGTTTATTCTTGCCTATGCTTGTGCTTAGGGAAATATAGAGTGATTTGGTTGATTGATTGTATAAATAAATGTATTTGGCAAAAATAAAAAGAAAACCAAATTAAACCCTAAACCTTGACCCAAAAACCTAATTAAAAAACTGTAGGGATTCTGGTGAAAGTGTCTAAATAAAAGTTGTATATCTTTTAAAATGGAACAACTTTTATTTTTGGAGATTTTGAAGTTATATTATAGAAATTCAAATTAAACTCAAATTACTACGTTGAAATTGAAATTTGAAACTTCAATTTCAAAAATATTGAGAATCTGGTAAGACTTCCTTAAAAAGAGTTGTAGGGCTCACTGAGTGGAACAACTTCTATCTTGACCATTTTTCAAGTTGTTGAGAAAATTTAAAAGTAATTTCAGAATTTCAGTTTTAAAATTCAAAACCTTTTTTACCCCCTTTGCTGTAGTTTCAAAATCTGACCGAATTTGGATGTCCTGTCAAAAGCAAAATTGTTCTTCATAAAAATTTGCACAACTTTTATTACCATCCACTGATTTGGACAGGATCAGCAGGAATTTGAACCAACTAGGATTTGATCCAGAATGACTAGCACAGTAGCTGGGGGGGTCCCCTGTTTCCTGAGCGCCGCCGTACGCACGTGCCGCGCCGCGCGCCGGCAGCCGTCCGGCCCGCCGGGGCCGGGGCACCGCCGCGTGGTGTGCCGCAGGGGGGCCCCGGGATGCCTCGACCCTATCCAGTCCTCCCTAGCCTTGTTAAAGGCGACGAGCACGCCATTTCTTCCCTTCCTTTCTCTCGCGGCCAGGCGAGCACCTCCCTCGGGTGGTGATCAAATTGCTCGTTTCCAGTCCACCATTGCCAAAATTCGTCTATCCATTCACCTCACCAACTTCCCGCGCCTCGGTTTCATCTTGTTGCACAAGTTGTAGAGCCCTGTGCGCGCCGTTACGGGAGACTGCCGAACGGCGGGGCAGAGCACCGCCGTGTGTCTCGCCGTGGTGAAAAGATATCTCGGGTGAGCCCTGGACCCTGAGCTCGTGTGTTGTGGACTACGTGAATCAGACGTTTGCTAATGCGCGCGCCGTTTTGTTGCTTGGTCCCTTAGGATCGTCGGAACGGGGTCTCGCCTTTGGTGCCGAGCTGCCAGGTCTCTTGTCGTCGCCAATTCCGACTCTGCATCCAGTCTCCGCCCAAACCAACCCTCGATCTAGAATCGTGGTGAGTCTCTCGTCATTCCTGAGCCTTTTTCCTAGCCTCTACCATCGTGTTTGGTGCTAGCCCATGGCCGTTGGCGTGCTCGGTCCGCCGGGTCATGGCCGAGTTGCCGTTAGTTTTTGGGCGCCTGTACACCTTCATCAGTGGGTGCGCGTGGTCCGGGGAATCACGTAGGAAGCCTTGCTCGCGGCAGAGGAGCCACGGTGCGGCGGGTAGCCGCCGGCCGGCGCTCGCCGGTTTCTCGGTTGAGCAAACTGGAGGTAGGAGACGGCACTGATGGGTGGGGTCTGCCCGTCAGTGGCCCAGTTAGAGGTAGAGAGGGGCAAGGGTGTTTTGCTCGTGTTGGGCCGGTTTGTGCAACGCTGGGCCGACTTGGGTCGAATTGCTTTTTCCATTTTTCAACGAATTAAGTAGCCTTTTTGTTTTATATTTCCAATGAGCAGTGCAATAGTTTGTGAATTTCATAGGAATTAGTTGGTTGCTCCAAAAATTATGAAAATAATTAAGTGTGCTTTTTGTAGTATGTATTATTTAATAAAAATATTAAATACATGTTTTGGACATTCTCTGTAGTAGCTAAAAATCAGCATTTTAATTCATAAATGCAATTTTGAACATTTTTTATTAATTGCTTGTAATTCTAAAAATCATGGAATTTTATTTGGCACTGTTATAGGTCAAGATCTATCTGTTTGTGAAGTTTGAGGTCAAATGGAAATAGTTTAATTAATTATTAATTATATGCTTGATTAAATGATTAATAAAATAAATAGAAAACATTGGTGACTAGGGTTTATGTGATTTTTGGATTGGTTGTAATTCTAAGCCAAACACCCTAATGACCTAGGGCTATTTAGTCTAGAATTGTTGCGACTAGGTTATGACGTACAGTTGTGTTCAAGTCAGGCATTATTTATTCTGAAATTTTGCATTTGTCATTTCATGTTGCATCGCATTGAAACATTCATCATTGCATGCATATAGTGACCGAGGAACCGGAGGTAAAAGTGAAGGCAGTCACTGAGGAAATTGTTCCTGAGGTTGTTCTGGATTTTGACATCTGTGGTACTGATCCGGATCCGACGCTTCACGCAATCTAAGGCAAGCCCCGGTGCATTCACCCCTTTCTTGTGTTTTAAAAATTTTATCACCTTGAGTTAAATAATTGCATTAGGTTGATAGGAGTTGATTGTCACCTACTTGCTGCATGACCTGCCTTGATATATAACCCCGAAACCTGTTTTAAAATGAAAATGTTTGAAAATACTTAGCCCTGCTTTTTAAAGTTAGTTTTGCATAAAATGCTATTTTCTGAGCTATGATGATATACTAATGATGAATATGAATTTACAACCGCTCGTGTGACCTACATTTGGGTTAATTAGAGTCCTAATGTATTGTCATCGACGGATTAGAAACCGTTCGGTTGGCTTTGTACTTTGGGTTAGAGTCCCGATGCATTGCCGCCGCCGAAAAAATGAAAATGAAAAAGGAAGTCCGTTCGGATGGATGTGCACATGTGGCGGCGTTCCCATGTCTTGTCACCGACGGGCACGAATTTGGAACCGTTCGGCTACTTTGTACTTAGGTTAGAGTCCCAATGCATGGTAACCAACGGAAAAATGCTTTAGGGACCGTTCGTTGTTGGCCTGCTGGATCGAGACTTTGCAACTAGCCACATACTTTGGGAAGCCTCTGACTCCGGTGGCTCTACTGCTGGAACCGACAACCACGCACTGGGAGTGGAGAGATGGCAAGAGTAACGTGTACCCTCGTGGCCGGCGTGCCTGGAGACTAGAGGAGTAGTGTGCTCTCGGGTGGCGCAGGACCGGTTCCGGGGTATGAAAAGCCGTGGTAGGTAGGGTTGGCATATGCAAGCTTAGGTGCTACATATGCAGTGTGGATAGGGATCCCCAGCTGGGTACTTTCTGCATTCGAGTCAACGTTGCTCCGCGGTTAATGGAGACTTGATCCACTGACTTACACTGAAAAGTGGTTCGGAACTAGGTATTTTTGAGAATGATTAAGAAATTGAAAGAATGTGATATATGAGAAGGAATATTGGAACTATGGTTATGATTAAAATAATATTGAGATGAAATATTCAAATAGGATAGTAATGCTTTTCTGCAAAACTCTTGAACTCTTACTCGCAGCCTCACCTTGACTCTCTTCAGCCTGCATTCCTGAGTCTCATCTTTCTGTTTGGTCAGGTAAGTCTTGCGGAGTACCCCAGTACTTAGGGTTTGATAACCCCTGTTGCAGGAAGTCAGCAGCCGGAGGTCTGTCTTGCTCCCTGCTGCGTGATGCTGGTTTGTGAAGGAAGTGATGATGAGTGATGTTGGACCCTTGGGCAGGGTTCGTATTATATGTGTATCTGCCACCCTAATGCTACTTCTATTTAGGTACAGATTATAATAATTGTACTTGAATTTATATTTGAACAACTGGTTTGTAATCTATGTACTAGGAAGTCTTCCGCACCTTTACTCTGAAATATTTTATTATGAAATGTTGTAACCCTGTAATGGCTTTGCAGTGGGATCCTGTCGGAGAATACGGGTGCTTATGTAGCCCGGCAGAGCTGCCTAGGTCATCTGGAACATGGGCCCGGCTGTCAGATGTCATTAGTGGCGATGACCGATGCCTGTGGGCCACGTGATTTAGGCGGTTCTGTTACACCTCCTCAGCAGGTGCCTCAACTTTCACTTCCTCGTTCCCGGTCACTACACGTATGCAATGATGCATGCTTAACGTGATGCAATGATACGGGATGCAAGATATAACCAGAGATAATAATACAAAGTTCCAAATACTACTTCTCAACATAACTATCCGAAGTAAACATATTCTAAGGTGTCCTAGGTCATAAGAGTGTTTGACCTATGTTGACACTTCTTAGCGCAACCACCAGAGACAGGGTGTTAGGCTATCTCTGATAACAGCGCCAGAAGTGCCTGAGGGTATTTCTTATGTCTATTGGATAATTCCGCAAGCGCATAGAATATACCGCTGTAGCACTTCACCCGGGAGTATCCCAAGGTATCGTTATTTATTTTTATCCCAAGGGAAAGCGGTTGTTAGGAATAATTAATAAAAAGAAAGAGAGATCCTTAAGTCTATACCAACTTAGTATCAGCTAGTGGTAGGGGGTAAATTGATAGGTAGAGGAAAAGGGTAATGATACCAACACACAACAAGTATTAAGATAACTAAAAGATAACTAGTAGAGTATAGCTAGGTGGGAGGACAACGAGTGAGTATAAGACTCTTATGACACTTACTTTACTCTTGTGACTTACCCTATCAAATAGATGACTTATACTAAGATAGTTACCTTACTACCGGTGTGTAGGGGGTAGTGCGAGACAATAGAGGACAAAACCTCTACCCGAAGCGCCTACACTCTTATTGTAATACCTCTGGTATTACAACGCAATTAACCTGCCATGTCATCATGTTTAAATTTAATCATCTGCATATGATTATGCTTAGGATCACTTGAGTGCTTTGATTTTATGTGTTGTGGATTGTGTAATTAAGCCTTTAATTATAAGTCAAACATTTAATTAAATAGAAAGTCTAATTAAGTCCTAACGTTGACCTAAAACCCTAATTCAAAATCTATAATGAATCAGATAAAAGTGTCTTAATGAAATTTGTAGAGTTTTTAAAATGGAACAACTTTTATTTTTGGAGATTTTGAAGTTGTGTCACAGAAATTCAAATTAAACTCAAATTACTATGTTGGAGTTTAGATTTGAAACTTCAATTTCAGAAATATTGAGAATCTGATAAAACTTCCTTAATAAAAGTTGTAGAGCTCACTGAGAGGAATAACTTTTATTTTGACCATTTTTCAAGTTGTTGAGAAAATTTAAAAGTAATTTTAAAATTTCATTTTGAAATTCAAACCCTACTTTTACCCCCTTTGTTGTAGTTTGAAAATTTGACCGAATTTGAATTTCTTGTCGAGAGCAAAAATGATCTACATAAAATCCTCTACAACTTTGGTATTCACTGTTTCCTTTGATTCGGCCGGGCTGGGGATCAAATTGAACCATCTAGCTTTACCTATAGGGTCTACTACTGTAGCTACCAGGGAGGGGTCCCCTGTTTCTCTTCTTCCCCGTACCGCGCGTGCCCGCGCCGGGCGCTGGCCGCCGTCCGGCCGACCGGGCGCGTACGCCGCCGTGTCGAGCCCCGCAAGGGGGCCCCGGACCGGGCCCAACCTTATCCACCCCTCCCCGCGTCCCTTTAAAGGCGGCGAGCGTCATTCGTTTCCCGTTTTTCCCCTCTATTCGGCCTCCGGCGTGCTTTCGGTTCCGAGCCAAAATTGGCCGTGCTCCGTCCCCCACCGCTCTCTCCATCTTCTAGGCAGCTCGACGACTTCATTGCACGTCGATTGCACCGCTTCTTTCGAGCCGTAGAGTCCTGTTAGCCCCGGAACGCGGTCGTCGTCCTCGGGTTCGGCGGAGCGCCGCCGCGGATCTGGCCGGCGTGAAGTGGTGTCTCGGGTGAGCTCTAGAACTTCGTGCTTTGTGTTTCCGCACGAATACTGCTCACAGTTTCTCATGTGCGAGTTGGTTTGCTCTTTGGCTCTCTAGGATCCTTGGAACGAGAAGCTCGCCGTCGGGGACGTCGCGGTGTCCGCCGTCGTCGTCATCTCGTGCCTCTGCACCATCCCTGTCGCCCAATCCTCTAGCCCCGTAGAGTCTCGGTAAGCCTCTGGACTTCCTTTTTCCTTTAGTTTCGCGGCTGTCGGCTCTCCGTGGCCGGGGCACATCAAGCCGCCGCCGCCGAGCCGCCGGAGTAGGTGAAGAGTTCGTCTCTGGCTGGTTTTGATCCGTTAGGGTCGGTAGTTGTGCTGTGCTTGGGTTTGGTTGTCGGCCGGAGGCGCCTCCCTCGCCGGAGGAGTCGCCGGTGGTGGACCGATGTGTCGGGTGCGCGTGTGCGGTGCACGGGAAGAAGGAGGCGAGAGGGAGAAGACGGGACTGACGGGTGGGACCTGCCCGTCAGTGACCCGGAGGGAGAGAGCGTGAGCTGCAGGCGGGCGCGGGCTGGTTGGGCCGTGTCGTGCCTAGGTGGGCCGGTTCGAGCCAGATTTTCTTTTTCTTTTTCCTGGGAATTTCCAAGGGATTTCTCCATTTATATTTCCTAGGAACAGTACTTCACTTTGTTAATTTCGTGTGAATTAATTTAATATTCTAAAAATTATGAAAATAATTGTGTATTCTCTCTGGAATATGTAGTATTTTATAAAAATATTAAAAATGGGTTTTGAACAGTTTCTGTAGTAACTAAAAATCAGCACATTAATTGATAAATGGAATTTGATGATTTTTAATAAATTCCCTGTAAGTCTAAAAATCATGAAGATTTATTTGGTACTGTGTTAGGTCAATATCTATCTGTTGGTGAAGTTTGGTGTCAAATGGATATAGTTTGATTTGTTTATTAATTACATGTTGGTTTAATTGATTAAAAAAAAGAATAGGAAATGAAATAATTATTGAATGGTGTGATTTTTGGGTTGCATGAGATTCTAGGTTAAACTCCTTAACGACCTAGGGCATGTTGAATTAAAATAATCTGGTTTAACTAAAGTAAGGCCTTGTGCACATGTGTGTCTTGTTTGTTATTAAATTTTATCAGTCATTTCATGTGCATCGCATTCATGCATCTATTTTGCATGCGTGTAGTGACCGAGAATTCTGAGGTGAAAGCTGAGGGTCCATCTGAGGAAGTTGCTCCGGAGATCGTGCATGGTTTTGATATTTGTGGTACTGACCCAGACCCGACACTCTACAGCATCCAAGGCAAGCCCCGGTGCATTTGCCCATCCTTGTTGTTTTAAAATTATTTATCACTTGAGTTAATTTATTGCATTAGGTCAATAGGAGTTGATTGATAACTAATTGATGCATTACCATCCTTGACCACTTATCAATACCTAAGAACATGATTTACTAAAAGTATTGAAAAATGTTTAGTCATGCAAAATGGTTAGATTTGCAAAAATGCTATTTTCAACTGTGATGATACAAAATAAATGAATCACTTTATGGGAATGGTTACGTCCTTGTTGGTTGACAGTGTTCCTAGCTAGTTCATTGTCATGAACGGGGATGTGTTTTCCCGTTTGGTTGGCCAACTGTTTGGGTTAAAGTCCCAACTTTCGTCGCCATCGAGAAAGGGATGTGAAAACCGGTTAGTTACCAGTGTACTTGGGTTAGAGTCCCAATGCATGGTTTCTAATGGAAAAATATTAGGGACCGTTCGTTGTCAGGCCTGCTGTGATCAAGACTTGGCAACTAGCAACATACTATGGGAAGCCTCTGACTCCGGTGGCTCTACTGCTAGAACCGATAACCTCGCATTGGGAGTGGAGAGATGGCGAGAGTAGCGTGTACCCTCGTGGCCGGTGTGCCTGGAGACTAGAGGAGTACTGTGCTCTCGGGTGGCGCATGACTGGTTCCGGGGTATGAAAAGCCGTGGTAGGCGGGGTTGACATATGCAAGCTTAAGTGCTACATATGCAGTGTGGATAGGGATCCCCAGCTGGGTATAAATCGATTCGAATCGTCATTGCTCCTCGGTTATGGAGACTTGATCCTCACACCTACTTCGAATAGTGGTTCGGAACTAGGATGTTTTGGAATGAATTTGAAAGAATAATGGTGGATATTTGGAAAGATTTGGAAATATGGTCAATGATTAGTAATATTATGAAAATAAAATATTGAAATAGGACTAGTACAGTATTGCTTTTCTGCAAAAATTCTTGAACTCTTGCTCAAGCCTTACCTTGAGTCCCCTCAGCCTGCATTCCTGAGTCTAATTTTACACTTTTAGTCGGGTAAGTCTTGCGGAATACCCCATGTACTCAGGGTTTGTTAACCCCGTTGCAGGTAGTCAGCGGGAGCCTGAAGTCTGTCTTGCTCCGGGCTGTGTCACTGTCATCCAGGAGAGCGAGGAAGAATAAAGTTGAACCCGTGGGCAGGGTTCGTGTACTACCTATCTATTTGAATTATGGTCTGCCGCTACTGTTACCACTTTTAATTATGGTCTGTAATAACTGCACTTAATTTCTATTTGAACAACCGGTTTGTAAACTAAGTACTATATAATCTTCCGCACTTTTACTCTGATGTATTTTGTTATGAAATGTTGTAATCCTGTAATGGCTTCGCAATGGGATACTGTCGGAGATAACGGGTGCTTATGTAGTCCGGCAGAGCTGCCTAGGTCATCTGGAACACGGGCCCGGCTGTCAGATGTCATTAGTGGCGATGACAGGTGCCAGTGCACCACGTGATTTAGGCGGTTCTTTTACACTTATGGGAGCCTACCTTTTAAGAACTTGCCAAAACACGTGGAGGGATACTAAGACTAGACAGGGCTGTCACCACCTGCTAGTACCTACAAACAATCCGTGCGACAAGTGGTAATCAAAGGCAAGATCTAGTCTAAGCACCACGCTTACACTAAGTCTCACTATTCTAGCTGCGTACCAACAACTAGAACACCCTATGACAGGCGATGAACTAACACACGTTGAGTTGGGACAAGATCACTATCAAGTATAAGACAACTATAGAATAAGACAAGACACAACAATACTATAACGAATAGTAAAGACTAAGTAAGAACTTAGTGAAGTAAAGTAAAGATAATATATTGAAAAGGATAAAGTCTTACAGAAGGAAAGGTACAAGAGCTATACCAGACTCTCCAATAGACGACTCCGGAGACTCCGAGCGTAGCTCGACTCGACTCTAACTCCCACACTAGACTAATACTACTACTAAAGAGTAGAACTTCACTCTAGCTTGCTTCTTGTGTTGTATGGTGTGTCTTGAAGAGGAGTGGGCAGCCTCTATTTATAGTGGAGGATGAGGGGGTGCCACGTCAGCGATCCGCGTGCTCCTTGCCTCTCCACCCTTGGATCCACCACCTTGTAATGGTGATTTGAACACGTGGGAAACATGCTTGGAGTCGGTGGAGGCCAACCGACCTAGCTGGGCACCAGGGGGGTTCGGCCGACCCCCCTATGACTGGTGGGCCTAGCCAGGAGCTTCTAGAAGAAGTCCCCACTAGTCAGTGATGGTGTAGGTGGCCTGGGCCTACCAATGGTGGTTCGACCGACCCACCCTTGGTGGGTTGGGCCCACCACCGTGGTCCCCACCTGTCATAGAGACTCCCCTGGTCTTTGTTATGTCCCGTTTGCTTTGTTTCACGCCTCAATCCATGTGCCTTTGATCTTTACAGTTGAATGAAAGCACAAGTTGATCCGATGGATGAATGACTTGGTTGGAGTCTCACACGGATCCTGCCATGTCACCAGAGCTAGGTGGGCCCCATGGGCAGTTCGGCCGACCCATGGGTAGGGCCCACCCTTGGCTCTGATATCTTCCATTTGATGTTGTATGCACTGTGTTGAAAGTTGGTGGCCCAGGGCAACATGACATGGTTCGGGCGAACCATGTAGTTAGCCCCCAGCTGCTCACTTTTGCACTGATTTGGTGTTCCCTGCAATCACAAGCTAAGAGTACAAGTGGAACTCGTTATTGATAAAATATGCTCATGTTGTGTTTATTCTCCCTTGGATCCGAGGTCTGTTGACGGTGTTTGAATGTGGAATTTTATAGTATATCCACCATCAACAACCTAAAACCACAATCAATCATAAAATCACACCAAACCTAAGTCATTAACTTCTTAATACATTTTATTTATCAATTACTCCAAACATGAATTGACTACTAATTAAATCACTTCCAATTGAACCCAAACTCTACCAACAGATAGATCTTGAGCTCAAACAGTACCAAAATAAATTTCATGATTTTTGGAATTACAGAGAATTAATTAAAATTGCTCAAATTTGCATTTATTAATTAATCTACTGATTTTTAATTTTTGCAGAAAGGGTTCAAATACATTATTTAATATTTTTATTAAATACTACCTACTGCAGAGAGCATTCATAAATATTTTCATGATTTTCGGAGCTACAAATGAATTCCAGCAAAAAAGAACATTCTACAGCAATATTCATTTTAATCAAAAATGGAAAGGCTATTAAAATCATTTGGAAAAATGAAAAGACCCAACCAGCCCGAGGCGGCCCAGCAGCGCAGGCCGGCCCGGCACGGCCCACGAGCTCACCCGCGCGCTCTCTCTTTCTCAGGAGCCGAGTCATCCGACCAGGCCTGGGAAGCCAAGGACGCGTCATCTGCATGTTCTCCAGAAGATCACGCACATCCGCCGGCTTAGAAGTCTTGGCGGTCAAGAAAATAGCTTTCCTAATATCTAGCCGATTAGTTTTCTTGTTCAGCTAGCATTGTAATCTGATATACATGGTAAAACCGACTAATAACCCTGCCCCCCATACTATATAAGGCGGGCAGGGAATCCCCTCAACTCATCTCATCTACTAGCAATACAATACAGCAACACACAGGACGTAGTGTATTACTCCTCGCGGCGGCCTAAACCTGTATAAACCTCGTGTCCCACGCTTACTGCGCAACTCTTGCTCATCTCAGGCGCACCTTCACCGATCAATCTACTACCTTGGGTATACCCCTCGGTAGACCGCAGACGATATCTCATCGACAGTTGGCGCACCAGGTAGGGGGTGTGCTTCCTGATCCATGGCGAACAAGGTGATTCTTTCAAGCTCCACCGAGCCCCCAACGCCGGGCCAGATCTTTACGGTGGGATCCATCACCTGGATCATTGGTCCCGACGGTGAAGGAAAGATCCTGGATGCGGCACAGATCGCATCTACTCCAACTCCTCCAGCAACCTCCGTCCCGGCAAGGAAGCTGCCACGCTACGTCCGGAAGACCATCGACAACGACGACCTGATTAGATCCATAGATCGGGTCTCCCAAGGTCTGTCCGAGAGTCTCCAGATCTTGGAGTCGACCGCAGACCGCCTTCAGCGCCCATCAACGGCGCAACGACCTTCTCCGTCCCGCCAGGATATGACTTTGGCCATCACCGTCACTCCTCAGGGACGCGTCGTCGAACTGCGACCCCGAGCAGTTGCAGTTCTGAGATCCTCCGACCACGCCTCCCCCGATCACATCGACACCAGCTCCAGCTTCATCGTCGCCAGCAACGTCCACTCCGACCACGATGACGCGGAAGGCGGTGATCTCAGTGATCTGCCTCCTCCCACTGGTCGGTTCATCGTCGAGCCCGTCCTCACCATCAGCAATGACAGCGCTCCTCCCCAAAATGAAACTGAAGAAGCCCGAGCAGCCCGCGAGGGCAGAAACGCCGACCGAAGACGGCATCGCGAGCAGCGAGCTAAGGCAAGAAAGGGCACCGTGCAGAACTTGGAGCCAGAATTTGATCTGGTCAGAAAACACAAGGTCTACAAGACCCCAAGTGTGAACGTCGCCGTCGCAATAGCGGAGGCCAAAAGACTGGCCCCGACTCCTGAAGTAGAGCGCCTTACGGCTTACCTCCAGGCAGCCCAAGTCCAGATTGACGAAGAACGCCAACTACCGCCTCCGTCGCATTCCACTGCGTCGGCCACCGAGATTATTCACGAAGATGGTGGCTACTCCCGTGGCGGCTGGAGACGTCATCGCCAAGATGGAGACCAGGAGATGAATCAGTCCGACCTCCGTGCGAAGCTGAAGACCAGAGATCTCAGGGGGCGCATCGAAAATCAGAGGGAAGCCAGGCACTCGGCAGAGACTGAGCGCCGCAAGGAGTATGGTGAAGCGCATGGCCCTCCGGTCAACGACAATAACGTCCCTAGACTTCCGTTCACGACAGAACTCCAGGCGGTGCGCTGTCCGCTGAACTTCAAGGTCATCGACGTCGAGACCTACGACGGCACCGCTGATCCCACCAAGTGGCTTGCCGTCTATGAGATCACGGTCAAAGCTGCTGGAGGGAACTCTGACATCATGGAAAATTACTTACCCGTCATGCTCAGTGCATCCACCAATAATTGGCTGCTGAGTCTGAAGCCGAACTCCATCGACACTTGAGACCACCTGAGGGAGCAGTTCATCAGCAGCTACAGTGCCACCTGCAAGCAGCCAGGCATGAAGTTCGATCTTAAGAAGCTCCAGCAGGTGTCACGAGAATCTCTGTAGGATTAAATTCGGCACTTCTCAGAGACCAGAAACAACATTCCAAGCGTCACGGATGCTGAGGCCATCTCCGCTTTCATACGTGGCCTCCGACTTGATGAGGAGCTCCAGAGGAAACTATACTGCAGCAGACCAGACTCCATCGCCGAGATGTTGCCCATCGCCAACAAGTACGCCGAAGGGAATGAGGTGGCCTGCCACTCCATCCATAGCTGCCTCCAGTTCTGCAACCGGTCACGCCATGAGGACGCCGACTGCCGATCTGACTGGCGTCACGATGACCAAGGAGCCCGGCGAGACTACCGCCATGGTGAACGCAACCACCGCGACCAGCGCCGCTCCGGTCGACGTCGCTACGACGAGCCAGAAGGCTCTAGAGCTAGAGAGAGGCATCGCCATTACCAGGTCTACAACACCCGATGTAACAGAACCGCCTTAATCACGTGGCCCACGGGTCCCTGTCATCGTCGCTAACGACCTCTGACAGCCGGGCCCGTGTCCCAGGCGACTAAGGCCGGCCCTGCCGGGGCTACATCAGTGCCCCTATTCCGACAGGATCACCATTGCGAAGCCATTACAGAGTTACAACATTTCATAACAAAATACATCAGAGTAAAAGTTCAGGAAGATTTACATAGTACATAGATTACAAACTATTATTCAATTAGGGTTTCACTGTAGCATTAGGGTAGCTGTACAACATAATAGTACGACCCTGCCCCCGGGTCTGGCTCCACTCGATCACGCTTCCTTCTTCCTGCTGTGTTCCTGCAACGGGGTTATAACAAACCCTGAGTACGGGGGTACTCCGCAAGACTTACCCGACTAAAGAAAAAATATTTGACTCTTGGAATGCACGGTTGTAGGTAAGGCTAGCAGGAGATAAGAAGTTTTGCAGAAAAGCAATCTAATCAGTTTCATCATCTTCTCTCAATATTAGGTTAATCATATCAGTAGTCTCATAGTCAAATCTCATTCATCACCATTCTTTCATTTCATTCATTACTTTCCATGACAACCTAGTTCCGAACCACTTTTCGGGGTAGGTAAGTGGATTGAGTCTCCATTAACCGAGGAGCACGTCGATTCGAATCCAGAAAGTACCCAGCTGGGGATTCTATCCACACTGCATATGTAGCACTTAAGCTTGCATATACCAACCCGTCGTCACGGCTTTGCTATCCCGGAACCGGTCCTGCGCCACTCGAGAGCACAGTAACTCCACTCATTCCAGGCACGCCGGCCACGTGGGTACACGCTACTCTCGCCATCTCTCCACTCCCAGTGCGTGGTTGTCGGTTCCAGCAATAGCGCCACTGAACTCTAGGCTTTCCGTAATGGTATGTGGCTAGGCTGTTCATCTCGATCCAGCACGCCTACAACGAACGGTCCCTACACCTTCCCGCCGGTAATCTTGCATTGGGACTCTAACCCAAGTGCAAGATTCCCCGACGGTTTTTAATAATTCGTGCCTGCCGGCGACAAGTACATGGGAAACGCCGTCCCAAGAGCACATCAACCGAGCGAAACACCTTTACATATATTTCCGATTTTCCGTTGGCGGTAATGCATTGGGACTCTAACCCAAGTACACGACCAACCACACGGCTTCCAATCCGTCGGCGACCGTACATTGGGACTCAAACCCAAGTGTAAAGTCATCCGCACGAGTTGCAAGTAAATGTTCATCAAGCATATATCAAAAAATGGCATTTTATGCAAATCTAGTAATTAAGCAGGTCTAAGCATTTTTCAAACCATTTTATTTTAAAACAGGTTTCAGGGTAATATAAGTGGGGCAATGCATCAGGAATAGGTATCAAGCAACTCCTATCAACCTAATGCAGTGATTAAACTCGAGTTATAAAAATTTTATAAACAGAGGGGCTGAATGCACCGGGGCTTGCCTTTGTTGCAGGTCTGACACTCTTGCCAGAAAACCAAGGAAAACCTCTTGACTTCACTTGATGAATATTCCCTCCGTCGAGATCAATCAATCAACTTCTCCGAACACCGGATCACTACACGTATGCAATGATGCATGTTCAATGCACAAGAAATGACAATGCAATAAATCAACATTTAATCAAAACCCTAACTTGAGCACAATTAAGTCTATGAGCTATTCAATCATTAGCAGACAACAGTTGTCCCTAGGCCATAGTGGGTTTGACCTAGTGACCACAAACAACCCAAAAGCACACAAAACCTAAATCCATTTGCTAATAAACTATTTTATTTAATACTTTAATTAGGCCTATAATTAACAAATAATTAAACTAATTCATATTGGCACCAAAATTTACCAATAGTTAGATCTTGACTTAAAACTATACCAAAATAAATTTCATGATTTTTGGATTAACTTAGATTTAATTAAAAATCCTCAAACTTTCATTTATCATTTATTTGGCACATTTTTAAAGCATATAGAAAATTCTTAAAATCGCAACATAATATTTTTATAAAATTCGAGACATCAATTAGGGCACTCACAAAAATTTTCATCACTTTAGGTGTGGCAGAATTATTCATACAAAAAGATGAAACACCAGCACTATACATACAAAAATAAAATGGAAAAAGGCTTTGAAAATCGGAAAGAAAGAACAAAACCATTTCGGCCCGAACCGGCCCACGGCCAACAGGCCGGCCCAGCTCGGCCCGCGCGGTTCTCCCCGCGCCCTCCTCTCACACGGGGTCACTGACGGGTGAGCCCCACCCGTCAGGCCCTTCTCCCTCCTCCAGGCCGCGCTCCTCGCGCTACGTGCGCGCACGCCGCCGGGGCGACGGCGCGTTGCCGGCGACCCGGGCCTCCGCAACCCTGACCGAGACTACCTACGCGAAGAGGAAGCTTACCTAGGTGCGAGGCTCGCACGAGAAGGAGACGAGGATGGCTCGGAGCCAGCGCTCGGCGGCCGAGGCGGACACGACCGAACCCGCCGGCGGCGAGACCCTGCCACCCGGCGATGGCACGCCACCGGACCGCACCCAAATGGAGCGCAAGGAGGCCAATCAGGAGAATGAGAGATGGAGGTGGAGCGGTGGCGGTGAAATCAACCGAATCGCGAGCTCGAGCTCTACGGCGGCACTCCGCCAGCCGCGAGGAAGACGGACTCGCCTGGACGCTGCGGTCGACGGCACGAGGCAACGAGTGTCCCAATCGACACGCAAGGAAGTCGCGAACACAGCTCTAGGATGGAGAGGGTGGTGATGCAGCACACCCGACGAATTTTGGCCTTGACCGAGGAGCTCGGTCGCGGCGGCGATGGCGACGGGAAGGCGAAAATGGAGCGGCTCGGGGCTTAAATAGGCAAAGGAGGGTAGACAAGAGGTCGTGGGGACATTACGGCCACGGTGCGCGCGACAACGGCCCGGGAACCACGCGGGATGGCCACGGCGTGGCGCCGACCGCGCCGGCGGCGTGCCGCCCACTGTAGCAGAGCTAGGCTGATGTGGCTACAGTGTTTTGTACCCTCACACTTGACTGGAATTTTGCAAAAAGCTCCCCAAAGTTGAATAGAACTTGAAAATATCCCAAGATAGGAGTTGTAGAGCAAGAAAAGTTGAAAACTTTTGGTTTTTGGATCATTTTCAAATTTTGCATAATTTTGAAACTACAGCAAAGGGGGTAAAAGAGGTTTTTAAAAATTCAAACTGTATTTTCAAAATTACTTTTTATTTTTCTCAAGAACTTGAAAAATGTCCAAAATAAAAGTTGCTATACTCACTAAGCTTTACAACTTCTATTAAGGAAGTTCTGCCAAATTCTTGATATTTTTGAAAATGAAGTTTTAAATTTGAATTTAAACATAGTAATTTGAGTTTAATTCAAATTTTTATTAAAGAATATCAAAATCTCCCAAAATAAAAGTTGTTCCATTTTAAAAGATCTAAAACTTTTATTAAGGAACTTTTATCAAAATCTAATTAGTTTTTGAATTAGGGTTTTGGGCCTATTAGGGGCCTATTTCAAAATATCTCTTTTATTTTTAGTTAGAGAATCCAAAAATGGATTTAATTACACAATTACAACTCAATCGATCAAATCGCTCTAAAGCCCTAAGCACAAGCATTAATGAAACAAGTCATTCTAAATCACTTATGCACAACCATATGCAAGATTTTGATTAATGCATATTAATAAGGTTTTAATGCGGGATGATTTCATGCAATCATGATGACATGGCAGGTTTTATTAGTCCGTAATACCGGAGGTATTACAGTCTTTCCCCCTAAAAAAAATCTCGTCCCGAGATTTCAAGTATAGCTAAAGCCTTAGGTTTATCAACGGAAAAGAAAAGGGTCAAGTACTTAGTTTTAGAACTTGATTAATAAACAAGCAGAGGTTTTCATTTTATGGAACTTCATAGGGGAGAATTATGTTTAAGGGTAGCAAAAATTTAGAAGGTTTCCGGATGGACATTTCTCCGAATTCCAGGATTACTCCTTCTGACGGCTGATTCCAATATACTTGTATCTTCTTGTTCCAGTCTTTTGAGTCACATAATTCCTTCATGTTCTAGTTCTCATGCTGGATACCCGGAGTGTGTCAGTTCTGATTCAATTCACTCTTATCAAGTCAACATCTTGATTAGACTCTTGTTGGCACTTCCCAAGGGGTGACTTATGAAACACACTATGCACAACTCATGAGGGTTCACACACTGGAGTCAACATGCTACTAGCTCACACTTAGCTTCCCATTTATAATGAAGATCTTTATTTAACCTAATCAGTTGTCTCTCAACACTATAACCTTAAACCTTAATTTTCCAAAATAGAACACCTATGAGGAAAGCTATCTGAGTGTGATCTCATAATGAGTTAAGGTTAAGAGTGACGATACCAGCGTGGACCAAGTAGCTACTCCTGTATAAAACAGGAGAAACTCTCGGTTGCGTCGCGGCACCATCAATCGATGACCCTAACACCATTATCAAATACACTCAAATAATTCACCACTAGGTGATTTTTGTACTTCAATTTAATTTTTCACTATAACAAGCACTCATGTTATTACTTAAGTTAAAACGGGTTTTCAAAAGTGGTACTAGAAGTACACAGAGTTTACACAAGTCAATAGTGATCCTCAAAAGAAATCTCAAGGAGGGTTATGAACTGATGACACATTAACTGCGAGCTACAATGGTTCAGGAGTGCCGACTACGATACCAGTGATACCCTAATGAACTCTTAGGTGGCTGCAGTCCACAGAAGATCCCAAGTTTAGCACGGCACCATAGTCACGGATCGAGTTACCATTATAGAACACAATTAAAGTGACCATAGCAAGGAGAAAGCAAGGTGATTACGGATATGATGAAATATGACCGCCTATATTGACACGAGCATATACCTTCAAAATCTCAGGTAGTGGAGTTACGAGAGACTTTAGGTTGCTATAGTGTATCTCAATCGTAGGTCATATTTCACCAAACCAAATCGAATAGAGCTTTATTCGTTGTGAAACTATAGTAGATCAGAACCTTCGTCCTTGATACCTGCACGTGCCTAGCAGAACCTCGTGTGACCATGGCACACAAGAGACCCTAGGTTTCGACGCGGCACCATGGTCTTAGGTCATGGCACTACTATAGGACACAAACCATAAAGACTCTGATAACAAGTCGAATTCCAAAGGGGTGGTACGTGCCAAATCAGGGCATGACACATACATAGGTGGAAGAAAAATTTTCGATCAAGTTTTAGACTAGACAGTGGGATGAATGCGAGTAAATTTTTGAGGAAATAGATTTTTCATAGATTTCAAGATAATCAGGAATTCATAAAACAACAGGAAATCCTCAGCAGATCGTAGATACCATTTCCAAATGAATGGATTTCAGGTACCATTTCCAAATCGGTTCCCAATGTTTTATCAATTCAGATTAAGATAATTGCAACGGTCAGAAATTTGGTGAATGCTGAGGGGTTAAACATGTATCTCAAAATAGGTTTTTAAAGGATAGAATTGAATATAGCTTTGGTGGAAAAGACTGGAAAGAGAGTGAAAGCGCATTAACTGCCAGCTAGGATCATAATCAATTACCCTGAAAACAGTGAGCGTTCGGCAGTAACTTCTTATGGTTGCGACCCATAAGAGACCCCAGATTTCGACGCTGTGTCAAGGTCATGGATTACGACATCGCATAGACTGCAATTACAATAGCCTTCAACCAACACCAAACATGTTGGTTACAAACTTCGAGGAATTTAGTATGCGTCGCGAGAGTAGGAAGTAAGGCTGACACACAGATGAGTCAAGGAGTTGGTCATTCCTTGCATTAAATTGAATTCCTCTAGAAGTTGTCAAAGGATTGACAAATCTATGGATCAAGGAGTATTGGTAGAAGAGAGCACATCAATTATGACCTTCATAGTGAGCAGCACTAACTATGATATTAGTATGTGCCCTGAGAAAACTTGTGTGATTGTACGTCACCCAAAATTCTCAGTTTGCAAGGCACCATAGTCGCGAATAATCACCGTTATCAGGTCATAAATAAAGTAGCTTCAGTAAACAGGAGTTATCGAACTGAAGATATAACGGGTAAAAGTATGATGGATAATGACTATGGACCTCGATGTAAGCAAATACCTCAAAAAATTTCTTGCGGTAGCAAACCACAAAAGATTTCAAGTTTCGACATTACATGATACCCGTAGACCATAATTCATCATAGTGAGCTGGTTTCGTTTCCACAAAAGTGCAAACGAAGAAGAATTGTGAAGCTATGGTAGACAACAACCATAAACCCCAATGCCTGCGCGCACCTAGCAGAATCTCGCATGATTCAGGCATGCAATTGACACTAGGTTCCATCACGTCATTGCGGTTACTGGTGATAATACCACCATAGGACACAATTACGATAGTTTTAGAAGTACATGAGAATATCTCAAAAGGAGGAGATAGAATTTACACATGAATAGCTTTCCCGAAATCGAGAACTAGCTAAGGTTTTATATTGGGTTGGCAGAGTGAAAGAGTGCATCCAGAAGCTCCCCAAGGACCAAGAACTCACGAAGGGATGATTATTTATGATTGACGGAAACTTGACATAGAACACGACTCCTTGATTTAATTGATCTTGACATATTTTTGGAGAAGATTTTTAGCAGAGTCTAACTTGAAATTCAGTGGTGCTTAGTACCATTAGAGGGCGGTCACGATCATACCACGATACCTGCATACTCTCGGCAGTAAGCCATGTGGATGCATCACACATGGGGCTCCAAGCTTTACAGCGGTATCACAGGTCGAGAACGACTTACCCCATAGGCACTTGCATCAACCTGGCCTTCCAAGCAAGAGGAGGACAAAGAAGCTTTTGAAAAAAAAAATCCTTTCTAAATGATGCGGAATATTGTTCTCCCGTCAAAGTCTATGACATTGGTGTCCTTTCGGAAGAATAGAACTTATAAATGAAGCTGTTTCATAAGCTTTTAACAATGGACTTTTGATCAAAGGGGTTTTCAAAAGGGTGCCATTCGGAGTTAGAATTATTTGGAAGGAAACGTACATTTACCAAAAGCCTTTCAGGATGATGGAATTATGGAATTCAAATAATGTTTGGGGTTGAAGAGTATTTTGTGGTTTTTAAACTCTAGGTTTGAAATTAGTTTTGAAACCAAAATGAGTTTATGGAAAACAAAATCTTTTGAATGTCTTGTTTTCATTTCTTCTTTTTTTTTTACAAAATTTTGAATGTATTAATTCCAATTTTCAAAACTTGGTTCGAATGATTCAGTTTTCAAATCAAGGCCGTTTGTTGACTATAATCAAAATTAGGAGGACTTTTGCACTCAACTTGTTTTCAAAACCTGCCCTTGACTTGAGTTCTCAGAAAGCTTCACAAGATTCTTTCAGCAAACATAAGGAAAGATGTAAGAATAAAACCTTTTGAAATAAGTTTTGTTTTTGGAAATACCAATATACTTTATTATGGGGGAAGTATTAATTGTTGTAATGCATGATATCATGATGCATGAACGTTCTTACGAGTTTTAAAGCATGCAAAAGAAATAAATAACTATATAACTTTAACATAGGGCTTAATATATATGCTACCCACTTGCTACGCTCACTTATCCTATGGATTAAGGTGAAAATATAGAATAAGGTAAGAATAGATGGATAAGGTGAGATATAAGAAGTTTGGACTAAAATACTAGTTTAAGTTTTTATGATCCAAAACGCTTTGAAGTTTTTTTTCAAAGTAAAACTGTAATGGTTTGGCAACGGATCGCTCTGATACCACCTGTAACAGAACCGCCTTAATCACGTGGCCCACGGGTCCCTGTCATCGTCGCTAACGACCTCTGACAGCCGGGCCCGTGTCCCAGGCGACTAAGGCCGGCCCTGCCGGGGCTACATCAGTGCCCCTATTCCGACAGGATCACCATTGCGAAGCCATTACAGAGTTACAACATTTCATAACAAAATACATCAGAGTAAAAGTTCGGAAGATTTACATAGTACATAGATTACAAACTATTATTCAATTAGGGTTTCACTGTAGCATTAGGGTAGCTGTACAACATAATAGTACGACCCTGCCCCCGGGTCTGGCTCCACTCGATCACGCTTCCTTCTTCCTGCTGTGTTCCTGCAACGGGGTTATAACAAACCCTGAGTACGGGGGTACTCCGCAAGACTTACCCGACTAAAGAAAAAATATTTGACTCTTGGAATGCACGGTTGTAGGTAAGGCTAGCAGGAGATAAGAAGTTTTGCAGAAAAGCAATCTAATCAGTTTCATCATCTTCTCTCAATATTAGGTTAATCATATCAGTAGTCTCATAGTCAAATCTCATTCATCACCATTCTTTCATTTCATTCATTACTTTCCATGACAACCTAGTTCCGAACCACTTTTCGGGGTAGGTAAGTGGATTGAGTCTCCATTAACCGAGGAGCACGTCGATTCGAATCCAGAAAGTACCCAGCTGGGGATTCTATCCACACTGCATATGTAGCACTTAAGCTTGCATATACCAACCCGTCGTCACGGCTTTGCTATCCCGGAACCGGTCCTGCGCCACCCGAGAGCACAGTAACTCCACTCATTCCAGGCACGCCGGCCACGTGGGTACACGCTACTCTCGCCATCTCTCCACTCCCAGTGCGTGGTTGTCGGTTCCAGCAATAGCGCCACTGAACTCTAGGCTTTCCGTAATGGTATGTGGCTAGGCTGTTCATCTCGATCCAGCACGCCTACAACGAACGGTCCCTACACCTTCCCGCCGGTAATCTTGCATTGGGACTCTAACCCAAGTGCAAGATTCCCCGACGGTTTTTAATAATTCGTGCCTGCCGGCGACAAGTCATGGGAAACGCCGTCCCAAGAGCACATCAACCGAGCGAAACACCTTTACATATATTTCCGATTTTCCGTTGGCGGTAATGCATTGGGACTCTAACCCAAGTACACGACCAACCACACGGCTTCCAATCCGTCGGCGACCGTACATTGGGACTCAAACCCAAGTGTAAAGTCATCCGCACGAGTTGCAAGTAAATGTTCATCAAGCATATATCAAAAAATGGCATTTTATGCAAATCTAGTAATTAAGCAGGTCTAAGCATTTTTCAAACCATTTTATTTTAAAACAGGTTTCAGGGTAATATAAGTGGGGCAATGCATCAGGAATAGGTATCAAGCAACTCCTATCAACCTAATGCAGTGATTAAACTCGAGTTATAAAAATTTTATAAACAGAGGGGCTGAATGCACCGGGGCTTGCCTTTGTTGCAGGTCTGACACTCTTGCCAGAAAACCAAGGAAAACCTCTTGACTTCACTTGATGAATATTCCCTCCGTCGAGATCAATCAATCAACTTCTCCGAACACCGGATCACTACACGTATGCAATGATGCATGTTCAATGCACAAGAAATGACAATGCAATAAATCAACATTTAATCAAAACCCTAACTTGAGCACAATTAAGTCTATGAGCTATTCAATCATTAGCAGACAACAGTTGTCCCTAGGCCATAGTGGGTTTGACCTAGTGACCACAAACAACCCAAAAGCACACAAAACCTAAATCCATTTGCTAATAAACTATTTTATTTAATACTTTAATTAGGCCTATAATTAACAAATAATTAAACTAATTCATATTGGCACCAAAATTTACCAATAGTTAGATCTTGACTTAAAACTATACCAAAATAAATTTCATGATTTTTGGATTAACTTAGATTTAATTAAAAATCCTCAAACTTTCATTTATCATTTATTTGGCACATTTTTAAAGCATATAGAAAATTCTTAAAATCGCAACATAATATTTTTATAAAATTCGAGACATCAATTAGGGCACTCACAAAAATTTTCATCACTTTAGGTGTGGCAGAATTATTCATACAAAAAGATGAAACACCAGCACTATACATACAAAAATAAAATGGAAAAAGGCTTTGAAAATCGGAAAGAAAGAACAAAACCATTTCGGCCCGAACCGGCCCACGGCCAACAGGCCGGCCCAGCTCGGCCCGCGCGGTTCTCCCCGCGCCCTCCTCTCACACGGGGTCACTGACGGGTGAGCCCCACCCGTCAGGCCCTTCTCCCTCCTCCAGGCCGCGCTCCTCGCGCTACGTGCGCGCACGCCGCCGCGGCGACGGCGCGTTGCCGGCGACCCGGGCCTCCGCAACCCTGACCGAGACTACCTACGCGAAGAGGAAGCTTACCTAGGTGCGAGGCTCGCACGAGAAGGAGACGAGGATGGCTCGGAGCCAGCGCTCGGCGACCGAGGCGGACACGACCGAACCCGCCGGCGGCGAGACCCTGCCACCCGGCGATGGCACGCCACCGGACCGCGCCCAAATGGAGCGCAAGGAGGCCAATCAGGAGAATGAGAGATGGAGGTGGAGCGGTGGCGGTGAAATCAACCGAATCGCGAGCTCGAGCTCTACGGCGGCACTCCGCCAGCCGCGAGGAAGACGGACTCGCCTGGACGCTGCGGTCGACGGCACGAGGCAACGAGTGTCCCAATCGACACGCAAGGAAGTCGCGAACACAGCTCTAGGATGGAGAGGGTGGTGATGCAGCACACCCGACGAATTTTGGCCTTGACCGAGGAGCTCGGTCGCGGCGGCGATGGCGACGGGAAGGCGAAAATGGAGCGGCTCGGGGCTTAAATAGGCAAAGGAGGGTAGACAAGAGGTCGTGGGGACATTACGGCCACGGTGCGCGCGACAACGGCCCGGGAACCACGCGGGATGGCCACGGCGTGGCGCCGACCGCGCCGGCGGCGTGCCGCCCACTGTAGCAGAGCTAGGCTGATGTGGCTACAGTGTTTTGTACCCTCACACTTGACTGGAATTTTGCAAAAAGCTCCCCAAAGTTGAATAGAACTTGAAAATATCCCAAGATAGGAGTTGTAGAGCAAGAAAAGTTGAAAACTTTTGGTTTTTGGATCATTTTCAAATTTTGCATAATTTTGAAACTACAGCAAAGGGGGTAAAAGAGGTTTTTAAAAATTCAAACTGTATTTTCAAAATTACTTTTTATTTTTCTCAAGAACTTGAAAAATGTCCAAAATAAAAGTTGCTATACTCACTGAGCTTTACAACTTCTATTAAGGAAGTTCTGCCAAATTCTTGATATTTTTGAAAATGAAGTTTTAAATTTGAATTTAAACATAGTAATTTGAGTTTAATTCAAATTTTTATTAAAGAATATCAAAATATCCCAAAATAAAAGTTGTTCCATTTTAAAAGATCTAAAACTTTTATTAAGGAACTTTTATCAAAATCTAATTAGTTTTTGAATTAGGGTTTTGGGCCTATTAGGGGCCTATTTCAAAATATCTCTTTTATTTTTAGTTAGAGAATCCAAAAATGGATTTAATTACACAATTACAACTCAATCGATCAAATCGCTCTAAAGCCCTAAGCACAAGCATTAATGAAACAAGTCATTCTAAATCACTTATGCACAACCATATGCAAGATTTTGATTAATGCATATTAATAAGGTTTTAATGCGGGATGATTTCATGCAATCATGATGACATGGCAGGTTTTATTAGTCCGTAATACCGGAGGTATTACAGTCTTTCCCCCTAAAAAAAATCTCGTCCCGAGATTTCAAGTATAGCTAAAGCCTTAGGTTTATCAACGGAAAAGAAAAGGGTCAAGTACTTAGTTTTAGAACTTGATTAATAAACAAGCAGAGGTTTTCATTTTATGGAACTTCATAGGGGAGAATTATGTTTAAGGGTAGCAAAAATTTAGAAGGTTTCCGGATGGACATTTCTCCGAATTCCAGGATTACTCCTTCTGACGGCTGATTCCAATATACTTGTATCTTCTTGTTCCAGTCTTTTGAGTCACATAATTCCTTCATGTTCTAGTTCTCATGCTGGATACCCGGAGTGTGTCAGTTCTGATTCAATTCACTCTTATCAAGTCAACATCTTGATTAGACTCTTGTTGGCACTTCCCAAGGGGTGACTTATGAAACACACTATGCACAACTCATGAGGGTTCACACACTGGAGTCAACATGCTACTAGCTCACACTTAGCTTCCCATTTATAATGAAGATCTTTATTTAACCTAATCAGTTGTCTCTCAACACTATAACCTTAAACCTTAATTTTCCAAAATAGAACACCTATGAGGAAAGCTATCTGAGTGTGATCTCATAATGAGTTAAGGTTAAGAGTGACGATACCAGCGTGGACCAAGTAGCTACTCCTGTATAAAACAGGAGAAACTCTCGGTTGCGTCGCGGCACCATCAATCGATGACCCTAACACCATTATCAAATACACTCAAATAATTCACCACTAGGTGATTTTTGTACTTCAATTTAATTTTTCACTATAACAAGCACTCATGTTATTACTTAAGTTAAAACGGGTTTTCAAAAGTGGTACTAGAAGTACACAGAGTTTACACAAGTCAATAGTGATCCTCAAAAGAAATCTCAAGGAGGGTTATGAACTGATGACACATTAACTGCGAGCTACAATGGTTCAGGAGTGCCGACTACGATACCAGTGATACCCTAATGAACTCTTAGGTGGCTGCAGTCCACAGAAGATCCCAAGTTTAGCACGGCACCATAGTCACGGATCGAGTTACCATTATAGAACACAATTAAAGTGACCATAGCAAGGAGAAAGCAAGGTGATTACGGATATGATGAAATATGACCGCCTATATTGACACGAGCATATACCTTCAAAATCTCAGGTAGTGGAGTTACGAGAGACTTTAGGTTGCTATAGTGTATCTCAATCGTAGGTCATATTTCACCAAACCAAATCGAATAGAGCTTTATTCGTTGTGAAACTATAGTAGATCAGAACCTTCGTCCTTGATACCTGCACGTGCCTAGCAGAACCTCGTGTGACCATGGCACACAAGAGACCCTAGGTTTCGACGCGGCACCATGGTCTTAGGTCATGGCACTACTATAGGACACAAACCATAAAGACTCTGATAACAAGTCGAATTCCAAAGGGGTGGTACGTGCCAAATCAGGGCATGACACATACATAGGTGGAAGAAAAATTTTCGATCAAGTTTTAGACTAGACAGTGGGATGAATGCGAGTAAATTTTTGAGGAAATAGATTTTTCATAGATTTCAAGATAATCAGGAATTCATAAAACAACAGGAAATCCTCAGCAGATCGTAGATACCATTTCCAAATGAATGGATTTCAGGTACCATTTCCAAATCGGTTCCCAATGTTTTATCAATTCAGATTAAGATAATTGCAACGGTCAGAAATTTGGTGAATGCTGAGGGGTTAAACATGTATCTCAAAATAGGTTTTTAAAGGATAGAATTGAATATAGCTTTGGTGGAAAAGACTGGAAAGAGAGTGAAAGCGCATTAACTGCCAGCTAGGATCATAATCAATTACCCTGAAAACAGTGAGCGTTCGGCAGTAACTTCTTATGGTTGCGACCCATAAGAGACCCCAGATTTCGACGCTGTGTCAAGGTCATGGATTACGACATCGCATAGACTGCAATTACAATAGCCTTCAACCAACACCAAACATGTTGGTTACAAACTTCGAGGAATTTAGTATGCGTCGCGAGAGTAGGAAGTAAGGCTGACACACAGATGAGTCAAGGAGTTGGTCATTCCTTGCATTAAATTGAATTCCTCTAGAAGTTGTCAAAGGATTGACAAATCTATGGATCAAGGAGTATTGGTAGAAGAGAGCACATCAATTATGACCTTCATAGTGAGCAGCACTAACTATGATATTAGTATGTGCCCTGAGAAAACTTGTGTGATTGTACGTCACCCAAAATTCTCAGTTTGCAAGGCACCATAGTCGCGAATAATCACCGTTATCAGGTCATAAATAAAGTAGCTTCAGTAAACAGGAGTTATCGAACTGAAGATATAACGGGTAAAAGTATGATGGATAATGACTATGGACCTCGATGTAAGCAAATACCTCAAAAAATTTCTTGCGGTAGCAAACCACAAAAGATTTCAAGTTTCGACATTACATGATACCCGTAGACCATAATTCATCATAGTGAGCTGGTTTCGTTTCCACAAAAGTGCAAACGAAGAAGAATTGTGAAGCTATGGTAGACAACAACCATAAACCCCAATGCCTGCGCGCACCTAGCAGAATCTCGCATGATTCAGGCATGCAATTGACACTAGGTTCCATCACGTCATTGCGGTTACTGGTGATAATACCACCATAGGACACAATTACGATAGTTTTAGAAGTACATGAGAATATCTCAAAAGGAGGAGATAGAATTTACACATGAATAGCTTTCCCGAAATCGAGAACTAGCTAAGGTTTTATATTGGGTTGGCAGAGTGAAAGAGTGCATCCAGAAGCTCCCCAAGGACCAAGAACTCACGAAGGGATGATTATTTATGATTGACGGAAACTTGACATAGAACACGACTCCTTGATTTAATTGATCTTGACATATTTTTGGAGAAGATTTTTAGCAGAGTCTAACTTGAAATTCAGTGGTGCTTAGTACCATTAGAGGGCGGTCACGATCATACCACGATACCTGCATACTCTCGGCAGTAAGCCATGTGGATGCATCACACATGGGGCTCCAAGCTTTACAGCGGTATCACAGGTCGAGAACGACTTACCCCATAGGCACTTGCATCAACCTGGCCTTCCAAGCAAGAGGAGGACAAAGAAGCTTTTGAAAAAAAAAATCCTTTCTAAATGATGCGGAATATTGTTCTCCCGTCAAAGTCTATGACATTGGTGTCCTTTCGGAAGAATAGAACTTATAAATGAAGCTGTTTCATAAGCTTTTAACAATGGACTTTTGATCAAAGGGGTTTTCAAAAGGGTGCCATTCGGAGTTAGAATTATTTGGAAGGAAACGTACATTTACCAAAAGCCTTTCAGGATGATGGAATTATGGAATTCAAATAATGTTTGGGGTTGAAGAGTATTTTGTGGTTTTTAAACTCTAGGTTTGAAATTAGTTTTGAAACCAAAATGAGTTTATGGAAAACAAAATCTTTTGAATGTCTTGTTTTCATTTCTTCTTTTTTTTTACAAAATTTTGAATGTATTAATTCCAATTTTCAAAACTTGGTTCGAATGATTCAGTTTTCAAATCAAGGCCGTTTGTTGACTATAATCAAAATTAGGAGGACTTTTGCACTCAACTTGTTTTCAAAACCTGCCCTTGACTTGAGTTCTCAGAAAGCTTCACAAGATTCTTTCAGCAAACATAAGGAAAGATGTAAGAATAAAACCTTTTGAAATAAGTTTTGTTTTTGGAAATACCAATATACTTTATTATGGGGGAAGTATTAATTGTTGTAATGCATGATATCATGATGCATGAACGTTCTTACGAGTTTTAAAGCATGCAAAAGAAATAAATAACTATATAACTTTAACATAGGGCTTAATATATATGCTACCCACTTGCTACGCTCACTTATCCTATGGATTAAGGTGAAAATATAGAATAAGGTAAGAATAGATGGATAAGGTGAGATATAAGAAGTTTGGACTAAAATACTAGTTTAAGTTTTTATGATCCAAAACGCTTTGAAGTTTTTTTTCAAAGTAAAACTGTAATGGTTTGGCAACGGATCGCTCTGATACCACCTGTAACAGAACCGCCTTAATCACGTGGCCCACGGGTCCCTGTCATCGTCGCTAACGACCTCTGACAGCCGGGCCCGTGTCCCAGGCGACTAAGGCCGGCCCTGCCGGGGCTACATCAGTGCCCCTATTCCGACAGGATCACCATTGCGAAGCCATTACAGAGTTACAACATTTCATAACAAAATACATCAGAGTAAAAGTTCGGAAGATTTACATAGTACATAGATTACAAACTATTATTCAATTAGGGTTTCACTGTAGCATTAGGGTAGCTGTACAACATAATAGTACGACCCTGCCCCCGGGTCTGGCTCCACTCGATCACGCTTCCTTCTTCCTGCTGTGTTCCTGCAACGGGGTTATAACAAACCCTGAGTACGGGGGTACTCCGCAAGACTTACCCGACTAAAGAAAAAATATTTGACTCTTGGAATGCACGGTTGTAGGTAAGGCTAGCAGGAGATAAGAAGTTTTGCAGAAAAGCAATCTAATCAGTTTCATCATCTTCTCTCAATATTAGGTTAATCATATCAGTAGTCTCATAGTCAAATCTCATTCATCACCATTCTTTCATTTCATTCATTACTTTCCATGACAACCTAGTTCCGAACCACTTTTCGGGGTAGGTAAGTGGATTGAGTCTCCATTAACCGAGGAGCACGTCGATTCGAATCCAGAAAGTACCCAGCTGGGGATTCTATCCACACTGCATATGTAGCACTTAAGCTTGCATATACCAACCCGTCGTCACGGCTTTGCTATCCCGGAACCGGTCCTGCGCCACCCGAGAGCACAGTAACTCCACTCATTCCAGGCACGCCGGCCACGTGGGTACACGCTACTCTCGCCATCTCTCCACTCCCAGTGCGTGGTTGTCGGTTCCAGCAATAGCGCCACTGAACTCTAGGCTTTCCGTAATGGTATGTGGCTAGGCTGTTCATCTCGATCCAGCACGCCTACAACGAACGGTCCCTACACCTTCCCGCCGGTAATCTTGCATTGGGACTCTAACCCAAGTGCAAGATTCCCCGACGGTTTTTAATAATTCGTGCCTGCCGGCGACAAGTCATGGGAAACGCCGTCCCAAGAGCACATCAACCGAGCGAAACACCTTTACATATATTTCCGATTTTCCGTTGGCGGTAATGCATTGGGACTCTAACCCAAGTACACGACCAACCACACGGCTTCCAATCCGTCGGCGACCGTACATTGGGACTCAAACCCAAGTGTAAAGTCATCCGCACGAGTTGCAAGTAAATGTTCATCAAGCATATATCAAAAAATGGCATTTTATGCAAATCTAGTAATTAAGCAGGTCTAAGCATTTTTCAAACCATTTTATTTTAAAACAGGTTTCAGGGTAATATAAGTGGGGCAATGCATCAGGAATAGGTATCAAGCAACTCCTATCAACCTAATGCAGTGATTAAACTCGAGTTATAAAAATTTTATAAACAGAGGGGCTGAATGCACCGGGGCTTGCCTTTGTTGCAGGTCTGACACTCTTGCCAGAAAACCAAGGAAAACCTCTTGACTTCACTTGATGAATATTCCCTCCGTCGAGATCAATCAATCAACTTCTCCGAACACCGGATCACTACACGTATGCAATGATGCATGTTCAATGCACAAGAAATGACAATGCAATAAATCAACATTTAATCAAAACCCTAACTTGAGCACAATTAAGTCTATGAGCTATTCAATCATTAGCAGACAACAGTTGTCCCTAGGCCATAGTGGGTTTGACCTAGTGACCACAAACAACCCAAAAGCACACAAAACCTAAATCCATTTGCTAATAAACTATTTTATTTAATACTTTAATTAGGCCTATAATTAACAAATAATTAAACTAATTCATATTGGCACCAAAATTTACCAATAGTTAGATCTTGACTTAAAACTATACCAAAATAAATTTCATGATTTTTGGATTAACTTAGATTTAATTAAAAATCCTCAAACTTTCATTTATCATTTATTTGGCACATTTTTAAAGCATATAGAAAATTCTTAAAATCGCAACATAATATTTTTATAAAATTCGAGACATCAATTAGGGCACTCACAAAAATTTTCATCACTTTAGGTGTGGCAGAATTATTCATACAAAAAGATGAAACACCAGCACTATACATACAAAAATAAAATGGAAAAAGGCTTTGAAAATCGGAAAGAAAGAACAAAACCATTTCGGCCCGAACCGGCCCACGGCCAACAGGCCGGCCCAGCTCGGCCCGCGCGGTTCTCCCCGCGCCCTCCTCTCACACGGGGTCACTGACGGGTGAGCCCCACCCGTCAGGCCCTTCTCCCTCCTCCAGGCCGCGCTCCTCGCGCTACGTGCGCGCACGCCGCCGCGGCGACGGCGCGTTGCCGGCGACCCGGGCCTCCGCAACCCTGACCGAGACTACCTACGCGAAGAGGAAGCTTACCTAGGTGCGAGGCTCGCACGAGAAGGAGACGAGGATGGCTCGGAGCCAGCGCTCGGCGACCGAGGCGGACACGACCGAACCCGCCGGCGGCGAGACCCTGCCACCCGGCGATGGCACGCCACCGGACCGCGCCCAAATGGAGCGCAAGGAGGCCAATCAGGAGAATGAGAGATGGAGGTGGAGCGGTGGCGGTGAAATCAACCGAATCGCGAGCTCGAGCTCTACGGCGGCACTCCGCCAGCCGCGAGGAAGACGGACTCGCCTGGACGCTGCGGTCGACGGCACGAGGCAACGAGTGTCCCAATCGACACGCAAGGAAGTCGCGAACACAGCTCTAGGATGGAGAGGGTGGTGATGCAGCACACCCGACGAATTTTGGCCTTGACCGAGGAGCTCGGTCGCGGCGGCGATGGCGACGGGAAGGCGAAAATGGAGCGGCTCTGGGCTTAAATAGGCAAAGGAGGGTAGACAAGAGGTCGTGGGGACATTACGGCCACGGTGCGCGCGACAACGGCCCGGGAACCACGCGGGATGGCCACGGCGTGGCGCCGACCGCGCCGGCGGCGTGCCGCCCACTGTAGCAGAGCTAGGCTGATGTGGCTACAGTGTTTTGTACCCTCACACTTGACTGGAATTTTGCAAAAAGCTCCCCAAAGTTGAATAGAACTTGAAAATATCCCAAGATAGGAGTTGTAGAGCAAGAAAAGTTGAAAACTTTTGGTTTTTGGATCATTTTCAAATTTTGCATAATTTTGAAACTACAGCAAAGGGGGTAAAAGAGGTTTTTAAAAATTCAAACTGTATTTTCAAAATTATTTTTTATTTTTCTCAAGAACTTGAAAAATGTCCAAAATAAAAGTTGCTATACTCACTGAGATTTACAACTTCTATTAAGGAAGTTCTGCCAAATTCTTGATATTTTTGAAAATGAAGTTTTAAATTTGAATTTAAACATAGTAATTTGAGTTTAATTCAAATTTTTATTAAAGAATATCAAAATATCCCAAAATAAAAGTTGTTCCATTTTAAAAGATCTAAAACTTTTATTAAGGAACTTTTATCAAAATCTAATTAGTTTTTGAATTAGGGTTTTGGGCCTATTAGGGGCCTATTTCAAAATATCTCTTTTATTTTTAGTTAGAGAATCCAAAAATGGATTTAATTACACAATTACAACTCAATCGATCAAATCGCTCTAAAGCCCTAAGCACAAGCATTAATGAAACAAGTCATTCTAAATCACTTATGCACAACCATATGCAAGATTTTGATTAATGCATATTAATAAGGTTTTAATGCGGGATGATTTCATGCAATCATGATGACATGGCAGGTTTTATTAGTCCGTAATACCGGAGGTATTACACCCGACCAGCTCCAAAGCGCAATTATGAAGAGGCTTATGATAAGCTCCTCGACAGTCAATGCCCCATCCACAAGTTCCACAAGCATACCATCAGAGAATGCTATGGTTTCTCCAGGGCATTTCAAGAGGAAGAAAAGAAGAAGGCTCGCATAGAGTCCGACAAAGACAAGCGTGACGACAATAACGACCCGCCTCCAGGCTACACTGAAGCTCACCGGGCGGTTTCTACAATCATTTGTCGTCGCATAGCCATGGAGTCGAAGAGGGAGCAGAAGCTCGTCGCTAGACGTGTCAACTTCGTCGCTAACTATGACGCCTCCATCGCCGACTCGAAATTTCCTCCTTGGTCGCACAAGGCCATCACCTTCAGCAGAGAGGACCAGTGGACAGAGATCCCATACTTGGGTCGCTTCCCGCTGATCCTCGACCCAGTGATACGCAAGACACGCTTTCGCAAGGTGCTGATCGACGGCCTCAACATCCTGTTCTCTGGAGCCGCCAAGGAGCTCGGACTCCGAGCAGAAGACCTGGAGCCGACCACGGCTCCGTTTTTGAGAATCGTCCTAGGGCAGCCCTCCTACCCCCTGGGACACATCAATCTGCCCGTCCAGTTCGGAACACCGCAGTGCTTTCGCATCGAGCACGTCGACTTCCTGGTGGCCGATTTCGACGCCGCGTATCACGCCATACTCGTCCGCCCAGCTTTGGCCAAGTTTGGGGCCATCCCCAACTACACCTACCTCGTCATGAAGATGCCAACGGAGACCAGCATACTCACGGTCCGTTCCAACCTCCAGGTCGCGTATGACTGTGAGAAGGAGACCATCGCCATGGCAGAAGCCACCAACGTCTCCATCCTGATGAACACGTGTGCAGTAGATGCATAGAAGCTGGCGCCCGAAGAACAAGTCATCCTGGAGAAGACCCCGCCCAGAGCTGCTACCAAGAACAAGGAGACAAAAAACATCATCCTCGTTCCCGGTGATCCGAGTAAGATTACTCGCGTCGGGACAGATCTCGACCCTAAATAGGAAGACGCGTTCGTCAGCTTCCTCAGAAAGCACGTCGGCGTTTTTGCATGGAAACCTGCGGACATGCCCGGCGTACCTAGGAAGCTGATCGAGCACTCCTTGAATGTCTCAAAGACCGCGAAGCCCATCAAGCAGAAGCTCCGGCGTTTCTCTCCAGACAAGAAGGAGGCTATTAGGGTAGAAATAGCTCGGCTCCTAGCTGCCGGCTTTATCAAAGAGGTGTATCATCCTGATTGGTTAGCCAATCCGGTCGTTGTAAGAAAAAAGAATAATGAATGGAGAATGTGCGTTGATTACACCGATCTCAACAAACACTGCCCTAAGGACCCCTTCAGTCTCCCCCGCATTGATGAAGTCGTCGACTCCACAGCAGACTGCGTGCTACTCAGCTTCCTTGACTGCTACTCCGGCTACCACTAGATCGCCTTGAAGAAAGAAGACCAGGAGAAAACCTCCTTCATCACTCCCTTCGAGGCCTACTGCTACAAGACTATGTCCTCTGTCCTGAAGATCGCTGGCGCAACATACCAGTGGGCCATCCAGGCATGCCTCAAAGACCTCATTCCCGACATCGCCGCGACCAGCAATGTTGTTAGCACGGCAATAGTTGTCGAAAGGGACGAAGACGGTCACGCATATCCAGTCCAGTGACCAGTCTATTTCATCAGCGAAGTCCTGAATGAGTCTAAAACTCGCTATCCGACGGTGCAGAAGTTGATCTACGCCATCCTCGTCACATCACGCAAGCTCCATCACTATTTTGAAGCCGATCCAATCGTAGTGGTCACCCAACATCCTCTCGGCAACATTCTTCACAACAAAGGAGCCAATGCCAGAATCATGAAGTGGGCTGTGGAGTTGGGAACTTATTCTCTGGAGTTCCGCAGCTGAACGACGATCAAGTCACAGGTGCTGGCTGACTTCATCGCCGAATGGATAGAAATGCAGGAACAAGTACCCACTGAGCAGGAACAACACTGGACGATGTACTTCGACGGGTCCCTCAGCATCGGAGGCGCAGGCGCCGGCATACTTCTCATGTCACCTTCGGGCGAACGCCTCCGCTATGTGTTGATAATATATTTCAAAGCCTCCAATAACGCTGCCGAGTACGAAGCCGCCATCCACGGCCTACAGATCGCCTCTGAGCTCAGCTTCCAACGACTGATGGTGTATGGGGACTTTGCCTTGGTTATCAACCAGGTGAATAAAGATTGGGACTGCAACAGCGAGAAGATCGACGCCTATGTCGCTGCGATTAGAAAGCTTGAAGGAAAATTTTTGGGCATTGAGTTTCACCACGTCGTCCGAGCCGAAAACCAGGCAGCCGACGAGTTATCTAAGCTCGGTTCATCACGAGCTGATATCCCCCCCGGCGTCTTCGTCCAAGACTTGGTTCACTCCTCTATCCTAGAATAAGAAGAGGCTGAAGCATCCCCATCCGGTCAGATAGCGGCATGCATCTCTAATTCTGAAGAGGATTGGAGAGCACCCTTCATAGCCTATCTGCTTGAAGCCAAAATCCCCGAAGACAAAATAGAAGCAGAACGTCTCGTGAGACGGTCCAAGAATTATGTCCTCATCGACAACAAGCTCATGCGTAAAAACGCCAAGAGTGAAATCTTCTAGAAGTGCGTCACGCGTGAAGAGGGCATCAAGATACTCCAAGAAGTGCATGGAGGCATGTGCGGTAATCACGCAGCCTCACGTACTCTGGACGATTTTACTAGCCTAACGCTGTCCAGGACGCTGAGAAAATTGTGCACCAATGCGAGGCATGCCAGTTTTTTGCAAAGCAAATACATGTCCCAGCACAGGAGCTACAGACTATACCTACATCCTGGCCCTTGGCTACACGGGGACTCGACATGATAGGTCCCTTCAAGGCGGCTAAAGGGGGTACCGCTGTGTGTACGTCGCCATTGACAAATTCTCCAAATGGATCGAGTACAAACCATTGGTGAAAGCAACAGCGACCAAAGCCACGGAGTTCTTCAATGACATCTCTCATCGTTTTGGCCTCCCGAACTGCATCATCACCGACCTCGGCACCACCTTTACCGGAAGCGACTTCTTGGATTTTTGCGACGAAAGAAGCATCGTGGTAAAGTATGTCTCGGTGGTTCACCCTCGAGCTAACAGACAAGTAGAAAGAGCAAACAGAATGTTGCTCGACGCCCTCAAGAAGCACCTACACGAAATCGTCGAAAGAAGTCCAGGAAACTAGATCAACGAGTTGCCAACAGTCGTCTGGGGCTTGTGAACCCAGCCTAGCCGTAATACCAGTGTATCTCCATATTTTATGGTCTACGGATCAGAAACAGTGCTACCAGCCGACATCGCCTTCCGAGCTCCTAGAGTTGAGAACTACATTGAAGAAAGGTTCGACGGCGCGCGAGCAGAAGACATCGACAAACTTCAAGAAGAGCGTCTGGCCTCCTGCGTACGCACGGCCAAATACCTGGAAGGGCTACGGTGATATTATAACTGAAACGTCAACGACAGGTTCTTCATGGTCGGCGACCTTGTCCTCCGCCGCAAGCAGAGCAAGGAGGGCATGCACAAGCTTTCTTTTCCATGGGAAGGGCCATACATGGTCAAAGCCGTAACTCGGCCAGGCTCATACAGACTGTGTGGCCTCGATGGCGTTGACATCACCAACTCCTGGAACATCGAACACCTCTGTCTCTTCCATCCTTGATAGCGTGTCAAGGCAGATATGTGTATTTTCATTTTAATTTCAATAAAGGTCATATTGCTTCGATACACATGTATGTCCACATTTGTAGATCAGCAAATCTATTACATCTGTCGCCAATGCATAAGCCCCGCACCTGCTCAGGCAGCACAACTTCGCCAATGCATAAGCCCCGCACCTGGTCGGGCAGCACAACTTCACCAATGCGTAAGCCCCGCACCTGTAACACCCGAAAAATTGCATTCTTTTAAATAGTGGGAATTTATTTAATTATGCAATTAGTTGATCATTCCAATATAGGGAAATAATAATTTTTCTCAAATATAAAATCAAACCTAGGTCATACACATGTATGATGCATTCATGCTGGAGCATTTCTTCTTTGTACTGTTGTAGCTTATTTGAATTTTTCAAATATTTCAAAACCCAATTTGAAAATCCTTTTAGAAAATGAAATTAGAAAATAGAAAAGGGAAATAGAAAAACCTTCCCTCTCTGATTTTGGCCCGAGGGCCCAGTCCTCCTCTTCCTTTCGGCCTACCCCCTCCCTTGCTAACTTGGGCCGAGGCCTAGCTAGCTAGCCAGCCAGCCGGCACAGCAAGCTGAGCGCCCCCTCTTCCCATCTTTTGGATGACAGGCGGGCCCCACAGGGCAGTCCCTCTTCTTCTCCTTCCTTTCTTCTCCCCGGGGCGCCCAAAGCAGAGAGCCACGCCGCGACCGAGCACGCGCGCGCGGAGCGTCCCTCTGCCGTGACTGCCAGCCTGACCCCAGCGCTCGATGCTACTGACCTGTGGGACCCACAGGACAGCCCCTCCCCTGTTTCCCTCTGCTGCTCACCGAGAGTCCGACGCGGGCAAGAAAGAAAACGGCCGAAGCCGAGTTCGTCGCCGCGCCGAGAAGTCCGAAGCAGAGAAGAAACGGCCGAAGCCTATTTCTCCGCTCGCCGTGTTTATTTCAATCTCCGAGATTGTCGTCACACCTCGGGAGTACTTAAGCAGCGCCACACCCCCTCGTAGCCGTCACCTAACCCTAGCCGCCTCTTCTCGCCGCCACTGCCGAGCTCCCGCGAGAACCGAACAGAGCCGCCGCTCGAAGCTTTCCGCCGCCGCAACCAATTCGTCGTCCTCGGGATTTAATCCTCGCCGTAAGCCCCTTACTGGGCATTTGCGTGATCTCCCGAGGTAGCCCGACCCTTTTTCCGCTTCAATTGTGCACTAATGCACCCTCGCCGACGTTGTAGGAGATCACCGCCCGCCGGAGCACGTGGAGAGCCACCCCCGAGTCGATTTCGGCCCTCCAAACCGCCCTAGGTGAGCTCGCACACTCGCCCTCTCTCTCCCGAGTCCGGATCTCCTACGCCTCCCTCGCGCCCCTATATAGGTCGGCCGAGCTCTGCCGTCCCTCCCCACAAGTTCCCGAGCAAGCCGCCGCCCCCAATCGTGCCCTTGCCGCAGCCACAGAACCGCCGCCGCCCCGAGCTCCGCCGTCGCCGTCGATTTCGCCGACGAGAAGTCTCTCCGTCAAAATTGGTTGCCCTCCAAGCTTCGCAGCAAGGTCAGGGATCTTCCCGACCCCTTCTCCCTCGGTTTTGTGCACTGTAGCCATGATGCCGAGCTTCGCCGCCGCCATAGTTCCGCCACCGAGCTCGCCGCATCCTCTCCGAGCTACCTCTGTGGCAACCGAAACCATAGATAGGTTTAGCTTGAGCTTCTCTTGCTCCCCGACCAGATCCCGAGGTGAACCGAGCTTCGAAGCCCCAAAAACGCCGTCTCCGGCCACCCTCCGGCGATGGCGCCGCCGCACGGTCTCTGTACATGGCCGGAGCGCCGCCCACACCCCCTCCCATCTAATCCGAGACGTCCAATTCGAACCGGACGGCTCCTATTCGCCGATACCCTTTCGGCCTGCGTTTTTGCGAATAACCCCCTACAGTTTTTAATACTTAACCCGTAGTCCCTTGGCGCATTCCTCCATTTACGCTTTCCGATTTAGAAAACGTAGTTTGTCTCGGTTTAATGAAAAGATGTTTTCTGAAATTGCAGATTTGCCACTAGATTTGTTTTAGCTATAATTTACTCGTTTTAGATCCGATTTGAACGATTCAAATTGCGTTAGATTCGTAATTTTATAATCTATCTGATGGTACCACTGTTTCATATATTTTCAACTTTTAAAATTCGAGATTATATTTAATCTATTAAAGTAAAACTTGTTTATTTCATAACTTCTCCTTTTGAACTCCGATTTTCGTGATCTTTATATCGTTGGAATCGTAGCGACGCGTAGATTATTTTTATAAACTTTTCAATCTGCTTTTCTACTATTGGTGTACTGTTTCTAATCTAAATCTTGTTTGCTTCGTGTATGATTGCCTCGATGATTGTGTGGTGATTTTATGATCATGTCCAGTCGGTGAGATTTACGTGGTGATCAAGAAGCAACTCATTGGAGGTTTTGGATCAGAGAAAATGATCTCAAATCTAAGGCAAGTATAGCATGGGATCTTCCTTGTTATCCTATTCACCGCAATAATTAATTTCATTGTGCATGTGTCTACCTTGTTAACCATAGCTTCTACCTAGTATTGTTATCTTGTTCCTTGATCACCTATGGGATTTATGCATTGGGTAGTTGATGCTAGCGCGCTATTGGAATCATGATCATGTAAACCTGATTAATTGAATATGCAATAACATTGAAAGATGTCTTTTTAGCAACATGGAACTAGGGGATTCGAGCATAGTTTTGTGATGCTCCATATCCTTCCCCCTTGGTAATGATCTGTCAGCAAAAGCTAGGACTTACAGTGTAACTATGAGGGCTACATGGCTCTGGTTTTAGTCAAGTATGGGTACTTTTTCTAGCTTGTTAGAGGTTACCGAAAGGCGTGATGGGGCCTGACGACTCGGGTATAGTGCGGCTCCTGTCCGAGTGTGTATAACCTACGTGACCTTGTGCCACGACGAAGGGGGGCTCTACATCTGCTTGCCGGGTCCCTAGCGGCCCTAACTTGTTAGACGAAGTATTTTGAAAGACTTCATAGTGAAACCCTGCTCGCTCACCTTGGTAGTGTTATGGGGCTAGCTACCCCGAGCAAATGGGAATCATGGCTCATAGTGAAAGTGCACAACCTCTGCAGAGTGTAAAACTGGTATACTAGCCGCGATCACGGTCACAGAGTGGCCCGGAAAACTCACGGAGTAGTTATCTTTGGGGTGATGTTGACTTGTTGCTAATTGATTGATGCAATTCATTAATTATGTTTACTTATGATCATGAATTATGGGCTTATTCAACTTGTTGCTATCCAATTGCATAAAAGATGCTTAATTAAAAGCAAACCGCTGTAAACCCGTGTCTATCCTGTTTGAGCCTCATAAACCCCATGTTATATTTGCTGAGTTCGACATGGACTCACTCTTGCTATTCCCCCCCACACCTCAGGAGAAGTTTAGGCTTGTGGTCAACCAGTCAGTTGTGTCCCTGTGGAGTTGGCGTCTACACGCGAAGATCGGAGTGTCTTTCCGCTGTTTGCTTCTTAAAGGTTCTATTTTAATTATTACTACGTTATGTATTTGATCATTGTCTTTTGATATTACCTTGTATTTGTCGGCTTATGTGTGTGACTGATCCTGGGGCGCACATAAGGTTATGCATTCAATTTTATCCTTAAAATTGGGTGTGACAGCACCTGCTCGGGTAGCACAACTTTGCCAATGCGTAAGCCCCGTACCTGCTCGGGCCGCACAACTTCGCCAACGCGTAAGCCCCGCACCTGTTCGGGCAGCCTAATTACGTTGACGCATAAGCCCTACATATGGTAGGCAGCCCTGTTTCGCCACTTCATCGACCGCCCCGATAGATTCGGGAAGCCATCGCCCACGATAAGTGTAAGCCCTACCAGGCACAGGCAGCTTCGCCACCACGTAAGCCCAGGGACGCCTGGGCTGTTAAGTCTTCGCTATTACGTAAGCCCCGGGGACGCTTGGGCAGTTTTAGCAGCGTCTCCAAAAGCCCCGTCAAAAGGAATGGGCGCCGGTCCTTGATCACTCTAATGAGCTCGACGCTCTGGCGACCCTTCGACCAACAAAAAACGCCTCAAGAACGTTCGAGTACTCTACATCGCACACGATCGATCGCGACGCTCCGAAAATTCGACGAACGCAATAAGAGCAAAAACAGATTTACATGAACTTCGTCCAGAATGGCTTTACACAATATGATTTCCGATCACATTAACCAGTGTTTGTTGCACAATCAATCCACAATTCCCTTGTAGGTATATTCAAGTGTTCTCTATCAGGAACAGCTGCATGTCTGCCGCCAAGAGTTCCGGTGCGGGCCTCGCCTCCTCGTCCAATTGATCCTCCTGCTGCTCGGTGGTGCCGCAGGTGTAACCCCCTTCACCCTGTCGTTGTTCACGCCAGGGTAATGGGAGCACACCACGCCGAGCACTTGAGCTGCAGTGTTCATCGCCACGTCAGTGCAGAAGGCCTTAAAGTGCCGCAACGCTTCACGACTTCGGCAAATAATATCAAAGACCCCTGGCGCCTCCGCAGGAGGATCGGCAGGAGCATACTCGATGATGTCCAAGACAGGTTTGATACCTTCCGCCAAGGCGTCGTAACAGTTCTCGGCGGCATCCAGGCGCTGCGACAGATCATTCATCTGTGCCCGTGTCCTCCGCTCAGTATCTGTTCATACCAAGAGACAAAGATCAGAGATCTCAATAAGAAGCAATGAAGCATCCTACAGGCAGAAGAAACTCACCCAAGCGTGCCTCTTTGTTCCTCCGAGCAGCTTCCCGTAGCAGGGACACTTCATCTTCCAGCTCTTTTACTATACCAAGAAAGACTGACGGATCAACATCACTTAACAGAGTAAATTAGAAAGGTTGGAAGTCTGAAGATGCATATACCTTGGCGCGCGGCACCTTCCAGCTAATTGGACAGATCTGCAAGTCAAGACTTCGAAGTTTAGCAGTAAGAAAGAGTTGGGATACAATAACTGGAACCATAATGGTCTCCATACCTCTTTTATCCTGCAGTAGCTTTTGTTCGGACTCCATCAAGTCAGTGCAGTGAAAATGCAATGTGTCGCGCTGATCGTGGAGGTCTTCCATCGCTTTCTCTAGACGAACATTCTCCTTCTCCAACCTTGCGTTCTCCACCGCGAGTCCAGCAGCGCGTTGAAGAGATTTCCGCCGATCCTCGGCCGTACCATGGACAGTCTGATTGACAATAACAGAACATGAAAAAGAGCAAGCAGAGAAACTTCAAGCAACCTCAAGAAGGGTGCAGTTACCTGAACTCGTGAAGACAATCGCCCCAGCCGGCGGAGCACATTTCTTAGGTTGGCATGGGTGCTTGTTATATCTGCCTTCAAGGCCTCCAGCTCTTCGTCGGCCGCTTCCTCCTCCATGATGACAGCGTACTAATCGCCGACCCGCCTAAAAGTCCTAAGCACCACCGGCGGAGTCTCACCTACAGCCTGACGGGTGATCTCCTTGACATCGTGCTCCGGAGCAGCAGCGCCTGCAGGTGGTTGCTCGGGGATCTTTTGGCTTGATCCCGGCACCCCTCCAAAAGAGGGGCCGCCGGTCTACGCGCCCGCTCCTTGGTCGGAACCAGTGGGTGGCACTGTCGCATGGGAGTCGTATCTCGAAGAATTGCCTCCTTCGATGTCCTCTGGCTGTCGTTCTGCGTCTTGGTTTGAGGGCAGGGATGGTGGTGGCGGGGTCGCTTCACGCGGCTGGTCGGATGGTGGTGGCTGCGCCTGCGAGCCCAAATCCGGCTGCCGGTCTGGTGGAGTCTTTGGCGACTCATGGTCGGAAGGCCAACTGGCGGCAACATCTCCTTCATCTTTGTCCCTTGCCGACGCACCACCACCAGCTTCTCCACTCGCCACCCTCTCGACGTCTTCGGCTGAAGGGTCCCTAGACAATAATGCGAACTTCATATAACAGAACATACCAATCAGCAAAAGGCAGCAACAAGAAGACACGGATACTCACAACTCTGAGCGACGACGCTTCCGTGCGAAGTTTCCTTTCCAACCAGAAGTCCCCTCATCATCACCAGGGTTCTTGGTCGGAGGGACCTCCCCTTTCTGACGTTTCGGCGGCGGTGCTTCATCATCGCTCGAGCTCGGGAACACCGCCTGACGGCGGGCTCGCTCCTCAGATAGCTTCACCGGCTTTTCAGGTTTTCGTACTCCACTCGACGAGCCAGCTTTACTAGGCATGGGCTGCTTGCCGCGAGCCACCCTTTGGGAAAGGGTCTCATGATCCTCTTCCTCTTCATTGGCTTCAGCTTCATCATTAGAGGGCTCTGCGAAGTCTTTGTCTTCGCTACCGGGCTGGTAGCGGTGTCGAGGGTCAACTCCTTCGGGCCACTCTGTACTGGGCACCTCCGAGAAGTATACTTTCCGGTCCTGGCCATGTATCTACAAAAAATCAAATGAGATGCAAGGGATCAACAATATAGCAGAGGACACAAAGAAGAAATTTACAAAAGGCGTACCTCGGGTGGTGGATTCCCAATGTGCAGCGCCTTCTGCTGTCCTCGGTTGTTGATATGCATCTTGTTATCAAATAGCTCCTTCAGCCTTATCATAGCTTCAGAGGATGACATCTGATCAGGGACCTCTCTGGTCGGATCAGTTTCACCAACCTATTCATACGCAGGATGAACTCTCTCTTTGTAGGGCTGAGCTCAGCGCCTCACGAAATTGGTAGCAACTCCAACTCCATTCAGATTCATGCCCTTCAGAATTTCCAATAGTTCGTTTACTTGCACCATCTCATCAGATGTGGGCCTCTTTGACTAGCTCGGTTTCTTCTCTGGTATCTGCTCGACGGCACACCGAATAGGAGGATCTTGATTCGGCAGATAGAACCACCTCTTATTCCAATCACGAAGACTAGTATTGAGGGGGATAGAAAGATAATGGGCGGACATGCCATCCCGGAGTTTGAGGTACACTCCCCCGACAATCCAAGAACCTCCACCGCTCGATTTCATGAGCATATACAGATGACGAAATAAATTGAAATGGCGAAGAATTCCGACGAAGGCCTCACAAAAGTGGATGAAAATAGAGACTTGGAAAATGGAGTTGGGATGCAAATGGCACAGCAAAATCTCATAATAATCAAGGATCTTGCAAAGAAACGGATGGTAAGGAACACCAAACCCGCGGAGAATATAGTCAGCAAAGACAGTCATCTCATTGGTGTTGGGCATAGGATATGGCTCATCGTTTGATGGCCTCCATCCAGCGGTGGCACGGTCTAGCAATAATCCTTTCGCCACCAACCCTAAAATGGTCTTCTCCGTCACCGGGGACTGCTGCCATTCCTGGTCTAGGCGGAACTCTCCAGGCTGCGGCACTTTTGCCTTCTTCAGGGGAATCCTCATGCTCTTCCTAGGCGCCATCTCTACAAAGTATACACGGGTTGAAGGTGGTGGCAAATCGAATTGATGGAATCTGAGTGGAATCGGATTTTGAATTGGTGGTTGTGGAAACCCTCGGTGGCGGCGGCTAGGCATTTCCGGACACTTGCCCTGCTCGGGGACTTCGTCGCTTCGCCAATATTTCCAAGCACATGAGGTGCTCGGGGACATCGTCATCGCTACATCAGCACAATCGAGCACCGGGTCTGCTCGGAGGTTTCGTCGCTTTGCCAATATTTCCGAGCACTGGAGGTACTCAGGGACTTCGTCATCGCTACGTCAGCGCTTCCGAGCACTGGGTCTGTTCGGAGGCTTCGTCGTTTCGCCAATATTTCCGAGCACAGGAGGTGCTCGGGGACTTCGTCATCACTATGTTAGCGCTTCCGAGCACTGGGTCTGCTCGGCGGCTTCGTCGTTTCGCCAATATTTCCGAGCACAGGAGGTGCTCGGGGACTTCGTCATCGCTACGTCAGCACAATCGAGCACCGGGTCTGCTCGGAGGTTTCATCGCTTCGCCAATATTTTCGAGCACTGGAGGTGCTCGGGGACTTCGTCAGCGCTTCCGAGCACTGGGTCTGCTCGGAGGCTTCGTCGCTTTGCCAATATTTCCGAGCACTGGAGGTGCTCGGGGACTTCGTCATTGCTACGACAGCGCTTCCGAGCACCGGGTCTGCTCGAAGGTTTCGTCGTTCCGCCAATATTTCTAAGCACAGGAGGTGCTCAGGGACTTCATCATTATCACGTCAGCACTTCCGAGCACTGAACTGCTCGGAGGCTTCTCGCTTCATCAACATTTCCGAGCACAGGAGGTGCTCGAGGACTTCGTCATCACCAGCGTTGGCACTTTCGAGCACTGAACTGCTCGGAGGCTTCGTCGCTTCGCCATCGTTTCCGAGCACAGGAGGTGCTCGGGGATTTCGTTGACATTTCACAAGACCACCAAGAATAAGGAATTTGACCCTGACACTACGTGTCTGCGTCACCTACTATCAGGCTCGGGGAGTAAGTGGATATACTTCACCTAACGGTGAAGATATTGTTTTCGAAGAACCAAAAGTGGATACACTTCACCAAACAGAAGGCTTTTTCAAATCTTTCTGAGCTCCTTACATCCGTCTGGTCAAGCAACTCTGAAGGTTTGCACCTCCCAACGAATGCAAGGTGCTCGGGGACTAGCTGTGGGGGTATAAACCCATATACCCACATGGCAATACATGGGCCGAGTCATCCGACCAGGTCCGGGAAGCCAAGGACGCGTCGCCTACATGTTCTCCAGAAGATCACACACATCCACCGGCTTAGAAGTCTTGGCGGTCAAGAAAATAGCTTTCCTAATATCTAGCCGATTAGTTTTCTTGTTTGGCTAGGATTGTAATATGATATACATGATAAAACCGACTTGTAACCCTGCCCCCACACTATATAAGGCGGGCAGGGGATCCCCTCAACTCATCTCATCTACTAGCAATATAATACAGCAACACACAGGGCGTAGGGTATTACGCCTCGCGGCGGCCTGAACCTGTATAAACCTCGTGTCCCGCGCTTACTGCGCAACTCTTGCTCGTCTCAGGCGCACCTTCACCGATCAATCTGCTACCTTGGGTATACCCCTTGGTAGACCACCGACGATATCTCGTCGACTGTCACTGACAGGCGGGTCCCCCCTGTCAGCTTCCCCTCCTTCCTCTAGCTCCCTCTCCTGCGCGCGCGTAGGTCTCGGCTGGCCGTGAAGCTCGCCGGCGGCGGCTCCCACGCCCAAACCAAAAGCACATCAACGAACCCAGAAGCCAATCGAACGTCCCATTCTACCCACCTAGTAGCTACGCGCTCCCAGTGAGCTCTAGCTCCCCCATGGCGGACACGACGGCTCGGTTGACCCGTTCCGCCCACCCGAGCATGGTAGAGACCAGGAAAAAATGTTTGGGGAGGATCAGGAGCTCACCACGGTCCTCCACCAGTAGATAGCTGGAGCAGAGGTGATAAGGAGCGACAGGATTGACGTCGAGCAGACCTACGGCGACGTTCACCGACGATTCCCTTCTCGTTTCGGCCAACCTAGATCATCAAACGGAGAACCACCGCGTGCATGAGCACCAAGACAGATCAGCGAGCCAAGAACGGAAGACCACGAAGGGAGGAGCTCACTAAAATGCCTCGGACATGTTGAGGCAGGCCGCGGCGACGCTCCGACCGGCCGCGGAGACGACGGTGCTTGTTCCGGCACACTCAGGACACTACAGCTTGGGAAAAAGGGTGCAAACGATGCACCATGGAGCTGTCTAACTGGCTGTGAGATGAGGGTGTGGAGGTGGCTCAGGGCACGACGAATTTGACAGCGCAATGAAATGAGGTCGCCGGCGGCCGCGCGGAGAAGAACGGGAAAATGGAGGCGCCGAGTGGCTTTTAACGGAGGGGAAGGAGCGGATAAGGGCGAGGGGGTGTCGGGGCCCCCAACGACCTTGTAGCGGCGGCTGGGGCCTGCCCGGGCCGGACGGCGGGCAGCGCGCAGCGCGCGCACGAGCGCACGGTGACCGGCAGCCCTGTAGGGGCCCGGGCACTGTAGCTGGTGCCCTAGGGTCAAACCCTAAAATTTTCAATTATGCCCTATTCATAAGGAATCAGGTGAAACTCCAAATATAAAAGTTGTAGATAATTTTGTGTAGAACAGTTTTGGTTTTTGGAGCAAGTTCCAATTCGAAATATTTTTTGAAAATATCAGAAAGGGGGTAAATCCCCAATTTGAATTTCAAATGCAATTCGATCAAATTCTCAAACATTTTTTATATAACTTGAAAATCTGCAAAAATAGAAGTTGTTCTATTTATCAAGTTCTACAACTTTCATTAATAGAGTTTGATCAGATTCTTGATAAATTTCAAAATGACATTTCAAATTCAAATTTCAAAGCACTGTTTTGAGCTAAATTTGAATTTCCACTGCATAACCTCAAAATCTTCAAAAATAAAAGTTGTTCCATTTTAAAAGATCTACAACTTTTATTAAAGTACTTTCATCAGATTCCTCATGGTTTTTTAATTAAGTTTTGGGACTCACTTGGGGCTCATTTTTTATTTTCTTTTTGAATTTATTTTGGGATGTCAATTATGGATTTGGCTACACAATCATCATCATTCATAATTAAGCCACTCTAAGATCCCTAAACACAATCATATGCAAACAATTAACTTAAACATGATGACATGGCAGTTTGTAATACCAGAGGTATTACAGAGTCTAGGCTTGTTGTGCTTGGTGATCGGCATCACCTAGATGGTTTGGTCGTGATCGGAGGCTTGGTGATCATCTGAAGAGCTTGTGGGTGGATCAAGTCAAGCTTGTGAGTGGTTGTAGGCGATTCACCGTGTCAGAGAGGCAAAGAATCAACCCGTAGAGAGAACTTGGTCCTTGCGTGGATCATGGAGGACCTACACCCTTACGTGGGTGCTCCAACGAGGACTAGTGGGGAGTGCCGACTCCTCGATACCTCGAGAAAAATTCGTCTTGCACTTTCTCTCTTTACTTTCCGCATTTACTTTACGCACTCTACTTTCTTAGAGTAGTATTGCTTGTTTAGGACTTGGAAACTAGGAAGCATAACTTGTTTTAGGTATATAATTCACTTGTGCACTTGTGGGGTGAAATGGGCTAAATTTTGATAGATTGAATTATATTTTGAAAACTTAATAGAAGCCCAATTCACCCCCTCTTGGGCATCTCGATTCTTTCAATCTACCACCACGGCGCCACCCATCGGCATCGAAGGCGGAGAACCGTCCGTGTGAAAGCCCATGTTTGGTTTTGGGTAATTGATGAAACCTAGTTTGCTAATGTTAGGTCTAAGTGTTTCATGAGATTAATTAGCAAACAACAAGATGAAGCAAAGGACCGGGTCGGTGGAGGCCACAAGTGAAGGGCAATGACGGCATCCACGCAAAGGTGTAAGTCCATCAACAAGATGAGAAAGCCCTAATGATGGCATCCATGCAAATGGTATAATTCCATCATCAAAGGTGACCACAAGCTTCATCAAGGGAAGAGAAGGAAGATGGAGAAAAGCTAGGAGCTCAAGGCAAAGGTATAACCAATAGGAGCTCTTTTGCTTTTGGTGATCAAGACTCTATAGAGATAGTGATCACATTTAGGATAGATAGTCGTACTATGAAGAGGGGAGAAATCGTTTGTGAAATGGGGTTATCAGAGTGCCACTAGGTGTTCATATTTGTTGCATATGCATGTAGATGCTAGTGACACTAACAAAACCCGTAGAAAACTTTTTGGAAATTGCTAACACACATGCACTAAAGTGAGAGACACTTTGGAGTGTTAGCGCCTTTGGACACTTTGGATTCAACGCTTTTCTGTGATTTCACTTAGTAGAAAAGTACACCGGAAACTTGCCAAATTCTTTCAGTGGCTACCTCTTTGTTGGCATAAAATGTGGTTCCTCGCGCTCAACACACCAGCGAAGCCGGATATGATCTCAAGAGCGTCGGAGTTTCCAAGATCCAGCTAGCTTCAAACCTGGTCACAGAGTACCGATAACCCTCAAGCGTGCCAGTCAATTTGACCTGCAATTGACAAGGAAAAAATAATGATCAGTAATCACAAGGCAGAACTAACCAGTGGGTTCAGGTAGTTCCAACTTTGTGGCTCTGAGAGCCGATATAATCGGAAATCGACTAAAGAGTCGATTCCGGCATGTATGCATGTTTTGCCACAGGAAACAATTATTGAACTGATACATAATCGATTAATATGTGTAACCAGACATGATAATCTACATTAAACAAGTCTATGCAGATAGTTATAATAGATCAAGGCATAATCGATTTTTGTAAACAGCTCAAGTCATTCAATTCAGACTGTCTGAATGTCAAACAGACAGAAATCAGCTATTTAGCCGATATGGCAGAACACGATCGGTTAACTGGTTTTTCTCGTGAAAGCATAACTGCACCGGCTAATTAGCCGATCCAGGGTCCGTGAAGCAGAAAACTTGGCGGTAGCAATAGCCACAAGTTGATCCATAAGAATACGGAACTGGTCTAAGGGCCGGCAGTTCTGTATCCATACAAATCGACTCTTGCCAAGCCCTCTCATCACGTACGAGCAAGACTGCGATAGTACTGGCCGAATCAAGCAGTTATCATAACAGAGCATAAATATGAGCGAAACATAAATGAACGTTTTTCATGTAGATCTAAGGCCAATACTATACAATCTTGATCGGGCAAAGAGATGTTATATTAATAAATAAACAATAAATGACAGATAACATCTTGATAACTTAATGAATCTAACTAAGATGCCAAATTAGTTAGAGCCGATAACTAATCCATGCACATAATCAAGCTTAACATATGCCCTCGTCCACCAGATGACGCTAAACATAGATTAAACAAGAAAACAAACATGAATTGATAACTAATCCTTATTTGATCTAAGCCCATGTCCACCGGATGACGCTAAACTTATATCAAGCAAGAATCAACCCCAATCTACGATGCTCCGATATCCACTGGATGACATTAAAGAAACAAAGCTTAACGAGGCATGACGGTACTTACAAGCAAGCCTGCGTCCATCGGATGACACTCAGCCCGATTGAAGAACTCGCCGAAATCTACGTTACTCCTACTCCTAAGGTTTGGCCGGAGCCGAAAGGTGTGTTGTATTGATGTATGTGTGTGTATTACAATGGCCGGGGGCTTATATTTATACCCTGGGCTCGACAAGATAGAGTCCTAATCGAATTACAACTCAAAATAGATATGAAAACTAACAAACTTTTCTACTCTAAAGGTAACTTGGAGTCCAATCTTCCCTTTCTAAAACGGACTCCGAACGTGATCGCTTTCTGGCGCTGGAGACTCGCGCTGATGTCATCAATCGACTCCTGTTTTCAAACGCGCCGTCTTTGTTTCGGTCAAACAATCGATTTCGGACCGGATCTCCTATTCTTAACTCTTCGCATAGAAGGCTTTGCTTCCTGAAAATCGACTGTCTCTGCTCTCAGGTATCGGCTATCTATTCTCAGTCTAAATTTTGGTGTAAACACATGCCCCTAATTTTGGGATAAACTTGCTTTGTTCCAAAATTAGCACTGAGTCTCAATCGATCCCCATCCTCCAAACATAGCCAAAACCGCAATCTCCCGCTCAGCACTTCAAAGCCTCGTACCGAAACGAAACCCTAACCAAGAAGGCTCCCGTTGCATTTCTCCTCAGGTTTTGATCCGCCGCCTTCAATCAGCTTAAGCAGATGGCGACTCCCTCTGAGATTCCCGAGGTATGAATTTCATCAATTCGCAGTCTCATCCTCGAATCCTCGCCCAATCGATCACATATGTTGTTCAATCATCCAGGATTTGAAAAACGAGATCCTGATTCCACTGAATGATGTTCCTTCCGCTTATTACCTGGGTCCGATGGGCGATCCAAATCCAGCAGAGTTCATCATTCAAGAGACCAATCAAATCCCCTCCAGAAGCCCAATAGTAAATGCATCTTCTTGGTCCAAGAAATCATTCCGGAACTGGCCGAATATACCCAGCGAATGGAGGAACTGGTTCCGGTGGGTGTCAGAGAAGAAGCGGGCAGATTGGGAGCTGCGTAATCTGAGCCAATGCCTCGACCTCTCACTCTGTCAGATGGAGAAGAATGAACCACTTCTGATTGCTGCTAGTTACTTCTGGTCCAATTCTTTGAACGCCTTCGTGTTTGGAGATAGGCCGCTGACTATTACCCTAGGTGACATTCACATGCTCACCGGGACTTACCCGTACTGGACTCTTCTTTCCACATGCGAGAAATAGTTCCCAAAGTTGGATGAATACAAAGGCTGGACCGGCTATGCCAACACCCATCATCTGACAACCCCAAGCATCAGTGAGAAAGAGCACACATCATTCTTGATTATGTGGCTGGAGAGGTTTGTCTTTTGTGGCACTTCTCTAGGACCATCCTATCCTTTCAAGGCTCTTGCAGAGAGATTAGCTCAAGGAAACTCAATCCCTTTAGGCAAACTTTTACTAGGATCTGCTTACAGGCTAATGAGCCGAGTTGTCGGCTTGTTGGCGCAAAAAGTGGTTCCTTAAGCCCAACACACCAGCGAAGCCGGAAACGACCCTTGAAGGCCGTAGAGCTCTCGCAGATCCAGCTAGCTTCGAACCCGGTCTGAGAGTATCAGTAACACCCAAGCGTGCCAGTCAATTTGACCTGCAATTGACAAGGAAACAAATGTAATCACTAACCCAAGGCGGAACTAACTGGTGAGTCCAGATAGTTCCAACTGTACGGCTCAAAGAGCCAGTATAATCAGAGATCGACTAAAAAGCCGATTCCGTCATGTTATGAACCGATAGTATAATAATGAAGTAAAACGGCTATCAGGATACTCATATGAAGACAATAACGTGCTAGCCGATCTAATTCAATTAATGTGTATAAAAGAAAATAGATCATGTGTACAGATCTGATCTGTACATCAAACAAGCAGAGATCGGCTAAAGCTGGTCTAGAAGGCCAGCGGCTTTAGTAAATCCTCTTCGCTAAGTTCACCAAGTTTGCGTTCACCTGGTCTAACGGCCAGCGGGCTCCAACAAACCCAGCAAACAAAGCTAGATCGTTTGATATCCAAATAAGTCTATATACACGATCCATTCGTGAAAGCATAACTGAGTCAGCTCTTTAGCCAATGCAGGGTCCATGAAGCACGAACGAATGCTAGCGTAGTCATAAACAGACTTCAAATTAAAGCAAGTCTAATCTAGTCAAAACTTGTTTAGGTTAAACCTGTTCCACCGGATGACGCTCAGTTTAACTTAAACAAGGACACAAAAATAAGACTTACGATAACCTCAGAACCACTTATGTCTCAACTAGCACCAAACGCACAACATGTAACGAACAAGATTGATAGGGAATTAGCCGATGTAAGCATGGAACCGATCATCATGGTAAAATAAGCATAAGAAAGCATAAATGACGATCAGATTCAAATAAATCTAAAGCCAAATCTATCAATCTTGATCGGGCAGAGAGATGTTATATTGATAAATAAACAATAAACAACAAATAACATCTTGATAACTTAATGAATCTAACTAAATTGCCATATTTAGCTAGAGCCGATAACTAATCCATGCATGCAAACTATCTCAATCTATAGCCTATCTACCGGATGACATTAACTAATAGATTAATCAAGCAAACAAACACGAATCGATAACTAATCCGCGCGTGAAAACCGTCCTAATCTGCATCTCGTCCACCGGATGACGGTTAACACAGATTGATCGGGTAAACCAGCGTGAATCATCCTTGACTCACTGTGCTTCCCACGTCCACCGGATGACACCAAAGAAATAGAGCTTAGCAAGGACCCTGGTCCGCCATGCTTCCACGTCCACCGGATGACGCTAAAAAGACATAGTTTAACAGGGGGTTGACGATACTTACAAGCAAGCCTGCGTCCACCGGATGACACCTAGCCTGGATGAAGTAACTCGCCGGACTCGACTGACTCTAGGGTTTGTTGGCCGGAGCCGAAAGTTGTGTTGTATTGATGTTGTTGTGTCTTTTACGATGGCTGAGGGCTTATATTTATACCCTGAGCGTAGATAGAGTTCTAGTCGAATTACAACTCATCAATAGATAAGGAAACTAACAAACTATCCTATATCTAAGGTAACTTGGAGTCCCACCTTCCCTTTCATAACGGACTCCGATCGTGATCGCATCTTGGCGGCGCAGACTCTGGATGACGTCATCAATACCGACGCTGCACGCCTCCTGTCACCTTGTCCCGATAACCGATTCACCGTGCAATCGGCTATTTTCCTTCCTTCCGCTGGACGGAATCTGCTTCCGAGATCGGCTATTTTCCTCTGGTATCGGCTATCTTCCTCTGGTATCGGCTATCGGCTTCCAGCCCAAAATTTGGTGTTAACACATGCCCCCCAATTTTGGAATAAACTGGTTTAATCCGAAATTAGCGCTTGAGCCATCAAATAGCCAAACCGCAGCTTCCCTCTCGGCGCTTCAAACTTTCGCACCAAAACAAAACCCTAAACCGTCGCAACTTCCGCCACGGGCTTCAATCCGCCGCCATCAGCTTCGATTCGCCGCCGTCAAGTCATCCCTGAGCTAATGGCGACTCCTTCCGAGTTCCCTGAGGTATCAATTTCATCGATCCACCCCCTGATTCATGAATCCCTCTTCAACCTCACTGAGTACAAGTTTCAAATCCAGGTGCTGAGGAATGATATTCTGATTCCACTGAAGGACATCCCTGATACCTACAACCTGGGTCCGATGGGTGATCCGATCCCCAAAGATTTCATCGTTCAAGAAACCAACCAGTTCCCATTCCGAAGCTCCATGATGGGCGCCTCTTCTTGGGCCAAATCCTTCAGAAACTGGCCTAACGTACCTGCTGGGTGGAGGAACTGGTTCCGTCGCGTCGCGGCGAAGAAACGCGCGGACTGGGAGATGCGCCATCTGTAACAACCCTAAAATCCACACAACCTAAAAATCCCAACCAATTAAATTTTTTCATTTATTTATTATGAAAACCCATTTTTCTTGTGTAAGCATATAGGTTTCATTATGAATTTGGTAATAAAGGAGTATAGCTTGCATTTTAATTCCATTCACATAGAATAATAACTTATGCATCACATTTGGGATTTATTGCAATTTATGTTTGTATTTACTCAATATTTGAAATGGGCAATATATGTATATATACACTAAAATGAAAATAGAAAAAGAAAAAGAAAATAAAAAAGGAGAGAGAGTTAGGCCAGCCATTCGGCCCAGCCGGTCTGTTAAGCCAGCCCAAACCAGCCCGGCCTTCTTCTCCTCACCTCATCCGCACGCGCGCGACCGTTTCACTCGCTCCCCCGCAGCCGCTGACCACCCGGCCCCGCCTGTCAGCCACTCTCGCCCCTCCCACTGTTCTTCTTCCTCGCAGAGACGACGGGGACGAGTGCACGCAATTCGCGTGACCCCGGTCCCACAGCCGACAGCGCCACGCTCCGTCAGGTTTGTCCCCTGCCTGTCGCGCTGTCTTGCCCGCCAAGAACCGCCGCAGCCGCAACCAAAGCCCTAGCATCGAGCGCCCGTAGCCCTTTGATCTACCGAGATCAATCACGGCCGTCCGCCATGGGAACCTGCCAAGCTCGCCTATAAATGAGACCCGCTCCGAAGCCCTAGCCCTCATCCCACTCGCCGCCGCCGCGGCACAAGCCACCGCACCCCACCGCATAGCCGAGAGAGAGGGAGAAGGGCGGAGCAGAGGAGGAGGAGCTGCCGAAGCGCTGCCGCCGCGGAGCACGCCGGAGCCAGGACACGGAGGGGAAGCCCGAGCTGCGGACGAGGAGCTGCACGGCACTGCGATCGCTCTGCACGGCTCCGACTCGCCACTGCACCACCATCCTAGCTTCACCGACACCACGGTGAGCCACCGCACGCCATGTCCGAACCTCGCCCTGCTTTTGCCATGGCGTTCCGGCCACGGCACGCGCAGGCACGAGCCTTTACCGGCTCAGGAAGATCACCTGCACCATGCACTCATGCGACCGGCCGAAACCCCCGGACTACAAGCTTTGCTAGACCGAGAACGCAGCACGACTGTAACACCTGAAAAATTGCATTCTTTTAAATAGTGGGAATTTATTTAATTGTGCAATTAATTGATCATTCCAATATGGGGAAATAATAATTTTTCTCAAATATAAAATCAAACCTAGGTCATACACATGTATGATGCATTCATACTGGAGCATTTCTTCTTTGTACTATTGTAGCTTATTTGAATTTCTCAAATATTTCAAAACCCAGTTTGAAAATCCTTTTGGAAAATGGAAAAAGAAAATAGAGCAGAGCCCTTCCCCTCTCCTTTCTGGCCCGAGCAGCAGTTTGGCCTGTTTTCCACTCCCTGGCCCCAGCAGGCTCAGGTCAGATGGCCCGAGGACAGCTCGGCCGATCTGCTCCCTCCCTTCCCCTTACCCCCTCTGACTGTCGAGCGGGACCCACGGGTCAGCCCTTCCTTCTCCACCTCCCTCGCCGCGCGAACAGAGACGCCGCTGCTGTGTTCATCTGCCGCGGCCGAGCACGTGCGCGCGAAGCGTCCCTCTGCCGTGACTGCCAGCCCGACCCCGCGCTCGGTGCTACCGACCAGTGGGACCCCCAGGACAGCCCCTCCCCTGTTTCCCTCTGCTGCTCGCCGAGAGTCCGACGCGGGCAAGAAAGAAAACGGCCGAAGCCGAGTTCGTCGCCGCGCCGAGAGTCCGAAGCAGAGAAGAAACGGCCGAAGCCGATTTCTCCGCTATTCGAGTTTGTTTCAATCTCCGAGATTGTCGTCACACCTCGGGAGTATTTAAGCAGTGCCATACCCCCCATAGCCGTCACCTAACCCTAGCCACCTCTTCTCGCCGCCACTGCCGAGCTCCCGCGAGAACCGAGCAGCCGCCGCCGCGAGCAATTAGCTCGATTCGCCACCAATTTCCTCCCGGTAAGCCTTTGAGGAGCTTCGCTGTGATCTTGTGAAGTTCCCGAGCACTTTCCCCCTTCGATTTGTGCACTGACATGCCTCCGCCACCGTTGCAGAGATCCACCGTCCGCCGGATCACGCCGCGAGCTATCTCCGAGTCGATTTCCGACCTTCCCATCACCCTAGGTGAGCTTGCGATGCTCTTCCCGATCTATGGGTACCCTTCCTGACCTATTTCATGCACCGAAGGCCGAGTTCACCTTCTCCGGCGGCCCTCCGGCCATGGCGCCGCCGTCGGCCTCTATTTTCCGGCCGAGAGCACCGCCACCCCTCCTCTCTTTTAATCTGATCCACCGATTTTGAATCGGACGGCCGAAGAGCAGCCCATACCGATTCGGCTGCCGTTTTTGTGAATAACCCCCTGTGGTTTTTAATGCTTAGCCCGCAGCCCTTAGCGTATTCAGTAGATTACGTTTGAAGGCGTATTTATTTTCGGTATATATGAAAATGTGTTTTCAGATTTGAATTCAAAATTGTTTCATTTATAATTTCCACGTTTTAGCTCCGATTTGAACGATTCAAATTGCGTTAGATTCGTAATTTCATAATCTATCTGATGGTACCACTGTTTCATATATTTTCCACTCTTAAAATTCGAGATTATATTTAATCTATTACTATTCTATTTTAAATCTTGTAAAATTCATATCTTCCTCGTTTTAAATCCGATTTGTGCAAACTTTATATCGATGAGATCATAGCAACGTGTAGATTTGTTTTATAACCTTTTTAATTTATTTTTCTCTCTGTTGATGTACTGTTCTAATGAAAACTCTTGTTTGTATGCATGATTGCCCCTGTACGCGTGTGTGTTGTTATGATGGATCGAGTATAGACGGTGAGCTTTACGTGGGTGATCAAGATCAGTACTGCGACAACCCGGATCACCAGGAGTTTGCTGATCAAGGCAAGTATTAGTATGGATCATCCTTGTTGTCCTATTCACCAAATAAATAATTGCATTTGCATGTGTCTTCCTTGTTAACCATAGTTATTTCCTAGCATTGTTACCCTGTTCCTTGCCACCTATGGGATTATGCATATGGTAAATGTTGCTAGTGCGCTTTTGGGAATCATGATCATGTAAATTTGATTAATTGATTATGCAATATGATTAAAAGATGCCTTTTTAGCAACAGGGAACTAGGGGATTCGAGCATAGTTTTGTGATGCTCAAAATCCTTCACCTTTGATAATGATCTATAAGTATGACACCGGGATTGACAGTGCAACTATAAGGGCTACATGGCTCTGGTTTTAGTCAAGTATGGGCACTTTTTCTAGCTTGTTAGAGGTTACCGAAAGGCGTGATGGGACCTGCCGACTTGGGTATAGTGCGGCTCCTGTCCGAGTGTGTATAATCTGCGTGACCTTGTGCCACGAAGAAGGGGGGCTCTACATCTGCTTGCCGGGTTCCTAGTGGCCCTAACTTGTTAGGCGAAGTTCTTTGAAAGACTTCATAGTGAAACCCTGCTCACTCACCTTGGTAGTGTTATGGGAGTAATTAACCCGAGCAAATGGGAATCACGGCTCATAGTGAAAGTGCACAACCTCTGCAGAGTGTAAAACTGTATACTAGCCGAGCTCACGGTCAAGAGCGTCCTTGGACGTCTTACGGAGTAGATATCTTTTGGGGTGATGCTTACTTATTCCTAAATCTATTTAATGCTACTCATCAATTATGTTTACTATGATCATGATAATGGGCTTATCCATTTGTTGCTATCCAACTGCATAAAAGGATGATTAATTAAAAGCAACCTGCTGTTAAAACCGTGTCAACCTTTTGAGCCTCATTAACCCATGCTAGTCTTGTTGAGTACGACATGTACTTACGCTTGTTTATTTTTCATTACTTGGTTAAAAATCCCGGATGGGTAACAGATGGTGATAGTGATGAGGACTACCCAGAGGAGTACTAGACTTGTGCTTCATCAGTCGACGTCCCTGTGCTATGGAGCTACCGCGAGAGTTATCTTTATTTTTCCGCTGTGTAATGACTTTGATATTATTCGCTATGTATTAAACATTGGTTATGATACAATTTATGTAATTTGTTGGCTTATGTGTGTGACTGATCTCTGGGCGCACATAAGATTATGCATCCCATTTTATCCAAGAATTCCATGAATACCTTGTTCATCAGATACATGAAGTAGGCAGGTGCATTAGTCAAACCAAAGGACATTACCGTATACTCATACAATCCATACCGAGTAGTGAATGCAGTCTTAGGTATGTCAGAGTCACGAATCTTCAACTGATGATAACCTGAACGGAGATCAATCTTGGAAAACACACAAGCACCTCTCAACTGATCAAATAAGTCATCAATTCTAGGCAACGGATACTTGTTCTTAATGGTGACCTCATTCAGTGACCGATAATCAACACACATCCTTTGACTACCATCTTTCTTATCAACAAAAATAACCGGGGCTCCCCAAGGTGAAGAACTAGGACGAATGAAACCTTTTTCTGACAGTTCTTTGATTTGTTTCTTAAGTTCTTCTAATTCTTTAACTCCCATTCTATATGGACGTTTAGCTATAGGTGCAGTACCAGGTAACAACTCAATGATAAATTCAATGTCACGGTCAGGCGGCATACCTGGCAACTCATCTGGAAACACATCTTCAAACTCATCCACCACTGAGTTATCCGGCTGCACTTCTTCTCGGAGCTGATGTACTGTGGCTTGTTGTTGCACTTGCAGAGCAACCTCAACTCGGACCTCATCTCCCTTTGGTGTAGTGACAGTTACAACCTTCTCCTTACACCCTATGTTCGTGTTGTATTTCTTCATCCAATCCATACCCAGGATAAGATCAATTCCGGCAGTATTTAGCACAGTAGGGGTTATCTCGAATTCTACCTCCCTTAATGAGACAGTAATCGGGAGACACTGAAGAGTAGCTTGCATAACACCGCCAGGAGAAGAAACCATAATAGGATGTTTCATGACACTAAGGGGAATACCATGCTTTCTAACAAATATGTGCGAAATGAAAGTATGCGAAGCACCAGAGTCAAAAAGAACTGTAGCGGGGATGGAGTCGATATTGAACGTACCCATCATGACCTCTGGAGTCTCCTGTGCCGTATCAACCGACACATGGTTCACCTTCCCGGTGCGAGGTGGCACTCTCTGCTGGTTGTTCTGTTTCTGGGAGGCTTGGGGATTCTGCTTCTCAGGACAATTGTAGGACAAGTGTCCTTCCTTGCCACAACGGAAGCACTTGTTGGGGGCACCATTCTTCACTGGGATGTTGTTGGGAGCAGTCAGTTGTGGCGCCTGATTGCCACCTTGCTGCTGGTACTGGGAACGCTGCTGGTTTTGGGAACGTTGTTGATTCTGGAAATTGTTCTTGAATCCAGACTGTCCCTGGAAACGTTGTTGCTGCTGAGGCTGCTGTTGGTTGTTACGGAAGTGGCTGTTGCTTCCAGACGACTGCCCCTGAAACTTCCTCTTCTTCTTCTTCTCATCTATCTCACGGCGCTTGCTCTCGATGATCAAAGCTTTGTCCACCAACTGTTGAAAGTTGGCGAAAGTGTGGGAGAGCAACTGGTACTGGAGGTGATCATTCAGTCCTTCCAAGAAGAGCTCTTGCTTCTTGGCATCATCTTCGACCTCTTTTGGAGCATATCGCGACAATTGGATGAACTTGTCACGGTACTCGGCAACTAGCATACCTCCCTGCTTCAGAGAAAGAAACTCCTTCTTCTTCAACTTCATCAACCCTGCAGGCACATGATGATTGCGGAATCCCTCACGGAATTGCCGCCAAGAGATGGGGTCGGCACGTCCAAAACGGAAAGACTCCCACCAATCCAGAGCAGCTCCCTGCAACTGCCCGGATGCATAGAGAACTTTCTCGACGTCGTTGCATTGGGCGATCTCCAGCTGCCTTTCTATTGCACGCAGCCAATCATCAGCTTGGAGAGGATCACTGGAATGATCGAAGGTGGGCGGGCGTCCCTTCAAGAATTCGCTTCTCTTGTCACGGGGTGGTGGAGGTGGGTTCCCATTGCCATTGTTTTGCTGCAGCAGTTGAATGTTCTGGGCCATCTGCTGCATCAGCTGTGTTTGCATCATCATCAGCTGCTCCATATTAGGCTGTGGCGGAGGTGGTGGTGGATTAGCATTTTCTTCAGAGGTACCATCACCCCTTGGGTTCCTCCTGGTGTGGGCCATCTGCTGTTCAATCATTGAAGTGAGGTTTAGAATTCTTTTCCATTGAAATAACACTTAAAAGACTAGAACAGGAAATTCTCGGCGGGATCCAACTACGGTGGAGTAGAAAAACAGTCATATCAGGAGTTCCCGAAGTCAAACAGAGACATGCTATACATGGTTGGAAAGCATGAGAAAAACTCTACATCTTTTATTCAGACCATCTCTCCAGATTGTGTCGTTAAGTTTATCAAAAACAGATTTGATTTCGAAACTGTTTCAGAATAACAGACAGCGCAGAAACTTTGACTTGTGACATTTGTTTCTCACAAACCGTAACTGATATTGAGATGATTCTTGCGGCCAAAGAAAACTACAGAAGTCTAGTTTCTCACAAAAATTTCTCATGATTTTTGGTCGTATATAATTAAATAGGAAAAATAACTAAGGCGGAGAGGTCTGAAAAACAGCACTGCTGGAAACTGAGATAATCAACCCAAACTATTATGCATTAATTCAAACCTATATAAAGAGATTTGCGGACATGCCCACAATCTCAGCACTCATTACAAACTCCAAATCAAGCATTGTTCATAAGGAAAAGCAATCCAGCACAAATGTTCACAAGACACGAACTAGACTCGACTTGCGCTTCTAGCGTCTTTTACTACTAACTGGGGGTAACTCCTCTAGGGGTCGATGTCGGTGCAGGTGTGAGCATCTCCATGGTCTCCTCGGTTCCTTGGCGGCGATTCAGCTAGACACCTTGGTGATGGCGGAGGGGGTCCAACACCGAGTTGCCTGTTCAACCCATCCAATGCCCGGCTGAGCTTGTAGTTAGCTTCAGTCCTGGTGTTCAGCTCATCCAGTGTCTGGTCCAGAAAAGTGTTGGTCTGAGCCAAACATTCCAAGGCAGCGTGGAGTCGGGCGTTCACTTCTCCAAGTGGACCGGCGATACTGCAGTTAGCTTGGCCACTCTGACGGCGGGGAAGGTAGCGGTGCATCTCCCACTTGATGATGTCCCAATTCTCATGGCGGTGCACCATAAGAGCTTGTCGTGCGGCATCCTTGATGGCGGCAGCTTTGGAGAGTCGAATGGAGACAGCATAGTGAATATTCTTCACCTGGCTTCCCTCCTTGATGTACACCCTCGTCTCATAGTATGCGGCGTAGTCAGGGTGCTTCCAGTACTCCGTCTTGTACAGCACCAAGGCGTTGGGGTAGAAGCGGCGCACCAAGTCGAGAAGCAGCGGGTGGTAGTAGTCATCACCATGATGATCATAGTGAATCATTCCCACCCAGGGTTTTCCACCTTGGTCTCCATCATCGTTGCCATCGTCTTCGGGGTCGTCGGAGTCATCCGAGTTGCCTCCATCATCTCCGTCGTCAGGGTCGCCAGCACAATCCTGGTCACCCTGCGGCTCCACCTTCTCGGGTTCATCTTTCTGAGGGCCCTCCATAGGTACGTCTTCAGAGCTGTCGTCCAAGGGCTCTTCCCTGGGCTCCTCTGCGGGCACCTCCTGCTGGGACTCCTCCACTGGTACGTCTTCCACGGGTACCTCTGGTCGGGAAACACGTCCGCCAGAGATGAAGCGCTGCAGGTACCTCTTAGGTGGCATGACACGCTTGCGAGCAGTGCGCTTAAGGTTGGCCATCTACAAGAATTAAGATTAAGTCAAAATTTTGCAATGGACAAGGGCAGGATATCAGCAAAAACTTGTAGCAAATTAATATAACAAGTAAAAAGAGATAATAAAGCTAAGGGCTATCCGGTGCTAACTAGGCTTGCGTCCTACAGTCAACATGGCTCTGATACCAATTTGTCACACCCAATTTTAAGGATAAAATGGGATGCATAATCTTATGTGCGCCCAGAGATCAGTCACACACATAAGCCAACAAATTACATAAATTGTATCATAACCAATGTTTAATATATAGCGTATAATATCAAAGTCATTACACAGCGGAAAATAAAGATAACTCTCGCGGTAGCTCCATAGCACAGGGACGTCGACTGGTGAAGCACAAGTCTAATAGTCCTCTGGATAGTCTTCATCACTATCACCATCTGTTACCCATCCGGGATTTTTGACCAAGTAATGAAAAATAAACAAGCGTAAGTACATGTCGTACTCAACAAGACTAGCATGGGTTCATGAGGCTCAAAAGGTTGACACGGTTTAACAGCAGGTTGCTTTTAATTAATCTTCTTTTATGCAGTTGGATAGCAATAAGTTAATATGCCCATTCTCATGATCATAGTAAACATAATTAATGAGTAGCAATAAATAGATTTAGCAATAAGTAAGCATCACCCCAAAAGAATAACTACTCCATAAGACGTCCAAGGCCGCTCTTGACCGTGAGCTCGGCCAGTATACCAGTTTTACACTCTGCAGAGGTTGTGCACTTTCACTATGAGCCGTGATTCCCAACTGCTCGGGGTAATTACTCCCATAACACTACCAAGGTGAGAGAGCAGGGTTTCACTATGAAGCCTTTCAAAGGTTCGTCTAACATGTTAGGGCCGTGAGGTTTCCTCGGCAAGCAGATGTAGAGCCCCCCTTCCATATGGCACAAGGTCACGCAGGTTATACACATATGGACAGAGGCCGCACTATACCCGAGTCGGCAAGCCCCTCTTGCGCCTTTCGGTAACCTCTAACAAGCTAGAAAAGGTCCTCATACTGAGCTAAAACCGGAGCCATATAGCCCTCATAGTTGCACTGTCAATCCCGGTGTCATACTTACAGATTATTATCAAAGGTGAAGGATTTTGAGCATCACAAAACTATGCTCGAATCCTCTAGCTCCATGTTGCTAAAAGGGCATCTTATATTCATATTGCAGAATCAGTTAATCAAGTTCACATGATCATGATATCAATAACGCACTAGCATCTATTACCACATGCATAATCCCATAGGTTGCAAGGAACAGGATAACAAAACTAGGAAGTATCTATGGTTAACAAGGAAGACACATGCAAATGTAATTATTTATTTGGTGAATAGGACAACAAGGATGATCCATACTAATACTTGCCTTGATCAGCAAACTCCTGGTGATCCGGGTTGTCGCAGTACTGATCTTGATCGCCCACGTAAAGCTCACCGTCTATACTCGATCCATCATAACAACACACACGCATACAGGGGCAATCTTGCATACAAACAAGAGTTTTCATTAGAACAGTACACCAACAGAGAAAAAATAAATTGAAAAGGTTATAAAACAAATCTACACGTTGCTACGATCACATCGATATCAAGTTTGCGCAAATCAGGATTCAAAACGAGGAAGATATGAATTTTACAAGGTTTATAATAGAGTAATAATAGATTAAATATAATCTCGAATTTTAAGAGTGGAAAATATATGAAACAGTGGTACCATCAGATAGATTATGAAATTACAAATCTAACGCAATTTGAATCGTTCAAATCGGAGCTAAAACGTGGAAATTATAATTGAAACAATTTTGAATTCAAATCTGAAAACACATTTTCATATATACCGAGAATAAGTAAACCTTCAAACGTAATCTACTGAATATGCTGAGGGCTGCGGCTAAGCCTTAAAACTGCAGGGGGTTATTTGCAAAAACGCCGGACCGAATCGGTAAGGGCTGCTCGGCGGCCGTCCGATTCAAAATTTGGCGGATCAGATTAAAAGAGAGAAGGGGTGGCGGTGCTCTCGGCCGGAAAACAGAGGCCAACGGCGGCGCCATGGCCAGAGGGCCACCGAGGAAGGTGAACTCGGCCTTCGATGCTTGAAATAGGTCGGGAAGGGTACCCATAGATCGGGAAGAGCGTCGCAAGCTCACCTAGGGTGATGGGAAGATCGGAAATCGACTCGGAGATAGCTCGCGGCGTGATCCGGCGGACGGTGGATCTCTGCAACAGCGGTGGAGGCGGTCAGGGCACAAATCGAAGGGGAAAAGTGCTCGGGAACTTCATAAGATCACAGCGAAGCTCCTCAAAGGCTTACCGAGAGGAAATTGGTGGCGAATCGAGCTAATTGCTCGCGGCGGCGGCTGCTCGGTTCTCGCGGGAGCTCGGCAATGGCGGCGGGAAGAGGCGGCTAGGGTTAGGTGACGGCTACGGGGGGGTGTGGCGTTGCTTAAATACTCCCGAGGTGTGGCGACAATCTCGGAGATTGAAACAAACTCGGCGAGCGGAGAAATCGGCTTCGGCCGTTTCTTCTCTGCTACGGACTCTCGGCGCGGCGATGAACTCGGCTTCGGCCGTTTCTTTCTTGCCCGCGTCGGACTCTCGGCACGCAGCAGAGGGAAACAGGGGAGGGGCTGTTCTGTGGGTCCACAGGTCGGTAGCACCGAGTGCTGGGGTCGGACTGGCAGTCACGGCAGAGGGACGCTTCGCGCGCGCTAGCCCGGCCACGGCGGATGAACACGGCAGCGGCGTCTTTGTTCGCGTGGCAAGGGAGGTGTAGAAGGAATGGCTGACCCGTGGGTCCCACTCGTCAGTCAGATGGGGTAAGGGGAAAGGAGGGAGCAGGTCGGCCGAGCTGTCCTCGGGCCATCCGACCTGGGTCTGCTGGCCTGGGAGTGGAAAACAGGCCAAGCTGCTGCTCGCCAGAAAGGAGAGGGGAAGGGCTCTGCTCTATTTCCTTTCCATTTTCCAAAAGGATTTTCAAATTGGGTTTTGAAATATTTTGAGAAGTTTAAATAATCTACAACAGTACAAAGAAGAAATGCTCCAACATGAATGCATCATACATGTGTATGACCTAGGTTTGATTTTAGATTTGAGAAAAATTATTATTTCCCTATATTGGAATGATCAATTAATTGCACAATTAAATAAATTTCTACTATTTAAAAGAATGCAATTTTTCGGGTGTTACATCCCAACAACATCCCAGTGAAGAATGGTGCCCCCAACAAGTGTTTCCGTTGTGGCAAGGAAGGATACTTGTCCTACAATTGTCCTGAGAAGCAGAATTCCCAAGCCTCCCAGAAGCAGAACAACCAGCAGAGAGTGCCACCTCGCACCGGGAAGGTGAACCTTGTGTCGGTTGATACAGCACAGGAGACTCCAGAGCTCATGATGGGTACGTTCAATATCGATTCCATCCCCGCTACAGTTCTTTTTGACTATGGTGCTTCGCATACTTTTATTTCGCACACATTTGTTAGAAAGCATGGTATTCCCCTTAGTGTCATGAAATATCCTATTATGGTTTCTTCTCCGGGTGGTGTTATGCAAGCTACTCTTCAGTGTCTCCCGATTACTGTCTCATTAAGGGAGGTAGAATTCGAGATAACCCCTACTGTGCTAAATACTGCCGGAATTGATCTTATCCTGGGTATGGATTGGATGAAGAAATACAACACGAACATAGGGTGTAAGGAGAAGGTTGTAACTGTCACTACACCAAAGGGAGATGAGGTCCGAGTTGAGGTTGCTCTGCAAGTGCAACAACAAGCCACAGTACATCAGCTCAGAGAAGAAGTGCAGCCGGATAACTCAGTGGTGGATGAGTTTGAAGATGTGTTTCCAGATGAGTTGCCAGGTATGCCGCCTGACCGTGACATTGAATTTATCATTGAGTTGTTACCTGGTACTGCACCTATAGCTAAACGTCCATATAGAATGGGAGTTAAAGAATTAGAAGAACTTAAGAAACAAATCAAAGAACTGTCAGAAAAATGTTTCATTCGTCCTAGTTCTTCACCTTGGGGAGCCCCGGTTATTTTTGTTGATAAGAAAGATGGTAGTCAAAGGATGTGTGTTGATTATCGGTCACTGAATGAGGTCACCATTAAGAACAAGTATCCGTTGCCTAGAATTGATGACTTATTTGATCAGTTGAGAGGTGCTTGTGTGTTTTCCAAGATTGATCTCCGTTCAGGTTATCATCAGTTAAAGATTTGTGACTTTGACATACCTAAGACTGCATTCACTACTCGGTATGGACTGTATGAGTATACGGTAATGTCCTTTGGTTTGACTAATGCACCTGCCTACTTCATGTATCTGATGAACAATGTATTCATGGAATTCTTGGATAAGTTTGTTGTGGTGTTCATTGATGATATCTTGATCTACTCCAAGAATGAAGAAGAGCATGCCGAACATCTGACATTGGTTTTGCAGAAGCTCAGGGAACATAAGCTGTATGCCAAGCGAAGTAAGTGCGAGTTCTGGTTGAGAGGAGTTGCTTTTCTAGGACATATTGTGTCCAATGGTGGAATTTCTGTAGACCCAAGCAAGGTGGCAGACGTGTTGAATTGGAAGCCGCCAACTGATGTGACTGGCATTCGTAGTTTTCTTGGTTTAGCTGTTTACTACCGAAGGTTCATTGAAGGATTCTCCAAGCTTGTGAAGCCATTGACTTCCTTGCTAGATAAGAATGCCATGTTTGTGTGATCTGAGAAGTGACAAGCTAGTTTTGAAGAATTGAAGAAGAGGTTGACAACAGCCCCAGTGTTGGTTTTGCCGGATCTGAGTAAGAAGTTCTCTATCTATTGTGATGCTTCCCGCCTAGGTCTTGGTTGTGTTCTCATGCAAGAAGGAAGAGTCGTAGCATATGCATCGAGACAGTTGAGGAAGCATGAGTTGAATTATCCTACTCATGATTTGGAGCTAGCAGCTGTGGTTCACGCTCTGAAGTTATGGAGGCATTATCTAATTGGTCATAAGTGTGACATCTATACAGATCATAAGAGCTTGAGGTATATCTTCACCCAGTCAGAGTTGAATTTGAGGCAACGTCGTTGGCTGGAATTGATAAAGGATTATGACCTGGAATTGCATTATCATCCAGGCAAAGCAAATGTTGTGGCCGATGCTCTTAGTAGAAAAAGTTATGCTAATGAGATTTGAACAACCACTATTCCAGCAGAGTTGTGTGCAGAGATGGAGCGTCTCAACTTGGGAATTGTGATCAATGCTGTTGAGATGGAGGTTGAACCCACACTAGAGCAAGAGATATGAAATGCTCAGTTGGAAGATGAGAAGCTCAAAGAAATAGCAGAGAACATTGTGGTTGGAAAATCACCCGGATTCAGGCTAGATGAGAATGGAACCTTATGGTTTGGGAAGAGACTCTGTGTACCTGAAGTAAAATCTATCCGAGACGCTATACTGCGTGAAGCTCATGAGTCAGCATATTCTATACACCCAGGAAGTACCAAGATGTATTTGGATCTGAAGAAAAAATATTGGTGGGTTGGACTGAAGCGTGATGTAGCAGAATATGTGGCTATATGTGATACCTGTCAGAGAGTTGAAGCTGAACACCAGAGACCTGCAGGATTGCTACAACCACTAAAGATACCTGAGTGGAAGTGGGAAGAAGTCGGTATGGACTTCATAGTTGGATTGCCACGTACTCAGAGAGGTTATGATTCAATCTGGGTAATTGTGGATCGACTGACTAAAGTAGCTCATTTCCTTCCAGTCAAGACCACTTATGGAGGTCCTAAACTAGCAGAGTTGTATATGGAGAGAATAGTGTGTCTGCATGGAGTTTCAAAGAAAATTGTGTCTGATAGGGGCACTCAATTCACCTCACATTTCTGGCAAAAGATACATGAGTCTCTAGGTACTAAGCTGAATTTCAGTTCTGCATATCATCCTCAGACTGACGGTCAAACTGAACGGATTAATCAGATTTCGGAAGATATGTTGAGAGCTTGTGCTTTACAGTATGGAACGAGTTGGGATAAGAGTCTGCCGTATGCGGAGTTCTCTTATAATAATAGTTACCAGAAAAGTCTCAAGATGGCACCCTTCGAAGCATTGTATGGACGCAAGTGCAGGACACCCTTGTTTTGGAATCAAACTGGAGAGAGTCAAGTGTTTGGACCGGATGTGTTGAGAGACGCAGAGGAGCAAGTCCAGACAATAAGAGAGAACTTGAGAATAGCACAATCTAGACAGAAGAGCTATGTGGATACACGGAGAAGAGAACTAGCTTTTAATGTAGGAGACTATGTATATCTTAAAGTGTCCCTGATGAGAAGTGTGAAAAGGTTCAACAGCAAAGGAAAATTGGCACCAAGGTATATTGGTCCTTTCAAGATCCTAGAGAGACGTGGAAAAGTGGCATATCAGCTAGAACTTCCGGAAAGTTTGTCCGGTGTGCATGATGTGTTCCACATATCTCAGTTGAGAAAGTGTTTGAGAGTACCGGAAGAGCAGGTTCCTGTCGAGGAAATAGTTTTCAAGAAGGGTCTCACTTATGGGGAACATCCAGTGAAAATTTTGGAAACCGCAGAAAGAGTTACAAGAAGTCGAGTTATAAAGATGTGCAAGGTGCAGTGGCATCGGTACTCTGAGGAAGAAGCTACTTGGGAAAGAGAGGAAGATCTCAGAGAAAAGTACCCGGAGTTGTTTGAGTAAGCACCAACTGAATCTCGAGGACGAGATTATTTTTAAGGGGGGTAGAATTGTAACACCCGAAAAATTGCATTCTTTTAAATAGTGGAAATTTATTTAATTGTGCAATTAATTGATCATTCCAATATGGGGAAATAATAATTTTTCTCAAATATAAAATCAAACCTAGGTCATACACATGTATGATGCATTCATGCTGGAGCATTTCTTCTTTGTACTATTGTAGCTTATTTGAATTTCTCAAATATTTCAAAACCCAGTTTGAAAATCCTTTTGGAAAATGGAAAAAGAAAATAGAGCAGAGCCCTTCCCCTCTCCTTTCTGGCCCGAGCAGCAGCTTGGCCTGTTTTCCACTCCCTGGCCCCAGCAGGCTCAGGTCGGATGGCCCGAGGACAGCTCGGCCGATCTGCTCCCTCCCTTCCCCTTACCCCCTCTGACTGTCGAGCGGGACCCACGGGTCAGCCCTTCCTTCTCCACCTCCCTCGCCGCGCGAACAGAGACGCCGCTGCCGTGTTCATCCGCCGCGGCCGAGCACGCGCGCGCGAAGCGTCCCTCTGCCGTGACTGCCAGCCCGACCCCACGCTCGGTGCTACCGACCAGTGGGACCCCCAGGACAGCCCCTCCCCTGTTTCCCTCTGCTGCTCGCCGAGAGTCCAACGCGGGCAAGAAAGAAAACGGCCGAAGCCGAGTTCGTCGCCGCGCCGAGAGTCCGAAGTACAGAAGAAACGGCCGAAGCCGATTTCTCCGCTATTCGAGTTTGTTTCAATCTCCGAGATTGTCATCACACCTCGGGAGTATTTAAGCAGCGACACACCCCCCCATAGCCGTCACCTAACCCTAGCCGCCTCTTCTCGCCGCCACTGCCGAGCTCCCGCGAGAACCGAGTAGCCGCCGCCGCGAGCAATTAGCTCGATTCGCCACCAATTTCCTCCCGGTAAGCCTTTGAGGAGCTTCGCTGTGATCTTGTGAAGTTCCCGAGCACTTTCCCCTTCGATTTGTGCACTGACACTGCCTCCGCCGCCGTTGCAGAGATCCACCGTCCGCCGGATCACGCCGCGAGCTATCTCCGAGTCGATTTCCGACCTTCCCATCACCCTAGGTGAGCTTGCGATGCTCTTCCCGATCTATGGGTACCCTTCCCGACCTATTTCATGCACCGAAGGCCGAGTTCACCTTCTCCGGCGGCCCTCCGGCCATGGCGCCGCCGTCGGCCTCTGTTTTCCGGCCGAGACCACCGCCACCCCTCCTCTCTTTTAATCTGATCCGCCGATTTTGAATCGGATGGCCGAAGAGCAGCCCATACCGATTCGGCCGGCGTTTTTGCGAATAACCCCCTGCGGTTTTTAATGCTTAGCCCGCAACCCTTAACGTATTCAGTAGATTACGTTTGAAGGCGTATTTATTTTCGGTATATATGAAAATGTGTTTTCAGATTTGAATTCAAAATTGTTTCATTTATAATTTCCACGTTTTAGCTCCGATTTGAACGATTCAAATTGCGTTAGATTCGTAATTTCATAATCTATCTGATGGTACCACTGTTTCATATATTTTCCACTCTTAAAATTTAAGATTATATTTAATCTATTACTATTCTATTTTAAATCTTGTAAAATTCATATCTTCCTCGTCTTAAATCCGATTTGTGCAAACTTTATATCGATGTGATCGTAGCAACGTGTAGATTTGTTTTATAAGCTTTTTAATTTATTTTTCTCTCTGTTGGTGTACTGTTCTAATAAAAACTCTTGTTTGTATGCATGATTGCCCCTGTACGCGTGTGTGTTGTTATGATGGATCGAGTATAGACGGTGAGCTTTACGTGGGTGATCAAGATCAGTACTGCGACAACCCGGATCACCAGGAGTTTGCTGATCAAGGCAAGTATTAGTATGGATCATCCTTGTTGTCCTATTCACCAAATAAATAATTGCATTTGCATGTGTCTTCCTTGTTAACCATAGTTATTTCCTAGCATTGTTACCCTGTTCCTTGCCACCTATGGGATTATGCATATGGTAAATGTTGCTAGTGCGCTTTTGGGAATCATGATCATGTAAACTTGATTAATTGATTATGCAATATGATTAAAAGATGCCTTTTTAGCAACAGGGAACTAGGGGATTCGAGCATAGTTTTGTGATGCTCAAAATCCTTCACCTTTTATAATGATCTGTAAGTATGACACCGGGATTGACAGTGCAACTATGAGGGCTACATGGCTCTGGTTTTAGTCAAGTATGGGCACTTTTTCTAGCTTGTTAGAGGTTACCGAAAGGCGTGATGGGATCTGCCGACTCGGGTATAGTGCGGCTCCTGTCCGAGTGTGTATAATCTGCGTGACCTTGTGCCACGAAGAAGGGGGGCTCTACATCTGCTTGCCGGGTTCCTAGCGGCCCTAACTTGTTAGGCGAAGTTCTTTGAAAGACTTCATAGTGAAACCCTGCTCACTCACCTTGGTAGTGTTATGGGAGTAATTAACCCGAGCAAATGGGAATCACGGCTCATAGTGAAAGTGCACAACCTCTGCAGAGTGTAAAACTGGTATACTAGCCGAGCTCACGGTCAAGAGCGGCCTTGGACGTCTTACGGAGTAGATATCTTTTGGGGTGATGCTTACTTATTGCTAAATCTATTTATTGCTACTCATCAATTATGTTTACTATGATCATGATAATGGGCTTATCCATTTGTTGCTATCCAACTGCATAAAAGGATGATTAATTAAAAGCAACCTGCTGTTAAAACCGTGTCAACCTTTTGAGCCTCATTAGCCCATGCTAGTCTTGTTGAGTACGACATGTACTTACGCTTGTTTATTTTTCATTACTTGGTTAAAAATCCCGGATGGGTAACAGATGGTGATAGTGATGAGGACTACCCAGAGGACTACTAGACTTGTGCTTCACCAGTCGACGTCCCTGTGCTATGGAGCTACCGCGAGAGTTATCTTTATTTTTCCGCTGTGTAATGACTTTGATATTATTCGCTATGTATTAAACATTGGTTTTGATACAATTTATGTAATTTGTTGGCTTATGTGTGTGACTGATCTCTGGGCGCACATAAGATTATGCATCCCATTTTATCCTTAAAATTGGGTGTGACAACGACGCGTTCTCGGCGGAGCGCGCTCGCCACCGACGCGTTCCGACACCGAATCACCCGTTCCGAGCAATCCGACTAGCACCCGTATAGGTTAGAGCGCACGACCCCTTGAGCTAGCTACGCGGATCTAAGCGCTAGAGGAAGCCTCGTCCGCCCTGCTCGAGTGCGCCGCGACCTCGCCGGAGCTCCACCGCGTGCCGAAGCAAGGAGGAGACCCTGCTGTGACACCAAGTTGCCACCAACGACCCGAGGGCCTTACTGACTATGTCAATAGAAGGGAACCACACCCGTTCGTGCCAAAACCGAACCCCGGCCACCACACCGCCGCCCGCCTTGCCGGAGAAGCGCCTGTGCCGTGGCCGAGCACCAAAAGGGACCCTGTTAGCCAAATTGGATCCCTTAAACGAATATTGGGGCCCGGAGGGGAGAAATTCCCTCGCTGTGGGCTGCAACGTAGCCTACCGGAGCTTTAGCCCTGCGGCAGCTCGCCGTCGGCCGCCATGGCACGCCGAATGGTCGGCCAAGGTCACAAACCACCACCCGACCACCGCCGAGCTACGCCGACGCCCCCCGACCAACGTCGAGCTCGCCCGACCACCGCCGAGCTACGCCGACGCCCCCCAACCAACGTCGAGCTCGCCCGACCACCGCCGAGCTACGCCGACGCCCCCCGACCAACATCGAGCTCGCCCGACCACCGCCGAGCTACGCCGACGCCCCCCGACTCTCTGGGAACCAGCATCGAACACCTGGTGGGCGACCATCGGGTCTGAGTTCTGTTGAGGCGCCACATCCGTAGACCCTGTCCACCGTAGACCGTATGGGTAAAGGGGTAGGGGAACTCGATTCACCATGAGCCGGGTCATCGGCCCATGAACCGGCGCTCGTGCGATTCACCGTGCACCGGCTCTCGTAGACCCGGACCGAAGCGTCCCAGCGCGACCACGTGGCGAGCCCTGGCGCTGCCACGTGTCATGCCAGTGACGTCATGATGACGTCACTATGACGTCACCCGACCCCACTAGTCAGAGGAAGCGTTGACCCGGTCAACGCTGACGTCAGCAATGACGTCATGCTGACGTCAGCAGCCACGTCAGCCGCCACATGCCGCACTACTGGACCCGCGCGCCACGTGGACCAATCCCGAGCTGCCACGTGTCATCCCCTGATTAATCGGCCATTTTCCATTTTCAGAAAATAGGATAATCTTCGGAAATTCATAACTTATTCATACGATGTCCAAAAATTGCGCACCATATATCAAAATTATTAGAAAAATGAGATCTACAATCTAAGACTATGTTTGTGTGCATTTGGCTCTTTATTTTATTGGATTTTTCTGATATACTCTATAGGAGTCGCTGACGCGGCTATTTCGTGTTCGATTTCAGAGCCGTAGGAGGATCTGACTAAGGAAGACGACCACGAGTACTTTCAGGAGCTAGGAGACGACTACGAAGGTGCCACGTCCCACCAAATCTTTAGATCCTATTTACGCATTGCAAACGACATTGTTGTTATTGCTTTATGATTATGTATGGATTGGTTGGATGATAGTATATTTGAATTCCCTGCCTTGTTAAGACTTTACCCTGCTGACCGCTGCTAGGTTAGCTGCTGCATAATTTACTGTTACTCTTCCACTACCTACTACTTGCTATATGCTATGTAGTGGAATTGAGACGGTGTATAACTGATTATAACCACTGGGAGAGAGTGCTGCGTGCGTCTTGGGTGCATGGTAAGGGTTGATGTCGACCAAGTGGGATGTGAGACAAGCCCGTGGGGCAAGTCGTGCCGGGGGTACAACCTTGGGCATCCCCAAGCGAGATACCTGTGGCAGGTAAAGTTGTTGAGGAGGTTCCGGGTGGGATAGCCTTGGTGGTTTGAAGCCCGTGGATGGAGGTGCTGTGATGGCACGGGGAGAGTATCCCCTAAGTGAAGATGCCTGCTTGGTCAAACCTAGGACGGACTAGTTTCAGGTTCATGGGAATCCTTTTCTACTCACTCGCTTCTGATGGGCGGGAGACGGCTGGACTACTTGGTAGGACGGTGCCACTACTGCTAGGTTGAGAGGTGATAAGGGTGGGCGGAGACGGTCGATGGGTTCCCGTTCCGTTCTAGATGCGCAGTACCACTGGATGGGCCCGGTACTGTGTCTCCCAGTCTCAGCATAACGGTGTAGGATCCGGAATATCCCAGGGCTGAGTGGTAGGGTGGCATCGACCTAGGCAAGCAAGCACCCGGAATTCTGCCTAGGTGTTTGCGCAACACCTATGATGGCTAATCTTGTGGGTAGTGAAACCTCTGCAGAGTGTACGGTTGATCGATCGATACATATGCCAACCTGTTGGCTATGGACCTTTCCTGTGAAGCTTCTACTAGTGTAGTGAGTGTTCTCTTCTCCCCCTGGATGACATTTTTCCGGCAGTGTACCCGCTGTGGTAGTGTGCGGCTGAGATAGGCCCGAGAGGGAGTTGGGCCTGTCGAATGAGAGTGAGGTGTGGGTATGTGAGATGTGGTGATGGGAAAAGGGATGATGGTGTTAACTGGAGATAAAACTTGACTAATCAAACATTGTTTACAGCTGCTTAGGAAACCTCAGCCTATAGGTCTGCTTGTATAGCCTTGCATCCACTTTCCACAAAGCAAATGCTGCATAGGTGGGCTCCGTGGCCAGTACATATCGTACTGATAAATTTGCTGTCAGGTGACGAGAATGAGTACGACTTCGAGGAAGATGATGGCGAGGAATAGGGTCACGTGCTACACTCAAGTCGGCCGTGAAGGATGAATCGTTTCCGCATCTTCTAAAGTTTCTCTGAATGTTGATTCCGCCAGTGTGGCGATGTAATAAATGTTTATGTAAGACTTAATTACCGTTGTATGGATCCTGGCGTCAACTGAGATATGGGTAATTTCATGGATTGTCCCAAGCAATCTGTTGAATTACAATTCGAGCCTGTGGATTTCCCTTCGCGGAAATCGAGGTCGTTTCACCATCTGAGCCAATGTCTTGACCTATCATTATCAGAGATGGCAAGGAATGAGCCGCTCTTGATAGCCGCCAGTCACTTTTGGTCCAACTCCCTGAATGCTTTCGTGTTCAGAGACAGTCCAAAAACCATTACCCTGAGCGATATCCATATGCTCACCGGGCTTCAGATTACTGGATCATATGACTTCTGGGATCTCTGCTCCAGTGGCAAGAAGGACCCGTACTTCCCGAAGCTGGACACATACAAAGGGTGGAGTGGCTATGTTCAACCACCAGAAAAACTCCTCTTCCGTCAGCGAGAAAGAACACGTCGCATTCTTGACCATGTGGCTTGAGAGATTCGTGTTCTGTGGCACCACTGCCGGACCACCATACCCCTATTGGGTCTTAGCAGAGAAACTAGCTCAAGGGCACTCCATCCCCCTGGGCAAACTCCTGTTGGGTGCAGCATACAGACTTATGAACCGGGTGTTCAGTTCTTTGATTATAGGTGAAGAAGTGCAGTGCATAACAGGCCCTTGGTAGCTAGTACAGTTATGGCTCAACCTGTATCTGCATAAGCTGGTAAGAACACAAATCCAGGGCCTCAACTTTCCATCCACCGAGTATTCAGAGGAGTAGGATCCAAAAACCAGAGGCTGTCAAAGTTTTGGTGAAGCCGCCTCTGCCATAACCATCCCAACTTCAAAGGGCAACATGCTGGAAACATTATATAGGGGCTTGGGACTAAATGTTACTACCTGGTTCCCCTACGAGGATGAAGATGAATTTCCAGCGCCCTCCAGCTTCAAGTTCAACAACGGGTGCTCTGATGATGAGGCTATCAGCATCTTGAACGCAATCATAAAACCCTGTGCCTTGCCAGTAGACTTCAAGCACCTTCGGAGCGCAAGCGGCAAGGCAACTAGCTATCCCTCTTATGAATTTTATCACCCAAACATAGCAGCAAGACAGCTAGGTTTCGGCCAATTGCCCCCTCGGCTCCCTTTTTTGAATACCTTGAAACCCAGGGAGAACATTACAGAGCACCTTCAGGCTGGCAGAATTTTTCAACTCGGAGCAAGCCTGCCCACATTCTCACCGAAGCCGTGGAATCAAATCTGCATCACCCATCAGAGTTTTGATGACTGGTGGCAGCGATGGCACGCTCACTTGTTCTGCCAAACTGTCCACGACAAATGCAGATCCCTGGACTCAAACTTCCAATCTCCCAGAGCAGTAAGTGTTCTTAGCCGATTCCAGTAAAAACGGCTTTAGTTAAACATGTTACTTAACAGATATTTCTCGCAGGACCCATCATCCAATCCACCAGAGCGAGTGGAATATTATCCTCCTTGTCCGACAGCGAGGCTAGGCTCTCGAGCACCGACGCTGCGACAACTAATGCTAGGCCCTGCTGTATTGACGCCCCCTTCTGCTTCAAAACGACCAGCTGCTTCTCAGCTTCAAAAGCAAGCTCCCAAGAAACGCCGTTCGATAAGAAAAGTTTAGGTACCCAGAAGTAGCATTTTCCTTTACTGCAGTATGCTCCGACTCTTAAATCGGCTTTCTATAGGTGAATCCCCAACCAACTCAAGGTACCTTGGGAGAGAAACAGGCCGAAGAACCACCAGAATCCACCGGCCATGAGGAGTCAGCTGCTCAAGAAGAAGGGATCCAGGAAGAAGGAGCCAAAACTCAGGTACTACTCGTTGGGCTTTTCTTTCCTCGACACAAATGTCCTTAGTGACCAAATCTTCTTTTTAAAAATACAGCTGAACAGCCCTTCCGACGAAGTCCTAGGCGAACCTTGAAGAAGAGAAGTTGCCCCCTGAGAGGAATCCAGGTAACTCCTATTCGGCTGTTAGCAATTATCCTTGCTTCCATACTGCTCTTACTTCTGGTTTGCAGAAACCCAACTGCCCGAGGCAATGACAGCCGAGGATCCGCATGCCGCAAGAGACACGACTGCCTTAGTCGAACAAGCAACATCGGCATCAACCCTACAACCCTCAGGCCTCAGTCAGGTATCCCGTCTCTGCCAGAAAATAATTAATCTATATTGTACCTTTTCTGATGAGAGAATGTATGTATTGTAGGTACCGAAGCCTTCGTCTCCTGGCTATTCATTTGACATAGAAGAATTTTGTGATAGAGACGAACTGGCCTCCTCCTCCGAGAAACTTTCAGAGCCAGATTTCAACAATCGGCTGAGTGCACTTCTACCCCATCTAGAGGGTGATCTAGTTGCTCTGGCCTCGAATCCCGGACTGATTGATCAAATAATCGAACTCGTCCAGCAGCAACCCAATCTGACAGCCTTGAAATCCCTGCAGAGACTCGGTGATCTTAAAGTTACAGCATCAGGGATTATCACTGCTCATGGGAACCTGGCAGAGCTTGATCAGCTGAGGAGCAACAAATCGGTCAACAGACAAGAGACCACGGATTAGCCGATCGAGCCAGGCTGCTCAAATCTTCAATCAGCACAGCCGAAACAGAACTGGAGACATTGAAAATAAGATGAGACCAGCTGAGAAAAGAACTGGAAGCAGTTGAGTCGGCTATCAGTGAGCACGAAATCACCATTTCCACCAGCACGATCGAGCTCTCCCAGAAAAAGAAGGAAATCAGCAGCTTGGTCGTTGCAGGCAGGAAGACCTGCCAACGCCTAGACCTGTTGCAGTTTACTGAAAACCGAGATCAACAATTGCTGCAGGCTGGCCACGCGCTCCGTGCTGAATTAGTAGAACTGATTCGATCCTTACTAACTTTGTAACATGATGGGTGTACTGCTTGGCATGTTCTTTTCTATTTGCAACTCTGTCTTCGTGCTGTTTCACCCTGAATTTGACAATTTAGCCTGATACGTTTCTGCATGCGAATCGGCTCTCAGGCTTGCATTGTACCTTAGAATCGATTATTCAGCCTGATCCGTTCTACATACGAATCGGCCTTCGGGCCTGCTTCTTAGCATCGGCTTTGTTCTGCTTTCCCTTAGAATTAACCCCTCAGCCAAATTCACTACGAATCGGCTTGTGGGTATTCACAATAGGATCAGCTAAACAGCCTGACCCAAAAAACCGATCGGTGTGCGACCATTGATGGCGGCGCTTCGTCTCCCTGATCTGGCAACCGTTCCGGATTCAAGAAACGCGGATTAACCGCAACCTAAAATCCGGCGCGTCGTCTCGCTCCCCAAAGAAACCGCCTCGGTGCCCGTGCTGTCCTTATAAATAGCCGGCAGACTTGAGGCACTGTCACACGCCATCGTATCTGTCTCGCCGACCAAATCTTCCGGCCGCCTCCTTGTATCTATTTCGCTTCCGCTCTTCTCAATCTCCTTTCACGACCATGGCCGGTAATGGAGACCATGGGAAGCGCCTGGCATCCGAGCCTGCCGACGGCGATGAGATGGAACGGACCATCCGCCGCATCTGGGCTAGCGTCGCCCGAATCGAGAAGACGTTAGGGTAAGTTCAACCGTCAGCCTACCATCTCCTTGCTGTTTCTGTCTGATTTGATCTGTTTTCGTAGTCACCAGCCATCTCTCGTCAGCGGCATTGCTGGCTCCTTAGCTGGCCTGAACACCCCTGCCCCCGATGTCGATCTTCCTCGGGCAGCCATGACGGATGGTGACGCTGTTCCTGCAACTGGGACGGCCGCCCCGGAAACCCCCGCCGCTGGTGACGCCGCTGGGCCCTCTGCTCCTGTAAGGGCTCCAATCAGGCGTATGATGCAAGTCAGCGGACGGGGAGTCCATAGCAGGTATCTTATTCGCCCTTTTCGCCAATCTTTAAATTTGGCTAAATCTGGGTGCCTGATCTGATGGTTCCTTTCAGCCAACGTCCCCTGCTCCATCTGCCTTCCGGCGCACTCGCAACACCACCTCCGGAGCAGAATCAAACTCGGAATCATCTTCGAGTTCCCGCGACTCCTACACCGCCGCCGATGGCCGCCACTTCCACCATGAGATGGTGCGGTACCGCAATCTCTACTCCGAAGCTACCAAAGAAGCCGGTCAGCTGGATAAGGAGAATGAGGACCAGGCCGTCGCGCTCGTTGCCGCCAGCATCGATTTGGCGGAGGCGCGGGCCAACCTCGCGGAGTCGCAGGCCGCCGTGGCAGGTAATTTCTCGCTTTGTCCAATGGCGTGCACGGCGCGTTTTCCAGCACTGACCTTCCTTGTTTATGCAGCCCTGACGGCGCAGCTGCATGAACTGCGCGTGGCTGCTGCGAGTGTCACTGACGTCCTCCGCGCGCGGGGCCAAACGCAGGTGGAGCAGCTTGCGAACGTGCACCACCGCGTCCGCCAGGTGGCGATGAGCGGCGTCCGTCATGGTGCCGCGGGAGCTCTGGCCGCTACCCAGATCAACTCCGGCATCGTGCTGGAGAACATCGAACCGGGGATCCGGGCAGGCCAAGACATGGAGGAGTTCGGCACGCTGATGGCCGCTTTCGTTCCTCATGCCGACGGTCTCTTCGTGTCCATCGACGCCGAGGACGTGATCCGGGATGGCGTCAATAATCCAAACTAGATTGTATTAGGCATTTTGATGTATATGATACTTCTAAACTCGTTATGCCCGAAACAATCCAATCTGCAAGGCTGTATATTTTGTTTTTATTTTTTGCTCTAAAGGCGATGCTTATCGCATCGGCTGTTACACCCCATCGAGGGTATTTCATTTTTGTGCTAAGGGCGACTCGTTACTACGATGTCGGCCATTTTCGTCCTAAAGGCGACCCGCTTGCACGGCATCGGCTGTTAGAGCCAGATTCACATGAATCGGCTATCACCCCCCAACTGGAATGCTAGGGTAGTATTTCTTCAGATGCTTCCCGTTGATGGCTCTGGCGAGTCTCTGTCCTTCTAAATCTTTAAGGATGTAAGCATTACCCGGGGCGCATTCAACCACACGATACGGGCCTTCCCAGTTTGGCGACCATTTACCGAATCGGCTATCTTTTGTACCAATAGGCAGAATGACTTTCCATACTAGCTCTGATTCGGTGAAGCTCTTGCTTCTTACCTTAGTGTTGTAATACCTGGCCACCCGTACCTTGTTCCTTTCAATGTATTCCAAAGCTTTAAGCCGATGACAGTGCAAATCTTCAAAGCTGTCCATCATAATGTCTTTGTATTCACCGGCTGTAAGCTTGTTTTGCAACGTGACGCGCCGTGTCTCAGACTGAATCTCTCATGGCAAGACAGCAGCGTGTCCATAGACTAGCTCATAAGGTGAAGCCTTGATCGATCCATGCTGTGCCATGCGATATGCCCATAGCGCCTCGCTCAGATGCAAATACCATTTTCTAGGGTTCTGCTCAATCTTTTTCTTGATGACCTTGATTAAAATTTTATTAGAGGCTTCTTCTTGTCCGTTGGCTTGGGCATAATACGGCGATGAATTATAAATCTTGTTGCCTATGTCGTCGGCAAAGGTTATAAACTCCTCTGAAGTGAACATTGTCCCCTGATCGGTTGTGATCATCTGAGGTATGCCAAACCTGTAAATAATGTGCTCCTTTACAAATTCAATCACGTCAGCTGAAGTGGCGTTCCTCAAACGATTGGCTTCTACCCACTTGGTGAAGTAATCAGTCGCCACCAGGATCCATTTGTGACCCTTGCTCGATGGTGGGTAGATTTGGCCGATTAGATCAATAGCCCATCCTCTAAACGGCCATGGCTTGATTATAGGATTCATAGCAGAGGCTGGAGACTTTTGTATATTTCTGAACTTCTGGCATTCTTGACACCCTTTATAATATTTGAAACAATCTTCCAGCATCGTAGGCCAATAGTAACCAGTCCTCCTGATGATCCACTTCATCTTGTGAGCTGATTGATGTGCACTGCAGACTCCATCATGTACTTCACTCATCATCTTCACTGATTCCTCTGTCCCCAGGCATTTGAGCAGCACTTCTTCAACAGTCTTGTAATACAACTGACCATCCAGCAACACGTACTTGGTGGCTTTGTACCTTAGCTTTCTGTTGACCCATCGTGAAGGATTTGCCAGGTAACCTGCTATCTCTCCCCTCCAGTCATCAGCTGATTGCTCGCTGTTACAAATCTCCTGCATCGGCCGATAACCCGATGCGTTCTGCGCCAGCCGATTAGCTTCCTGGTTCTGGGCCCTGGGGATGTGACATAGAGATACCGTCATGAACTTCTTGATGAGAGCCTGGCACTGATCATAATAGCCTCTGAGTATCTCGTCTTTACACTCATACAAGCCGAGCAATTGGTTGATGACTAGTTGTGAATCACCAAATACTTCAACTGCATCGGCTTTTGCTTGATGCAGAAGCGGAAAACCTTTCCACGCGGCTTCATATTCAGCCTAATTGTTTGTGACACTCGGCCCGATCTGGAAAGCATACTCAAAGCACACACCCCGCGGCGAGATGAGCACTACTCCGGCGCCACCACCTTGCTTCCACGAAGAGCCGTCAAAGAACATAGTCCATGGCGCTATATCCGCTACATTAGCTGATCCTCCGTGATGTTGCGTGATGAAATTGGCTATCGCCTGGCCTTTGACTGCCTTAGCCGATTCGAACCTCAAGTCAAACTCTGAGAGCGCCAGGATCCATTTGCCGATCTGACCGTTTAAAATAGGCATCGAAAGCATGTGCTTGATGACATCCTCCTTGGACACCACCACACACTCCGAGGTAAGCAGGTAGTGCCTCAACTTGGTGCATGAATAGAATAGGCACAAGCACAACTTCTCGGTCGGTGTATATCTTGTCTCAGGGTCAAGGAGCCGCCTGCTCAGGTAGAAAACTGCTCTCTCTTTCCCTTCAAACTCTTGAAAAAGGGCCGATCCAATAGTATGGCTTTCGGCCGTCACGTACAACTTAAAGGGCTTCCCTGTCCGTGGCGGTACTAAGACAGGTGGAATTTTCATGTATTCTCTGATTTCATCAAAAGCCTTCTGTTGCACGTCACCCCATTTGAACTCTTGATCGTTCTTGAGCTTCAACAATGGCGAGAACGGCAGCACCTTCTCTGATAAGTTGGCGATGAACCTTCTGATAAAGTTAATCTTACCGAGAAAAGATTGCAATTCCTTCTTGTTGGCTGGAGGTACAAGTTCATCGATCGCCTTCTTGCTCTTGCTACCGATCTCTATCCCTTTGCGGTGGACCATGAATCCCAGAAATTCGCTGGCCGACACGCCGAACGCACACTTGTTAGGATTCATCTTCAAATCATGTCTCCTTGTGCACTCCAGAGTGGCCCTCAGATCGGCCAGGTGATCTTTATAGCTCTTGGATTTCACCACCACGTCATCTATATAGATTTCAACGATTTTGCCGATCAACTTGTGAAATATATAATTCATAACTCTCTGATAAGTTGCACCGGCATTCTTCAAACCGAACGTTATGACCACCCACTCAAACAAACCAAGCGCACCAGGGCACCTGAAGGCAGTCTTCGGGATGTCTTCATCAGCCATAAAAATTTGATTATAACCAGCATTGCCATCCATGAAGCTAATAACCTGGTGCCCAGCAGCCGAGTCTACCAACATATCGGCTATTGGCATAGGGTAGCCATCCATCGGTGTAGCTCTATTTAAATCCCTGAAGTCAATGCAGACTCGCAATTTACCATTCTTCTTGCACACAGGGACGATGTTCGATATCCATTCGGCATATCGGCAAGCTCGAATGAACTTGGCTTCTAACAGCCTCGTGATTTCGGCCTTAATGTCGGGCAGAGCGTCTTCTCTAAACCGACGTGGAGGCTGCTTGTGTGGTTAAAACCCTGGCTTGATAGGTAGCCTATGCTCAACAATAGATTTGTCCAATCCAGGCATCTCATAATATTCCCAGGCAAAACAGTCTTTGTACTCTTTCAGCAGTTGAATTAGCTCCTGCCTGAAATTCGGGTCTAGGTTGGCGGCAATAAACGTCGGCCTTGACCTGTCGCCGGGTCCAACATCTACTTCTTCGAGCTTGTCGGCCGACGTGAATCCTTGCCCCAACTTACCCTCTGTGCCGTCGATCGGGTTTTCCATTTAATAAAAAGACTCAGAGCCGATTGCCCTGATCGGCTGTTGACTCTCATCGCTGACCTTGATGGAGCCTCCTTCCCAAACCTTGTCGGAGAAACAATCATGATCCCCAGCTTCCCAGTATGTGGCATCCGCCGTCGCCACGCTGACCGAGTCGTCGGCCGGAACCACTTCGACCTCATCGCTATGCCACTGAATGAGACATTGATGCATGGTGGATGGCACACTAGCAGTTTGCATGGATCCAGTCGCGTCTGAGCAACAGGCTGTAGGCGCCCTTACTGTCAATCACGAAAAAGGTGGTAAGCAGTGTCTTCTTCCCCACTGTCAGCTCGACGTTGATTGCCCCCCGAGTGTTGGAAGAATTGCCCCCGAAATCCTTGAGCATCATATCGGTTTCTATCAGATCATCGGGACCCTTGCCTAGCTTGCGGAATGTGGTGTAGGGCATGAGATTGACCGTGGCGCCGCCGTCCACCAGCATCTTCGTCATGGGCATGCCATCGACATATCCTTTGAGATAGAGGGCCTTCAGATGTCGATTCTTGGCCGGCTTATCAAAAGTAGCTTGCTGTGCGAGCACTAACTTGGCCACTCCTTCTTCTAATCCTGAGCCGTCTGAGTCGAAATCGATATCGTACTTCCTGGCTCTGAACTCTACAGGTAGCACAAACACCATCTGTGCATCGGCTACAGCTTTTCCATTACTTTGTGAAGGCTTTTCGTGCCACACCTGCTTAGCGCGACCCTCAGCCTGGAGCTCCCTGTTCCTGAGCCGCTGCACCCGGCGCCTTTGGCCTTCTAGTTAGATCTCCCGGGCATCACTGGTTCTCCTGCCAAACTGGCTGTCGGCGTTCAACCACCGCCTCATCAAGCCGATCGCGCAGGTCCCTTTTTTCACGCCGATCCCGCGGGCTATGGTGGCTCCCTAGCCTCTGGTGCACGGACCGGCGATTGACCTGGGACTGTCTGTACTCTCGGTACTGATCGCTGCACTCTGGACAGTTACGCAGCGTTGGCAGTCTCAAGCCTCCATTCCAGCAGTGTCGGAAGAACGGGCAATGCCAGTGATCCTCCTCACCTTCCCGGTGGCGAGCCATTTCTTCGTGATAGCGCGCCTCCTCTTCCTCGCGGAGCCACCTGCGGTATTCCTCCTCTTCGCGCTAGCAGCTGCCTCAGATGGTCCTTCTCTTTCTGCCGCCGCCACTTATTCAGGAGATGCTGGTGCGTGGGCCTCCTGCTCTTGGTGCCGCTGGACTCTCCCTTCTCCGGCTGCTTCTGGTTCTGCTCCCTCCTTTCTTTGATCAGCGCTAGCTCCTCAGCTGTGATCTGCGTATCGGTATCAACCGAGGAGTTCTTCTTGGCCCGTTCGGAGGTTAACACCTTCACTTTGGTCGGGGGTTTGCGATCTGGGCCATGTTCTGCCCCTTCGGGAATGGGAATTTGTCGATCTTCATCTTCCCCTTAGGAGGGGCCTCAAATTTCAACAGGCCGCGCCTAATGGCATTCTGGATTGCTGCTTTGAAATTGCGGCAGTTGTTTGTGGAGTGTGAGGTGAGGCCGTGGTACTGGCAGAACGGTTTCCCCTGCAAATCTTCAGGAGACGGCTTGACGTAATCGGCCGGGAAGTTGATGTGGCCCGTGCTGACTAACAGGTCGAAGAGCTTGTCCAGCTTGCGTGTGTCAAAGTCGTATTGATCTTCCGCGCTCCAACCTTTCGGTACGGCCATGGGCTTTGTACCCCATTTGAGCTCAACTGCAACCACTTCTTCATTCTCACCATCCTCTGAGTCGGAATTACAGACGTAAGCTGACTGCTTGTATTTTGATTCCTTCTTGATGCTCTGGGCCTGCTGCTCTAATGCGGCCACCCTCTGCATCACCTCACTGATGCTGTTGAAGTTGGTGCCCACCAGCTTTTCTTGGACGTGTGGGAGCAGCCCACTGACCACTGTCTTGGTGAGCTGCTTGTCGTTCAGGTTCAAAGAGTAGCACATGTTCCTGGTCTCCCTGAATCGCTTGATGAAAGCCGATCCAAGTTCATTCGGCTTTTGGCGCATGTTGGTGAGATCTGTGATGTCTTTCTCCCCGGTGCCAGAGAAGAAGTAATTATGGAACTTGGTCTCCAGATCTTCCCAACCTTGAATCGAGCCAGGCTCCATGGACGCGAACCAGCTAAACGCCGGCCCTGTCAGTGATAGCGGAAAGAGCCGGACCCTGTGAGCCACCTCATATGATGCTTCGCCGAGCTGGGTCAGGTAGCGGATGATGTGTTCCATGGTGGTGATGTCGTCCTGCCCACTGAACTTGGAGAAGTTGGGCAAGCGATACCTGGGCGGCAACGTCACTCGGTCGTACCACTCGGGGTAAGGACGTCTGTACTTGATTCCAGTCCCGGTCCTCGGCTGCAAACCGAACGTATCACGAAGCATGGCACTCATCTACTCCAGCAGCTGATTGTTGGGCGTCGGGGCGTACCCCGGGTGCGGCGTTGCCTGAAGGTCTTGATATGTAATCCTCTCGTGGTATCCAGAAGTTGGGTTGGCCGTGTCTGCCGCCGGCGTATTTCTAGTCGCCGGGTTCACCGCTGATGAGTTCATCGAGTTCACCACCTGCCCAGTGGCCTGCATGAAAGCGGCGAGCTCCTCTGGAGTATGATCTTTGTATAATCTGGGAGAAGCTGCTATTTTTTGAGCCGAACCGGCCACCGTGGCACCTTGCACTGGCGCTTTCGGCTGGTTCGGCTGTTGCGGTGAGGAATTGGAGGTCCCTGCCGCTACTTTTGGATCTGCGTCTTCTGCGGGTATGTTGAAGTAAACTGGACCCAAAGACTCCCAATCCTGCCGCTTGGGAACGGTCTTCATGATGTTATAGAATGTCTGCAGGAAGGATTTGTGGTGATGGCCGACTGCTGAATAGGCGGCCTCCCAGGTTGCTTCTTCCAGCATCTGTTTGAGGTCGGCCTTGCACTCCTCTTCAGATTTATCAGAATGGCCGTCCATGATCCACCTTGGGAATGCATTCTTCTTCACTATGGAGCCATCACGCTGCTTGCTGAATGAAAGCAGGCAGGCATCAGCGAATTCTTCAACGATCTTGTTCAGCACTGCCGCGTCCTCGTTGAGATCTTCGACCCTAACCCTGAGGACACCGTCATCCTTGGAGGAGCCGTCTGCCGCGGTCTTCCCCTTTGCCATGGTCTTCAGTGAATGGTCCCACCGGGTGTGCCAAAAAGTGTGTTGGTACAAAAAGTGGTTCCTTAAGCCCAAGTAGGCAATAGAGCTCTCGCAGATCTAGCTAGCTTCGAACCCGGTCTGAGAGTGTCAGTAACACCCAAGCGTGCCAGTCAATTTGACCTGCAATTGACAAGAAAACAAATGTAATCAGTAACCCAAGGCGGAACTAACTGGTGAGTCTAGATAGTTCCAACTGTACGGCTCAAAGAGCCAGTATAATCGGAGATCGACTAGAAAGCCGATTCCGTCATGTTATGAACCGATAGTATAATAATGAAGTAAAACGGCTATCAGGATACTCATATGAAGACAATAACGTGCTAGCCGATCTAATTCAATTAATGTGTATAAAAGAAAATAGATCATGTGTACAGATCTGATCTGTACATCAAACAAGTAGAGATCGGCTAAAGCTGGTCTAGAAGGCCGGCGGCTTTAGTAAATCCTCTTCGCTAAGCTCACCAAGTTTGCGTTCACCTGGTCTAACGGCCAGCGGGCTCCAACAAACACAGCAAACAAAGCTAGATTGTTTGATATCCAAATAAGTCTATATACACGATCTATTCGTGAAAGCATAACTGAGTCAGCTCTTTAGCCGATGCAGGGTCCATGAAGCACGAACGAATGCTAGCGTAGTCATAAACAGACTTCAAATTAAAGCAAGTCTAATCTAGTAAAAACTTGTTTAGGTTAAACCTGTTCCACCGGATGACGCTCAGTTTAACTTAAACAAGGACACAAAAATAAGACTTACGATAACCTCAGAACCACTTATGTCTCAACTAGCACCGAACGCACAACATGTAACGAACAAGATTGATAGGGAATTAGCCGATGTAAGCATGGAACCGATCATCATGGTAAAATAAGCATAAGAAAGCATAAATGACGATCAGATTCAAATAAATCTAAAGCGAAATCTATCAATCTTGATCGGGCAGAGAGATGTTATATTGATAAATAAACAATAAACAACAAATAACATCTTGATAACTTAATGAATCTAACTAAATTGCCATTTTAGCTAGAGCCGATAACTAATCCATGCATACAAACTATCTCAATCTATAGCCTGTCTACCGGATGACATTAACTAATAGATTAATCAAGCAAACAAACACGAATCAATAACTAATCCGCGCGTGAAAACCGTCCTAATCTGCATCTCGTCCACCGGATGACGGTTAACACAGTTTGATCGGGTAAACCAGCGTGAATCATTCTTGACTCACTGTGCTTCCCATGTCCACCGGATGACGCCAAAGAAACAGAGCTTAGCAAGGACCCTGGTCCGCCATGCTTCCACATCCACCGGATGACGCTAAAAAGACATAGTTTAACAGGGGGTTGACGATACTTACAAGCAAGCCTGCGTCCACCGGATGACACCCAGCCTGGATGAAGTAACTCGCCGGACTCGACTGACTCTAGGGTTTGTTGGCCGAAGCCGAAAGTTGTGTTGTATTGATGTTGTTGTGTCTTTTACAATGGCTGAGGGCTTATATTTATACCCTGAACGTAGATAGAGTCCTAGTCGAATTGCAACTCATCAATAGATAAGGAAACTAACAAACTATCCTATATCAAAGGTAACTCGGAGTCCCACCTTCCCTTTCATAACGGACTCCGATCGTGATCGCATCTTGGCGGCGCGGACTCTGGATGACGTCATCAATACCGACGCTGCACGCCTCCTGCCACCTTGACCCGATAACCGATTCACCGTGCAATCGGCTATTTTCCTTTCTTCCGCTGGACGGAATCTACTTCCGAGATCGGCTATTTTCCTCTGGTATCGGCTATCTTCCTCTGGTATCGGCTATCGGCTTCCAGCCCAAAATTTGGTGTTAACACATGCCCCCCAATTTTGGAATAAACTGGTTTAATCCTGAAATTAGCGCTTGAGCCATCAAATAGCCAAACCGCGGCTTCTCTCTCGGCGCTTGAAACTTTCGCACCAAAACAAAACCCTAAACCGTCGCAACTTCCGCCACGGGCTTCAATCCGCCGCCGTCAGCTTCGATTCGCCGCCGTCAGCTTCGATTCGCCGCCGTCAAGTCATCCCCGAGCTAATGGCGACTCCTTCCGAGTTCCCTGAGGTATCAATTTCATCGATCTGCCCCCTGATTCGTGAATCCCTCTTCAACCTCACCGAGTACAAGTTTCAAATCCAGGTGCTGAGGAATACTTCGAGCATGTTGCCCCGTGCAATCGGCTATTTTCCTTCCTTCTGCTGGACGGAATCTGCTTCCGAGATCGGCTATCTTCCTCTGGTATCGGCTATCGGCTCCCAGCCCAAAATTTGGTGTTAACATCGGCTTTTTGCTGAAAGGTGAAGAGGTTCAATGCACAACAGGCGTCTGGTGGCTTATTCAGTTATGGCTCAACCTGTATCTGCATAAAATGGTTAGGCCAGACCTCCACAATCTTAGCTATCCTCCAGCAATTATGCAGAGGAAGAGAAAAATAGGATAACTAGGGGTTGCCAAAATTTTGGTGAAGCTGCCTCAGCTATAACCATAAGTGTCAGCCGAGGCAACATGCTCGAAGTATTCTATAGAGGCCCGGGACCAGATGCATTGACTAGGTTCCTCTATGAAGATGATGCAGAATTCCCAATGCCTTATACCTTCAAATTCAGCACATTATGTTCAGACAATGGAGCAACTGAAATCTTTAATGTGATCATGAAACCCTGCACATTGCCAGTCGACTTCAAACACATCTAAAGTGCAAGCCACAGTGAGCCCAGCTGGCCTTCATACGAATTCTATCACCCCAATGTTGCGGCTAGACAACTGGGTTTCGGCCAACTGCCCCCAAAGCTTCCATTCTTACACCTTCTGAAGCCTAGAGAGGAAATTACTGTAAGTCTAGAAGATGATAGAGTCCTTACACTGGGAGCAGACCTGCCACTTTACTCAATGGGGCAGTGGAATCAAATTTTAGTCACCCATGAGAGCTTTGACATCTGGTGGCAACAATGGCATGCCCATCTATTGTCAAATGCAGGATCTAGAATCTAATCCTCCGGAGCAAATCAAATATTATCCTTCTTGCCCGGTTACAAGGCTTGGCTCTCAAGCCCCCTCCCTGAAGAAAATGATGAAGGACCCTGTTGCCATAACGACTGCTCCAACTCTGAAAAGGAGGGCCTTATCAAGTCTCCAGAAGACGACCACCAAGAAATAGAGATCCAAGAGGAAGCCTGCCTAGGTACTTGAATGTCTTGAAATAATCTCTGTATCATTTACTCAGTTTACCTGACCGAATCGGCTATATAACAGGTGAGCATTCAGCCGATTCAGGCATCCTCTGAAAGCACTCAGGCCGAAGTCCCTTCAGAAACCACAGGCCGCCAAGATACTGCTGAAGGCTTTCTGGGCATGGACGAAACCACCGCCATCCAGCAAGAAGGAGCAGGAACCCAGGTATCAACCAAACTTGTAAGCATACAATCCCACCTTACTGAATATTTTCTGATTCTTTCTAAAAATGTAGCCGAACAGCCCTCCTTCGTGGAACCAACTTGAGGAAGAGAAAACACCATCTCCTGAACATCCAGGTAAGGCTCTTCAGCTGTTAACACCATTGTGCTTGCTTTGTTTCTTACTCACTTTTATTTCTGCAGAGCTTCTACTAACCACAGAAACACATGCTGAGGCTATCTCGACTGCTAGAAAAGAGATTGCCACGACAGATCAACCAGGCACTTCATCAGCTCCACTTTCTTCAAGCTTTATTCAGGTGAAGCACTCATTCTTTAACCGATCACATTATTTATGCTATCACCTCCTAACATCTGAATGCAGGTGCTGCAGCCTTCGACTCCCAGCTACTCCTTCGACCTGAAGAGTGATGTGATGAAGGTGAACTAAGCTCCAAATCCATGATGCTGCCAGAGCCAGATTTCAAGAATCGGCTAAATGAGCACTTGCCTCAGCTGGAAATAGACCTTGCTGACCTAGCCCGGCAACCTGAAACAATTGACTAGGCAATTGAGCTGATTCAGCAGCACACACGCCCGGCAACTCTCAGCCTCCTGAAGCAGCTTGCCAAGATTAAAAGTGCTACTCGAAGAATCAATACTGCCCATATAAATCTGGCCGAGCTTAAACAGCTGAGGAATAACAAGTTGATCAATAAACAAGAGGCCCACGGGTTGGCAGATCAAGTCAAGCTGCTGAAGAACACCATTATCTCGGCTGAATCAGAGCTGGATACTCTAAAAACCAGACGCGAATAGCTGATGAAGGAACTTGAGGAAGTAAAATCGGCCATCACTCGGCATGAGATCTCTGTATCAACAAGCATTGTTGACATGGCCGAGAAGAAAAAACAAGTCAGCGCCAGGGTCATTGAAGGCAAGCAGATCAACCAGCGCCTGAACATCCTCAATTCAACAGCTGATGAAGACCAAGAATCTCTGCAGACCGGCCATGCTCTTCATGTTGAATGTATTTCTTTCATTCAGTCCTTGTTGGGCTTGTAACTTATGTCTAACTCTTTCTGTGAATCATGCAAAGCATATTGGCTAGACTGAAATCGGCCTTTTTCTTGTTCTGTCTTTGAATCGACTATTCAGCCTGATCATCAGTATTGTCATAGAATGCATAGAAATCGGCTATTTAGTCGATCCAAGTAACTGACCCAGTTAGCCGATCCTGAGCAAACGACCCGATTAACCGATTTCGGGCAACCGACCAAAATAGCCGATCAAAACGTTCCACTTCCCACGCGCCGCGTCGGTTCCGGATTCAAGAAACGTGGGTTAACACCAGCATAAAATCGTCCGCGTCGTCTCGTCTCCCGAGGGGGAAACCGCCTTGGTGCCTCCATCTTTACAAATAGACGCCCGACCTGAGCGAGCAACCACAAACGCCATTAGCCCTCGCTCGCCCGGCCTTTGCTCTTCGCCTCTTCTCCCCAACCAGACCAAAGCAAATCTTCAACACCAACGCATGGCTGGCGACGGAGACTGTGGCAAGCGACCGACTTCGGATCCCACTGAAAGCGAAAACTTCAGCCGGAGCCTGCGGGCCGTGGGTGAACGGAGGCACCGGTTGCGAGCCTAGCTAGGGTACGAGTACTGTTCATTTCTTGATACATCTGTCCAATCTGATCTGACCACCGACGACTTGTGCAGTGATCTGGAAACCACTGGTGACGGAGGCTCGGGGACCGCCGTCGGGCCATCTCAAGCCGCCCCTGCGACTGCTGGAGCCACCCCCGGTGCAGGTGCTACAGCGTGCCCGTCTCGCGGTCAGTCATCGTTGGGCGACGAACCAGCAGCTGGCCATCTACAGCAGGTAAACCAGTTTGCATCCATGGCGTTGATCAATTTTAACCCTGACACGTCTGCTTCTCTGCCATTTTTTAGTCTGGCCTGCCTGATTCCTTTTCCTCCGGGTGCGCCAATTGGTCTCGACACTCGGACACCCCGGACCGCGCCTCCTCAAGACCCTCCTCAAGACCCGGCCTCGAGCGCTGGTTCTCGTGGGGGATCTGATTCGGGGTCCTCTGTGGACTCTGACGGGTTCTACACCGCCGCCGGCGGTCGCCGCCTCCACCACCAGATGGTGGAGTATCGTAACCTCTACTTAGAGGCTACGAAGGAAAATGGCCGGCTGCAGGGCGTCAATGAAGCCCAAGCCGCTGCCCTTGCCGCCGCCGAGACCGAGGTGGCCAATGTGCAGGCCCAGCTCACCGAGTCAGATGCCGCGGTGGCAGGTAATGCCTTGAAGTCGCTTCGTGATGTGCTGATGATCATCTTCGTTCTGACCCTTCTTTCTTCTTGTAGTCCTAACCGCGCAACTGGAAGAGTTGCGCGTAGCTCCCGAGACCGCCGCCAACGCCGTCAATGCCCGTGGCAATACGCAGGCAGAGCGGCTCCTGTATGTTCACCACCGCGTCCGCCAGGTGGCCATGGCCGGCGTCCATCATGGCGCCACCAGGGCTCTCACGGCTGCACGACTCTGCTCCGGCATAGCCCTGGAGGCCGTCGAGCCCGGGTTCCCGGAGGGCCAGGACATGGAGGAGGCCAGCGCCCAATTGGCGAACTTCTTCCCCACGCCGACGGGGTTGCGGTCGTCACCGATACCCAGGACATCATAGATAGGGCCACCCATCATCCGAATTAGAATGTAACAGGGCTCCTCTGTAAACATGATCAGAAATAAAAACTTGGTGCCTATATATTTTTTCTTATTTTTGGGCTAAAGGCGATGCAATCACATCGGCTGTTACACTACATCGAGGGTGTTTCATTTTTGTGCTAAAGGCTATCCGTTAGAACGAAATCGGCTATTACAAACTCTTATGTTTGTTCTGAAGGCGATCCTCTGCGTAGAATCGGTTGTAGGAGCCAGATCTTGCATCGATCGGCTATCATCCCCCAACTGGGATACTAGGATGGTATTTCTTCAAATATTTTCTGTTGATCGCCCTGGCAAATCTCCTTCCTTCCATATCTTCGAGTATATAGGCATTGCCGGGCTCACATTCAGCAACTTGATACGGGCCTTCCCAATTTGGCGACCACTTGCCGAATCGGCTATCTTTGGTCCCGATAGGTACGATAGTTTTCCATACTAGCTCTGATTCAGCAAAGCTCTTGCCTCTTACTTTAGTGTTGTAATACTTGGCCACCCGTATCTTATTAGCTTCGATACACTCCAGGGCTTTGAGCCGATAACAATATAAATCTTCAAAATTGTCCATCATGATATCCTTGTACTCACCGGCTGTAAGCTCGTTCTGTAACTTGACGCACCGTGTCTCGGACTGAATTTTCCAAGACAAGACAGTAGCATGCCCATAGACCAACTCATAAGGCGTAGCTTTAGTCGATCCATGCTGAGCCATCCGGTATGCCCAGAGAGCTTCACTCAGCGTCAAGTACCTCCTAGGAGTCTGCTCAATCTTCTTCTTAATAACCTTGATTAAAATTTGATTCGAAGCCTTAGCTTGACCATTGGCTTGGGCATAATAAGGTGATGAGTTATACATTTTGATGCCCATGTCGTCAGCAAAGGTCAAAAAGTCATCTGAAGTAAACATAGTCCCTTGAACTGTCGTGATGGTCTGTGGTATACCAAATCTATAAATGATATGTTCCTTTATAAATTCGATTATATCTCCAAACGTGGCGTTCTTCAAAGGAACAGCTTCTACCCACTTAGTAAAGTAGTCTGTTGCAACCAAAATCCATTTGTGACCTTTACTGGACGGTTGATAGATTTAGCCGATCAGATTGATTCCCCAACCTCTGAATGGTCATGGCTTGATGATAGGATTCATAGCTGAGGCAGGAGATTTCTGCACATTCCCGAATCTCTGGCATTCTCGGCAGCCCTTGTAATACTTGAAACAATCTTCAAACATTGTTGGCCAATAAAAATCAGTCCCTCTGATAATCCATTTCATCTTATGAGCCGATTGGTGAGCACCGCAAACTCCTTCATAAACCTCATTTATTAGCTTTATCGATTCTTCTGCCCCGAGGCATTTCAGCAGCACCCCTTCGACAGTCTTATAATATAACTGGCCATCTAGCAGCACGTACTTGATAGCTTTGTACCTCAGCTTTCTACTAACTTTCTGTGAAGGATTTGCAAGGTAACTTGCTATCTCGCCCTGCCAGTCATCAGCTGATTGCTCGGTATTGAAGATTTCCTGCATCGATCTGTGACCCGAGGCGCTCTGCGCTAGCCGATTAGCCTCTTGATTCTAGGCTCTGGGAATATGGTACAGTGAAATCGCCAAGAACACTCTGATCAAAGCTTGGCACTGATCACAATAACCTCTAAGTATGTCATCTTTGCATTCAAATAGGCTGAGCAATTGGTTGATGACTAGTTGTGAATCTCCAAAAACCTCAACTACGTCGGCCTTTGCTTCATGCAGAAGCTAAAATCCCTTTCAAATCGCCTCATATTCAGCCTGGTTGTTTATCATTGTTGGCCCGATATGGAAAGCGTACTCAAATCGTTGACCTCGAGGTGATATCAGTATTACCCCAGCACCTCCGCCTTGCTTGCAAGATGATCCATCAAAGAACATAGTCCACGGCGCCACATCGACTATACTGACAGTGCCCCCATGATGCTGGGTGATGAAATCGGCTATTGCCTGGTCTTTGATTGCCTTAGCTGATTCAAACCTCAAGTCAAACTCAGAAAGAGCTAAGATCCACTTTCTGATCCGTCCGTTCAGGATAGGCATTGACAACATATGCTTGATCACATCGGCTTTGGAAACTACCACACACTCGGCCAATAGCAAATAGTGCCTCTGCTTGGTGCACGAGTAGAATAGGCATAAGCACAGCTTCTCAGTCGGCGTGTATCTTGTCTCGGGACCCAAGAGCCTCCTGCTTAGATAGAATACTGCCCTCTCTTTTCCTTCAAATTCTTGAAAATGGGCCGAGCCAATCGTATGGTCTTCGGCCATCACGTATAGCTTGAACGGCTTACTTGCCTGTGGCGGTACCAGAACAGGTGGAGATTTCATATATTCCTTGATTTCATCGAAAGCCTTTTGCTATACGTGACCCCATCTGAATTTCTAAGGGTCTTTAAGCTTCAACAGTGGTGAGAACGGCAGCACCTTCTCTGACAGATTGGCAATGAATTTTCTGATGAAATTAATCTTGCCAAGTAAGGACTGCAATTCCTTCTTATTAGTTGGTGTCACAACCTGATCGATGGCCTTCCTGCTCTTGCTGCCAACCTCGATCCCCTTATGATGTACCATGAAACCCTGAAACTCACCAGCCGACATCCCGAAAGCACACTTATTAGGATTCATCTTCAAGCCATGTTTTTGAGTGCATTCCAGGGTAGCCTTCAAATCGGCTAAATGCTCCTTGTAGCTTTTGAACTTCATAACCACATCGTCGATGTAGATTTCTACAATCTTGCCGATCAACTTATGAAAAATATAATTCATAGCCCTTTGATAAGTTGCACCGGTATTTTTCAAACCGAATGTCATTACAACCCACTCGAACAAACCAATTGCACCAGGACACCTGAAAGCAGTCTTAGGAATATCTTCAGAAGCCATAAAAATTTGATTGTAGCCAGAATTACCATCCATGAAGCTGATGACCTGATGCACCGCAGGCGAATTGACTAACATATCGGCTATCGGCATTGGGTGGCCGTCCATCGGGGTAGCTCTGTTCAAGTCCCTGAAATCGATGCAGACCCGCAACTTATCATTCTTCTTGTATACAGGGATAATATTCGATGCCCACTCGGCGTATCGGCAAGCTCGAATGAACTTGGCTTCCAGCAACCTCTCGATCTCGGCCTTGATGTCAGGCAATGACTCCTGCTTGAATCACCGTGGCGACTGCTTGAATGGCCGAAATCCAGGCTTGATAGGCAATCTGTGCTCGACAATCGGTTTGTCCAAGCCAGGCAACTCGTAGTACTCCCAAGCGAAGCAGTCTTTGTATTCTTTCAATAAGTCGATCAACTCCCACCTGAACTCAGGGTCAAGATTGGCGGCAATATACGTCGGCCCTGGTCTATCACCAGGTCCGATGTCCACTTCTTCAAGTTTATCGGCCGACGTAAAACCTTGTCCAAGCTTGCCCTCGGTGCCATCGATCGGGTTGTCCATCAATAAAAAGACTCAGAGCCGATTGCCCGGACCGGCTGTTGACTCTCATCGTTGACCTTGATGGAGCCTTCTTCCCAAGTCTTGCCAGAGAAGCAGTCATGATTCCCAGCTTCCCAGTAGGTAGCGTCTGCTGCGGCTATACTCACCGAGCCATCAACTGGGACCACCTCAACCTCATCACCATGACATTGGATCACACATTGGTGCATTGTTGACGGTACGTAGCAGTTGGCATGGATCCAATCACGCCCAAGCAGCAGACTGTAACAACCCTTGCTGTCAATCACGAAGAAGGTAGTGAGCAGCGTCTTCTTCCCGACTGTTAACTCGACATTGATTGCCCCCTCGGGTTTTTGAAGAGTTGCCCACGAAGTCTTTGAGCATCATGTCGGTCTCGATCAAATCATCAGGGCCCTTGCCCAGCTTCCGGAAGGTGGCGTAGGGCATGAGATTAACTGTGGTGCCACCATCGACTAGCATCTTGGTCATGGGCATCCCATCGATATATCCTTTGAGGTACAGAGCCTTCAGGTGCCGGTGCTTGGGTGGCTTGTCAAAAGTAGCTTGCTGCGCGAAGACTAGCTTGGCGGTGGCTTGCTCAGACTTCGATTCATCAGAGTCAGAGACAACTTCAACCTTCCTGGCTCGTGGCGCCCTGAACTCAGCCAGAAGCACAAACACCATCTGCGCATCGGCTGTCGCCTTCCCTTTGTCCTGAGGAGGCTTCTCCTGCCAGATTTGCTTCGGGCGGCCCTCTGCTTTGTGCTCCCTGTTCCTGAGGCACTGCACATGGCATCTCTGGCGCTTGGTCAAGTCCCTAGGGCACCACTGGTTCTCCTGCCGGACCAGCTCTTGGTGATCACGTAGATCTCTTTTTTCGCGCCGATCCTGCATGTCATGTGGGCGTCCGAGCCTCTCATGCACAGACCGGCAGTTGGTCTGAGAGTGCCTGTACTCTCGGTACTGATCGCTGCACTCCGGGCAATTGTGCAGAGTTGGCAATCTCGGACCTTCATTCCAGCAATGCCTGAAGAATGGGCAATGCCAGTGGCTTTCTTCTTCCTCCCGGCGGCGAGCCAGCTCTTCCAGGTAGCGGGCTTCTTCTTCATCATGAGCCCATCTCCGGTACTCTTCCTCTTCGAGCTGCCTCCGGCGAGTCTTCTCCTTCTCCCGTCGCCATTTGTTTAGTAAATCGTGGGATGTAGGCCTGGTCTTCTTGGTGCCGCTGGACTCCCCCTTCTCATATTGGCTCTGATTCTGCTCCCGGCTTCTCCTGATCATCGCCAGCTCCTCAGCCGATATCAGCATATTAGGATCGACTGATGCGTTCCTTCTAGCTTGGTTGGAGGTCAGAACTTTCATCTTGCCTGCGGGGGCCGACACCTCGACCATATTCTGGCCCTTCGGGAATGGGAACTTATCAATCTTCATCTTTCCCTTAGTAGGACTGTCAAACTTCAATAAGCCGCTGAGAGATAGCCCTCTGAATCTGAGTTCTGAATTCCCGGCATCTGTTGGTGTCGTGTGTGGTGACGCCGTGGTACTGGCAGAACGTCTTCCCCTTCAAGTCTTCAGGAGAGGGTCTTACATAATCGGCAGGGAAAGTGATCTGCCCAGCACTGACCAGTAGATCGAATAATTTGTCCAGCTTGTATGTATCGAAATCGTACTGATCATCTGTGCTCCAGTTCTTGGGCACAGCCATGGGCTTCTTGCCCCACCTCATCTCGACAGCGGCGATTTCATCTTCATCTTTCTCCTCGGAGTCCGAATTACTGATGAACGTCGTTTGTTTGTACTTCCCCTCCTAACGGAAGGTCTGAGCTTATAGCTCCAAGGCCGTCACTCTCTGCAACACCTGGCTAATGCTGTCAAAGTCAACTCCCACCAGCTTTTCCTGAACGTGCGGGAGCATTCCACCAATGACCAAGTGAGCGAGCTGCTTGTCAGATAGGTTCAGTGAATAGCACATATTCCTCACTTCCTCGAAGCGCTTGATGAAGGCCGACTCGGTCTCGCTACTCCTCTGGCGCATGCTGGTCAAATCAACAATAGTTTTCTCCCCAGTGCCAGAGAAGAAATAGCTGTGAAACTTGCCCTCTAGAGCCGCCCAGTTTTGAATTAACCCGGGCTCTAGAGTGGTGAACCAACTGAAAGCCGGCCCTGTCAGTGACAGCGAGAAAAAACGGACCCTGTGAGCATCCTCATACGACGCCTCACCGAGCTGAGTTAGGTATCGGCTGACGTGCTCAATGGTGGTGTTGGCACAAAATGTCGTTCTTACGTCTCAACACACCAGCGAAGCCGGATATGATCTCAAGAGCGTCGGAGGTTTCAAGATCCAGCTAGCTTCAAACCCGGTCAGAGAGTGCCGATAACCCTCAGGCGTGCCAGTCAATTTGACCTGCAATTGACAAGGAAAAGATAATAATCAGTAATCACAGGGCGGAACTAACCGGTGTGTCTAGGTAGTTCCAACTATGTGGCTCTGAGAGCCGATTCAATCAGAAATCGACTAAAGAGTCGATTCCGGCTTATATGCATGTTTTTGTTATAGAAACAGATACTGAACTGATACATAATCGATTGATATGCATGATCAAATAGAACAATCTACATTAAACAAATCTATGCAGATAGTTGTAATAGATTAAAGCATAATCGATTGCTGTAAACTGGTCAAATCATTCAATTCAGGCTGTCTGAACGTCAAACAGACAGAGATCGGCTGTTTAGCCGATTTGGCAGGATGCGATCGGTTAATTGGTTTTTCTCGGGAAAGTACAACCGTTTCCGCTAATTAGCCGATTCGTGGTCCGTGAAGCAGAAAACTCGACGATGATTAGTTTCAAGTATAAATCTAGTACTAATACAAAGCCGGTCTAGAAGGCCTGTGGCTTTGTACCAGTTTAGATATATTCCCGAAAATAATCACAAGCAAATCTAGAAGGAATACAGAGCTGGTCTAGAAGGCCGGCGGCTCTGTGTTCATTCAGATCGGCTCTTGTCAAACATCCACAGCACGTACGAGCAAGATTACGATAATATTGGCCGAATCGAGTAATGTCATAACAAAGCATAAGCATGAACGAGACATAAATGACATTTTTCATGTGGATCTAAGGCCAATACTACGCAATCTTGATCGAGCAGAAAGATGTTATATTAATAAATACACAATGAATGACAAATAACATCTTGATAACTTAATGAATCTAACTTAGATGTCAAATTAGTTAGAGCCGATAACTAATCCATGCACATAATCAAGCTTAATCTAAGCCCTCGTCCACCGGATAATGTTAAACATAGATTAAACGGGAAAACAAACAAGAATTGATAACTAACCCTTATTTGATGTAAACCCACGTCCACCGGATGACGCTAAACTTATATCAAATAAGAATCAACCCCGATCTACGATGCTCCCATGTCCACCGGATGACATTAAAGAGACAAAGCTTAGCGAGGCATGACGGTACTTACAAGCAAGCCTGCGTCCACCGGATGACACTCAGCCCGATTGAAGAACTCGCTGAGATCTACGTTACTCCTACTCCTAATGTTTTTGGCCGGAGCCGAAAGATGTGTTGTATTGATGTGTGTCCTTTGTTACAATGGCGGGGGCTTATATTTATACCCAGGGCTTTGATAGAGTCCTATTCGAATTACAACTCAAGACAAACACGGAAACTAACAAACTTTCCTAAATTAAAGGTAACTTGGAGCCTAATCTTTCCTTTCCTCAACGGACTCCGAACGTGATCGCTTTCCTGGCCGAAGATCCATGCTGACGTCATCAAATCGGCTATTCGCGTCGTCTTCTCCTCCAGCCCACAATCGGTTCCGGGACCCGATCGACTATCTCTGCCTTGGCCTCTGTTCCCGAAAATCAGCTATCTGCATCCGGCATCAGTTATCCGCACTCAGTCCAAATTTTGGCGTAAACAGGTGGATACGTCGTCTTGACCGCTGAACTTGGTGAAATCTGGCATGCGATACCTCTATGGTAATGCCACGCGATCAAACCACTCAGGGTAGGGGCGCCTGTATCTGATCGAGACCCCCGCCTTCGACTGCAAGCCGAATTGGTCCTGAGCATTGCACTCATCTTGTTTACCAACTCATCTTGAGGTGATTGAGCATAACCAGGATGTGGCGCCGACGTGAGCTCATCATAAGTGTGCCCGATGTGAAAATTTGGAGTTGTTGGAGGTACGTTTCAGGTCGGCACGTTCCCGGTCGGCATGTTCCCAGTTGTACGTATGTAAGCAGCAATCTGCTCAGGAGAGTAGTCTCTGTATAGCTTGGGCTGCGGAGCTATTTTTGGAGCCAAATCCGTCGTCATATTGGGATTTTGAACAAATGACTTTGGCGGATTCGACTGTTGTGGTGGAGGATTGGACGTTCCGGCCGCTGCATCTGAGTTGGAATCTTCTGAGGGTATGTTGAAGTACGTTGGGCCCAATGATTCCCAATCCTGCCTCTTGATGACGGTCTTCATGATGTTGTAGAATGTCTGCAAGAAAACATTGTGATGATGCCCGACTGCCTGATGCGAAGCGTTCCAGATGGCGCTCTGGATGAACTCCTTGAACTCTTCCTCCACCTTGTCACTGTGGCCAGGCATGACCCACCTTGGGTAGGGGTTCTTCTTGATCACGCGGCCATCACGATTTTTAGCAAACGACAGCAGACAGGCATCAGTGAATTCTTCAATGATCTGCTCTAGCACCACAGCATCCTCGGGATCAATCTCCTCACGCTTGACTCTGATGACGCCGTCATCCCTGGGAGCCACGGCATCCGGAGCCTTTCCCTTAGTCATGAGTGAAACTGTCCCACCAGGCGTGCCAAAAAGTGTGTTGGCACAAAATGTGGTTCCTCGCGCTCAACACACCAGCAAAGCCGGATATGATCTCAAGAGCATCGGAGCTTCCAAGATCCAGCTAGCTTCAAACCCGGTCAGAGAGTACCGATAACCCTCAAGCGTGCTAGTCAATTTGACCTGCAATTGACAAGAAAAAAATAATGATCAGTAATCACAAGGTGGAACTAACCGGTGGGTCCAGGTAGTTCCAACTATGCGGCTCTGAGAGCCGATATAATCGGAAATCGACTAAAGAGTCGATTCCGGCATATATGCATGTTTTTCCACAGGAAACAATTATTGAACTGATACATAATCGATTAATATGTGTAACCAGACATGACAATCTACATTAAACAAGTCTATGTTGATAGTTATAATAGATCAAGGCATAATCGATTTTTGTAAACAGCTCAAGTCATTCAATTCAGACTATCTGAATGTCAAACAGACAGAAATCGGCTATTTAGCCGATTTGGCAGAACACGATCGGTTAACTGGTTTTTCTCGTGAAAACATAACTGCACCAGATAATTAGCTGATCCAGGGTCCGTGAAGCAGAAAACTTGGTGGTAGCAACAGCCACAAGTCGATCCATAAGAATACGGAACTGGTCTAAAGGCCGGCGGTTCTGTATCCGTACAAATCGACTCTCGCCAAGCCCTCTCATCACGTACGAGCAAGACTGCGATAGTACTGGCCGAATCAAGCAGTTATCGTAACAGAGCATAAATATGAGCGAAACATAAATGAACGTTTTTCATGTAGATCTAAGGCCAATACTATACAATCTTGATCGGGCAAAGAGATGTTATATTAATAAATAAACAATAAATGACAGATAACATCTTGATAACTTAATGAATCTAACTAAGATGCCAAATTAGTTAGAGCCGATAACTAATCCATGCACATAATCAAGCTTAACCTAAGCCCTCATCCACCGGATGACACTAAACTTAGATTAAGCAAGAAAATAAACATGAATTGATAACTAATCCGTATTTGATCTTAGCCCACGTCCACCGGATGACGCTAAACTTATATCAAACAAGAATCAACCCCGATCTACAATGCTCTCATGTCCACCGGATGACATTAAAGAGACAAAGCTTAGCGAGGCATGACGGTACTTACAAGCAAGCCTGCGTCCACCGGATGACAATCAGCCCAATTGAAGAACTCGCCGAGATCTAAGTTACTCCTACTCCTAAGGTTTGGCCGGAGGCGAAAGGTGTGTTGTATTGATGTATGTGTATGTATTACAATGGCCGGGGGCTTATATTTATACCCTGGGCTCGACAAGATAGAGTCTTAATCGAATTACAACTCAAAATAGATATGGAAAGTAACAAACTTTCCTACTCCAAAGGTAACTTGGAGTCCAATCTTTCCTTTCTAAAACAGACTCCAAACATGATCGCTTTCTGGCACTGGAGACTCGCGCTGACATTATCAATCGACTCCTGTCTTCAAACGCGTCGTCTTTGTTTCGGTCAAACAATCGATTCCAGATCGGATCGGCTATTGTCAACTCTTCGCATAGAAGGCTTTGCTTTCGGAAAATCGACTGTCTCTGCTCTCGGTATTGGCTATCTATTCTCAGTCCAAATTTTGGTGTAAACACTCTTTGTGAAGGTGCAAAAACGTGTCCACCGGACGCTAGGAGCGTCCGATGGGGTAGCACCGGACGCGTCCTCTCGGGTCGGTTCGGTGAAGTTTTTCACCGGACGCGCGATTTTTATCACCGGACGCGCTGTGAACACAGCTCCAGCGTCTGGTGTAACTGACAGAGCGTGGAGCAGTTGACCGTTGGAGCAGCGGACGCTGAGGAGCGTCCGGTGACCCTGCACTGGATGCGTCCGGTGCCATTCTGAGCTCTCTGATGCTCTCTGCATGGACACCGGACATGGGCGTCGGAGCGTCCGGTGTGACGGCTCCGCGTTCGGTGTGAACGCGCGCTGCGGGCAAAGTCAAACGGCTAGTACACGTGTCACCAGGTGATATACCGGATGCTGGGGGTTCCACGTCCGGTGCTACTGTTTAAGTATCCGGTGCCCCCGTAAACTGTGTATTACGGTTGGTTTTTGGAGTTGGGATATTTAAGGTGGAGGGGCCAGCTTGTGCTATCTCTTGCACATTTTCATTGACATAGCAAGCTAGTGAGCCTCTCCAATCCTCTCTCACACATTCCACTTGATTGAGATCATCATTTGGTGAGATTGGAGAGCATCAAGTGCATTGCATGAGTGTGTTCATCTAGAGGCACTTGGTGATTGGATTTCGCAGCAGATTCTCTTGTTACTCTTGGAGTTTGCCGACTCCTAGATGGATTGGAGATGCGAGGATCATTGAGAGGAGTTGGTGATTGTATTCGCCTCGGATCGGTGAAGTTGTAAGGGGTTCTTGAGCCTTCCCCGCGGGAGATCGCAATTGGCTACTCCAGTGGATTATGCGTAGCATGTGGATCTTGCGTTGGTTGTGCGGCACCCTTGAGAAGGGTTTGGCGTGTGATACTAATTAGCACGTGAACCTTCAAGTGGGTGTATCGCTACAACGAGGACGTAACTTGCCGGCAAGCAAGTGAACCTCGGTAAAAATCTTTGTGTCCATCTTTTGCCGAGGATTTCTTATGTATTGTGATTGATCATATTAGTATTCATTTCATCTCTACACCGGCGGTACAAAATCACCTCTCTACCCTTTACTTTATTGCATTTACTTTTGTATAGCTCTCTTGTTGTAGTTGCTCACCTAGGAGTATGGATGAAAATGGTACAGATATTTATCTGTAACAACCCTAAAAATCCACACAACCTAAAAATCCCAACCAAATAAAATTTTTGATTTATTTATTGTGAAAACCCATTTTTCTTGTGCAAGCATATAGGTTTCATTATGAATTTGGTAAATAAAGGAGTATAGCTTGCATTTTAATTCCATTCACATAAAATAATAGTTTATGCATCACATTTGGGATTTATTGCAATTTATGTTTGTATTTACTCAATACTTAAAATGGGTAATATATGTATTTATACACTTAAGAAAAAGAAAAAGAAAAAGAAGAGAGTATAAGGAGAGCAGAACCGGCCCGACGCCAGCCCAAACCGGCCAAACCGGCCCCGTTTTCTTTTCCTCTCTCCTCGCGCCCACCGCACACGTGAGATGGGCCGGCCCACGTTGCGGCCCGGCAACGCGCGCGCGACCAGCACACACGCGCTCGCGCTCGCGCTCGCTGCCAACCCGGGCCCGCATGTCAGCCGCCTTCCCTCTTCCACTGTTTGTCTTCCTCACGAAGGCGACGCGCCTGCCGGGGGTGTCACGCGAATGGCGTGACCCCGGACCCACGGCCGACAGCACCACACCCTGCAAAGTTGTCCCCCTCCTGTCCCCTCCTTTCTTGGCCGCCAAGCGAGCCCGCGTGCACCCTGAAACCCTAGCTCAAGCGCACAGATGAGCTCCACGTACACCCACCGATACCCATCACCGTCCGCCGCTGTTCCGAGAACCGGCCGCCTATAAATTGGAGCACCCGAGGAGCCCTAGCCCATTCCCACTCGCAGCCGCCACGCTGCGGCTCCACAAGCCACCGCACCCCACCGCATAGCCGAGAGAGAGGGAGAAGGGCGGAGCAGAGGAGGAGGAGCTGCCGGAGCACCGCCGCCGCGGAGCACGCCGAGCCGGACACGGAGGAGAAGCCGGAGCCCCGTCGCGGTTCGGCACGGCACTGCGTACGCTCTGCACGGCTCCGACTCGCCACTGCACCGCCATCCTAGCTTCACCGACACCACGGTGAGCCACCGCACGCCATATCCGAACCTCGCCCTACTTTTGCCGTGGCGTTCCACCCACGGGACGCGTAGGCACGAGCCTTTACCGGCTCAGGAAGATCACCTGCTCCATGCACCTCATACGATCTCGCCGTGCTACGGTCATGGCGCTCGGCATTACGAGCGTGTAGGCCGCGGGCTGTTTCTGACCCCTGAACACTTCGCACAACACGCGCACAAGACCGGCCATCAAACCACTGGACATCGGCTATGGACGTCAGGCCACTTCCGACGGGCATTGCCGTCACATGTGCTCGGAGCACCGCCACCTCGACGGCGTTCCCGCGCGCACAAGCCCGTGAAACCACCGACGCGACCCACTAGCGTGACCACCAACTCACCGACCACCTCGGACAAGCTTAGTTGCGGTAGATCGAACCTCCATAGCCCGGAACACCGAGAGGTGCGTTCTCGGGGAAACGTGATTGCCGCCGACACGTTCCGCCTCGCCTAAAATCCGTTCTGAGTACCCCCGATCGCCTCGCGCTGCGGAGAAAGGCCGACGAGGTTCGCCAAGTCTGCCTCGGCACCGCCGCTAGATAGCCGAGCCCCGAATCATGTCTGTCGCCTTGGCTACGTGCGCCTCCACCTCGTCGGAGAACCGCCGTATGCCGTGGGAGAGAAGGAGGCCCACGACATCACTTCACTAATGATAGCCAACCCTCGGGAGGGCGGCACCCTTGGCGCCCAAAATTCCGATTCGCCCGAGCATCCCCGGGAGAGCTGGGGAGAGCGGCACCCTCGGCGCACCAAATCTCCGATTCGCTCGAGCCTCCCCGGGAGAGCTCGGGAGAGCGGCACCCTCGGCGCCCAAATGTCCGATTCGCCCGAGCCTCCCCGGGAGAGCTTGGGAGAGCGGCACCCTCGGCGCCCCGAATCTCCGATTCGCCCGAGCTACGCCGAGCTCCGCCGAGCTACGCCGACGCCCCCCGACCACTGAGAACCACCCCCGACCTCTGAGAACCACCCCCGACCACCGCCGAGCTGCACCGATGCCCCCCGGACCAACGTCGAGCTCGCCCGGCAACCGCCGAGCTACGCCGACGCCCCCCGACCAACGTCGAGCTCTCCCGACCAACCGCCGAGCTACGCCGACGCCGGCGACTCTCTGGGAACCAGCATCAAACACCTGGTGGGCGACCATCGGGTCTGTGTTCTGATGAGGCACCACATGCCGCACTACTGGACCCGCGCGCCACGTGGACCAATCCCGAGCTGCCCCTGATTAATCGACCATTTTCCATTTTCAGAAAATAGGATAATCTTTGGAAATTCATAACTTATTCATACGATGTCCAAAAATTGCGCACCATATATCAAAATTCTCAGAAAAATGAGATCTACAATCTAAGACTATGTTTGTGTGCATTTGGCTCTTTATTTTATTGGATTTTTCTGAAATACTCTATAGGAGTCGCTGACGCGACTATTTCGTGTTCGATTTCTGAGCCGGAGGAGGATCTGACTAAGGAAGAAGACCACGAGTACTTTCAGGAGCTAGGAGACGACTACGAAGGTGCCACGTCCCACCAAATCCTTAGATCATATTTACGCATTGCAAATGACATTGTTGCTATTGCTTTATGATTATGTATGGATTGGTTGCATGGTAGTATATTTGAATTCCCTGCCTTGATAAGACTACACCCTGCTGTCCGCTGCTAGGTTAGCTGCTGCTTAATTTACTGTTACGCTTCCACTACTTTCTACTTGCTATATGCTATGTGGTGGAATTGGGACGGTGTATAACTGATTATAACCACTGGGAGAGAGTGCTGCGTGCGTCTTGGGTGCGTGGTAAGGGTTGATGTCGACCAAGTGGGATGTGAGACAAGCCCATGGGGCAAGTCATGCCGGGGGTGCAACGTGGGCATCCCCAAGCGAGATACCTGTGGCGGGTAAAGTTGTTGAGGAGGTTCCGGGTGGGATAGCCTTGGTGGTTTGAAGCCCGTGGACGGAGGTGCTGTGATGGCACGGGGAGAGTATCCCCTAAGTGAAGATGCCTGCTTGGTCAAACCTAGGACGGACTAGTTTCAGGTTCATGGGAATCCTTTTCTACTCACTCGCTTCTGATGGGCGGGAGACGGCTGGACTACTTGGTAGGGCGGTGTCACTACTGCTAGGTTGAGAGGTGATAAGGGTGGGCGGAGACGGTCGATGGGTTCCCGTTCCGTTCTAGATGCGCAGTACCGCTGGATGGGCCTGGTACTGTGTCTCCCAGTCTCAGCATAATGGTGTAGGATCCGGAATATCCCAGGGCTGAGTGGTAGGGTGGCATCGACCTAGGCAAGCAAGCACCCGGAATTATGCCTAGGTGTTTGCGCAACACCTATGATGGCTAATCTTGTGGGTAGTGAAACCTCTGCAGAGTGTACGGTTGATCGATCGATACATATGCCAACCTGTTGGCTATGGACCTTTCCTGTGAAGCTTCTACTAGTGTAGTGAGTGTTCTCTTCTCCCCCTGGATGACATTTTTCCGGCAGTGTACCCGTTGTGGTAGTGTGCCGCTGAGATAGGCCCGAGAGGGAGTTGGGCCTGTCGAATGAGAGCGAGGTATGGGTAAGTGAGATGTGGTGATGGGAAAAGGGATGATGGTGTAATTGGAGATAAAACTTGACTAATTAAACATTGATTACAGCTGCATAGGAAACCTCAGCCTATAGGTCTGCTTGTATAGCCTTGCATCCACTTTCCACAAAGCAAATGCGGCATAGGTGGGCTCCGTGGCCAGTACAAATCGTACTGATAAATTTGTTGTCAGGTGACGAGAATGAGTACGACTTCGAGGAAGACGATGGCGAAGAATAGGGTCACGTGCTACACTCAAGTTGGCCGTGAAGGATGAAACGTTTCCGCATCTTCTAAAGCTTCTCTGAATGTTGATTCCGCCAGTGTGGCGATGTAATAAATGTTTATGTAAGACTTAATTACTGTTGTATGGATCCTAGTGTCAACTGAGAAATGGGTAATTTCATGGATTGTCCCAAGCAATCTGTTGAATTACAATTCGAGCCTGTGGATTTCCCTTCGTGGAAATCGAGGTCGTTTCATTATCCGACCGTCCGTTCGACCGAATCCGTTTAGAGGTGTTCAGGTCAGTCCGTATCCGAGTTCGGATATTCAACATCCGGTACTGTATCCATATCCGAATACTCAAATCGTATATTTATGATGTCGACATCCAATTGTATCCTATCCGGCATGGCTGACACTATTCGTATTCGAATTCGAATCCGACCAGAAATATTTAAACAAATATGATATCAATAATGTCCGTTCGTATCCGATCCGTTTCCATCCCTACCTAGGAGTAGAGTAAGGTAGTGATAGATTCTTGTGTGTGATCTTAGAGATTATAGCCTAGAACGGTTAGGTAGCTTGCATTTTTAGCAGGCTAGCGTAAAATTCACTTCGCTGCTTAATCGTCTAACCATCTTGTTTTAAGTGTTGTTAGTAGAATTTTTATAGGCTATTCACCCCCTCTAGCCATTTAGGACCTTTCACCAAGGCGGCCGTGGCGTTGCCGGGCAAGGGCACGACCATCCATAGGCCAAGCATGCAGGCCGCACACCAACGGTGTGCGCACCCAGCTGCACTTCCTTCTCCATTGTTGAGGCCTTTATCATACATCTTGCGTCCAACAGGCTTGGGCTGCTGAGGAACAACCTCTAAGTATGTTGTATGGGGTCTCTGTCGTCGAAGTTCCCACCGTCTCTGTCCTCATTCGCCCACTGGTGTTGCTTCGTGTGTCCACCCAAGGGCTATCCCACGTAGAATTGGGTTACAACGGAGAAAGGTGGGACGGGCAGGAGGTGGTCGACACCATCTTGGGTGGCAACAACAGGTCTTATTTGCCAACAACGCGGCCGCCGTACATGGCTAGGTATCAAAGCAGCCACCATGGAGCTCCACGAAGCTGCCATGCGTGGAGGTATGTTACTGGCACACGGTGGCCTTCTCCACATTGGCGGATCCGACCTCCTAAGACCCTAACGCGCGGTGTTGACGATCGCTAACACCCTATTTTACCGTCAATATTTCACCTATAATCAAGGTAAAACCACATGAAAAGCAAAGAACTCAGTTTGAAACTTACCTAGTTCCACATGTCCTTGGAGAAATCTTGTGTATGCAGGAAAAATAGTGAAATCAGGCAAAAATGAAGCATACCAAGATAGCTTGACACCTCATCTGCCACATGGGGGCCAGAGGGAGGGCGCTCGCCCTACCAAGTAGGGCGCCCGCCCTATCAAAAGTGCCAAATGGCACTTGCCCCCTCACGAATCCGTGTGCCATCGTCCCAAATGGCTTGTGGCACGTTGAAACGACATCAACGGCTCAGAGACAAGACACAAGGATCCGGTGGCCCTATCAACAGGGCCCCCGACCTATCCAAAGTGAGTGCCATGTCCACAATCCGAGGGAAGGTGTCCAGGAGTCATCCACACCATCAAATCAAGTCAGTTTTCATCCAACGGTGATCAAGTGATGTGCCATGGATTGAAGGACCCACATGTCATCCTCGCAGGGGTTGCAAACCGTCATTTCAGGACATTAACCGACTTTGCAACCGCCATAGGGGAGGAAGGAGGGTCGTAGGATGCAAGGCGGTGCATCCAAGGGGGCGCCCGCCACCTAGGAGGGCGCCCGCCTAGCCACTTCGCGCCACCGACCTCCAGGACCCCTACAAGTACCCCTGGAGCTCTCCTACAGCATAAATAGGACTTGAATCCTCACTTGTAAGTCGAAACACCACTAGAAACCACTTGGGGAACCACTAGAGAAACACCACTAGAGATCACTAGAAATTCAACTCATAGTCAGTAATAGCTCCTCTCTCTCTCTCTCTAGCGAAGCTCTGCTCTTAGGAATAGTGCTAGCTAGAGAAGAGTAGAGTGGTAGAGAGAAGTCGGGAGAAGGAGGAAGTCTGTGGAGGAGCCGGGACTGTCGGCGACCTCCTCTGCGGTGTTCTTCACTCTTATCGGTAATAAAGATCCCCTTCTTCATTTATTTGTTGTTATACTTTAAGTAGCTGTATACTTGCTCATTGCCTAGTTAGAGTTCTCTAATTCTTGAGCTCGAGTTAGAGTAGTAAGTTTTATAGATTAAGCGCGGAGCTTAGGCCATAGCTTACCCTTGAGTGCGGCTAGGCCCACGGATAGTAGTGGTAGGTTCTAGGTGGTGACAGCCCTAAAATCCTCTGGATTAAACCACGTTCGGCCTGGTTTTATCAGCGTATGTTTTGGTACGTACGGTGCCTAATCAGTCGAACCCTAGCGAGTTTAGGACTTTGCGCGTCCCGGGTATAGCAGTCTCTTTGGTATAACAATCATTTGATCTTTTACCGAGATAGAGTTCTCCCCTAAAACTTCAGAGCTACCTAGTGTGTTTCCACCTTAGTTATACTTCCTTGATTTATCCTTACTAAGGTTGTTACCCCATTTATCCAAATCTAGATCCTTGACTATCAAATCCTTGGAATCACAAACCCCGCCTTCCTTTGGGAAAATATAAATTCGACACCTGGTACTCCCAGGTAAAGTGCTACATGATAGTTCTGTGCGCTTGTAGAATACCATCATCTATCCTATAGACCTACCCTTAGCATTTTTGGCCAACAATCACATACTTTGAGCATAGGAATTGACAACCCTAGTGATTGCGTTAAGTATTGTTACCATTGCTAGAGGATAGATTTGGCTACACTCTTTTGATAGCATTAGTAACTATCAACAAGCATTTTTGGCACCATTACCGGGGAAGGCAATTGTTGAATTCCGTTGATTTGAGTCAAGTCCAGATAGTTATCCTTTAGAATCACGAATATGGCCGAAAGGACCATCCGTGAATTCTCTGCACCTTCTGCTGCTAATATAGCAACAAGCCCTGGTGTCATCGAGGCTAACACTCAGTTTGAGTTAAAGCCCGCATTGATCACAATGGTTCAAGCTAGCCCATTTTGTGGCAAAACTCATAAGGATGCTAATGCACACCTCCAACACTTCTTGGAGATATGCAGCACCTTTACCATTAAAGGAGTAACCCCAGACGCAATTCGTTTGCGACTGTTTCCTTTCTCCTTATTAGGAAAAGCTAAGCAATGGTTCTATACGAACCGAAATGATGTGGACACATGGGAAAAGTGTTCCAACTCTTTCCTAGTGAAATTCTTTCCTCTAGGCAAGACCAATGCTCTTCGCAATAAGATCTCTAGTTTCCAACAACAAACCGATGAATCGATTCCCGAGGCTTAGGAACGAATGCAAGAGTATGTCGCTGCCTGTCCACACCATGGTATGGAGGATTGGCTTTTGATCGAAAACTTCTACCATGGATTAACCCCGCTTGATAGAAGCCATCTAGATGCTGCCGCCGGTGGAGCATTCTTTTCTCTTAAAGTTTCAGATGCGAAGGCTTTGATCGAGAAGATGGTGTCCAATCAAGGATGGAACGAGGAACGTCTACAACCGCGCAAGTGAGATATGTATTCTTTAAAGGAAGCTAACATGATTGCAGCTAAAGTGGACCTGCTGGCCAAAAGGCTAGAAAATTGCGAGAAGATACGTACACCTAAGACCGTGCAAGCCATGGAGACTCACATGACGTGTGAAGTCTATGGAGAAGTTGGCCATTCTAGACTTCATTGTCCAGAGACACATGAAGACCTCAACTTCATCAGCAATGATAACAGTTTTCGTTCTTCAAATCAAGGATGGACCCAGCGCTCCAATTCTCAAGATAACACCTTCAATTCTTCGCAACATCCAAACAACCAAGGTAATAACTACCCTTCTCTTAAAGATCTTGTCTATGGTCAAGGTAGAATGACTGATAGTATAAACAAGAAGCTCCATGCTAATGATAGGATGCTAGATAGCATAAATGCTAAATTGGATGATTTCTCTTCTGCAATTAAGAATCAACTTAGTTTCAATAAGATGCTTGAAACCCAATTAGCACAACTAGCAGCTGCAATTCCATCTTTTGAAAAAGATAGACTACCAGGAAAGCCTGAAACAACCATGGAATCTGCTAATCTTGTTACTATTATTTATAATGGCTATGAACTAGATGGATGGAATTTTCCAACTAAAAACGGAGATCCTGGAACCCCTGTCATATCTTGTTCTATTCAATCTCAAAAGTTCCATAATGCTATATGTGATCTAGGATCTAGCATTAACATCGTGTCTAAAGAACATTATGAAAAGTTGTTCTACACTGAACTAGTACCAACTTCTGCATATGTGCAATTAGCTGATCAAACAACTTGCTACATAGAAGGAGTACTTTATGATGTTCTGGTAAAAGTAAGAAACAACTTTGTGCCTGCCGATTTCATGATTTTAGACATGGGTAATAGGGACAATTTACCCATCATTCTTGGCCGAACTTTCTTGAATACTGTGAATGCATGTGTATTTGTTGCTAGTGGTAGCATGGATTTCTATAGAAATGGGAAGAAAGAAAGATTTGTTTTCTCTTGTGCACCGCACCATGCAACTAACCTGCAGAAAAATAAGAGTCAATCCATGAGGAGGAGAAAACCAAGAATCTGGAGAAAAGTTGACACTTGTTATCGTCTAAATTTTATTATCAATTATCCCTGCATTAAACATGAAAATCCAGTAGAATAGGGTTATTACTAATAATTTTCACAAGTTTTGGTGAATTGTATATTTTACAGGGATTATTCCAGGAAAGCAAAAAAGAAGGATTAAAGTGCTTAATTGCCATGAAACTTAACCGCCAAGGAAACATCATCTCGAAACACTGGACGAGTGTAGAACACACCCGAAGCAAGCGGAGGCCCGCACCTGGCCAGGTGGGGCCGGCCGGCCCCAAGAGGGGGCCGGGCGGTGCCCCCCTAGGGTTTCCACCCGCCACCTTCTGGAGTCTTCTACCACCACCTTTGAGGAGTCATCTGGGCCCTTGGTTAAGTCGGTTTGATCTAACTGCACACGTTCATTCCACCGGGCTATAAATAAAGGGCCAGACCCCCCTGGAGGAGAGCCAGATCAAGAGATGAAGACCCTAAAGCATTAGATAGATATCCACTAGATCTAGGCTAGCAATCAAGAGAGAGATTAGAGAGATAGAGTAGATGAGTAGAGATTCGGAGGAGTCCCAGCCTGTCGGAGTTTCTTCGTAGCTGTATTCGTCTGGATTCAGCTCCCTCGCCCGGAGTTGCGTTCTAAGGTACTTTTGTATTCAACATCCTGATTCAAGTAAGCATTTGTTCTTATTCGTTCTTCAGTTTACAACTCTATTTGAGTGCTTTGATCTTGGTAGCTTCTTGGTTGAAGTAGTAGTTTGTAGTGTAGACGTGGTGTCTGGGCTATAATTACTTGTGAATGTCCCCTGATTGGCCGGATAGTGGTAGTTCGTGTAGGTGACAGCTGCGTTAATTCCTCTGTAGTCCACTTCCCATTGATTGGATCGATACGTGTATAAGTGTTTGGTAGGAGGGAACTCTGATTTCTGCTCCTATTCATTTCACTGCTCGGTTAGAACGATATTATTCAAAGTTTACGGGTTGTCAGATCTAGATAATCATTAGTTATCTCCTCATTCTTGATATTCTCTGGATTGATTGTGTTATCGGGTTAAGAACCAATAGACTTAGTCAGTATCACCTACTGTTCCTTTGGGTTCGATATTAAAACAGGGATTGTCTGGTGAAGTGCTACATCGGTGTTTTATCTGTGCGCTTGCGGATACTTTGATAATAATAATATTTAATAGAGTGCAGTTAATTTATACCAACAAGCATTTCTGGCGCCGTTGCCGGGGAACGGTTTGCTGATTTTGGCTTAGTCTATCTGAATCTTGTATTATACTTTTATCTTTTATGTTTTCCTTTTAAAGTATGGAACCCACGTCCCAACTTTTATATCAATATGGAGCACCATCGGGATCGTATCTCCAGGCAAAAGAATCATCTTTACCCATCACATTATCTGGCTATGAGTTACGCCCGGGATTAATTAACTTAGTTTAGGATCACATTTTTCTGATAGTTCTAGCGAAATCCCCTATTCCTATTTAGCCGATTTTGAGCAGACATGTTCATGTTTGCACATTAAGGGCATGGCAGATGAAACTTTAAGATGAAAACTCTTTCCGTTTTCATTAATGGGAAAAGCAAAGAAATGGTATAATCGCCATGTTGGGAGTAGCCAAGGAGATTGGGAAGTATTGCGTGCTAATTTTTGTCTTAAATTTTTCCCTATCGAAAAGGTCGCTAAACTTTGTTTTAAAATTATTGGATTTAAACAATTAGATAACGAATCATTAGGCAAGGCTTGGGAACGTTTTGATGAATTAATAAATTCTGGACCTAATCTTGCTTTGCCAGAACCTTTGCTTTTACAACATTTCTTTTTAGGCCTTGATGATAAAAATAAAGAATACCTTAATTTGGCCGCAGGAGGAGCATTTATGCATATTACTGCTTCACATGCTAAAACTATTCTTACTAATATCTTAATTGATCTCCCTGAAGAAAAAGAAGAGTTGTTAGAAGATGAATTTTTGTCATTCAATTCTAAACTTTTGTCTGATTCATCTCAACCTTCACCTGAATTATCTAATGAGAAGGAGATAATTCCTATTTCTGATTTTATGCTTGAATTTGAGGATGAACTTTTTGATGATTATGGAAACACCTCACGCTATCATAAAATTATGAAACCTCAAAAATCTATGAATTTTAAAACTTTTAATGTTTCATATCCTGCTGATTTAAAATTCCTTAGAGAGATAATAAGAGAATTGATTTTTGTTATGAGTAATGAGTGGTTGATAAATCTGAGCTTTCAAATGATATAATTTATTTAAATTCTCCTGCCATTACTATTAAATGTCAAATTGATGCATATCCTTTTGATGCCTTTTATAATCCAACAGTAGGTGTCAATATCATGTCTCTTACATTTGCTGAAAAATTCTTGAAAGATATGACATCAATTCCTACAAATAAATTATTGAAAAATCGTTCAGGGCATATTATTCCTAGTTCAGGTGTTTTATGTTCTCTTCCTGTTGTGATTAATGAATTCTGAATTTTGCTCAATTTCTACATCTTTGATGTTTGGAATTTTGATGTAATGATTGGGTTACCAATAGGAAAGCTTTTGCAAGAAGGTTGTGCGGGCAATTTAGATATTAAACTTGGAAAAAGATTTAATCTCTCAGTGCCTATAACTCATGCATTAAAAGCTAAGGCAGAGCCACCTCCTGAGTTAGATCCGATAGAAGAAGCTAAGGCTGTGTCATTTGAGGAATTTATTGAACCTAATTTAGAGGATGATACTTAGTTCTTCATTAATGAAGAGGAGGAGATCCGATTGATCCTGAACCTCTAGATGAATTACTAGAGCCACCTATACCTTCTATTGAGCTTAAACAACTACCTTCTGGTTTTAAGCATGTTTTTCTGAATAATGATCAAAATTCTCCTGTGATTATTAGTGATAATCTTTCTGATGAAGAGTCTTTTAGATTAATAACTGTCTTAGAAAAACATCGTGCTGCTTTTGGTTATTCACTCCAAGACCTTAAGGGGATTAGCCATATTTTATGCACCCATCATATTCCAACCAACCCAGAAATTACACCTTCTAGAGAGCCCCAACGTAGGCTTCAAAATGCGATGAGATTACTTGTTAAGAAAGAGGTTTTGAAACTTTTGCATGCTGGGATTATTTATCCTGTTTCGCATAGTGAGTGGGTAAGCCCTGTTCAAGTTGTACCTAAAAAGGGTGGTTTGACCGTAGTTTAAAATGATAAAAATGAATTGATACCCCAGAGAACTGTTACAGAATGGCGAATGTGCATAGATTATAGAAAACTAAATAAAGCAACCAAGAAAGATCATTTTCCGCTGCCCTTCGTTGATGAGATGTTAGAGCGTTTGGCAAATAATTCTTTTGCTTCCTTGATGGTTATTCTAGATATCACCAAATTCCTATCCTCCCTGATGATCAAAGCAAAACCACTTTTACATGTCCTTATGGAACTTATGCTTATCGTAGAATGTCTTTTGGATTATGTAATGCACCTCCTTCTTTTCAAAAATGTATGATGTCTACATTTTCTGAAATGATAGAAGAAATCATGGAAGTTTTTATGGATGCTTTTTCAGTTTATGGAAAAACTTTTGATGATTGTCTAAAAAATCTAGATAAGGTTTTGCAGAGACGTGAAGAAAAGCACTTAGTCCTTAATTGGGAAAAATATCATTTTATGGTTAGAGAAGGAATAGTGCTAGGACATTTAGTGTCTGAAAGAGGTATAGAGGTAGACAAGGCAAAAATTGAAGTAATTGAACAACTACCTCCACTGTTAATATAAAAGGAATCTGAAGTTTTCTTAGTCATTGTGGTTTTTATCGCAGATTTATAAAAGATTTTTCACATATTGTTAGAACATTGACTAACTTGCTAGTTAAGGATGTTCCTTTTGAATTTGATGATGCATGTTTAAAATCTTTTAATATTCTTAAAGAAGCACTTACATCAGCACCAATCATTCAACCCCCTGAATGGTCTTTACCTTTTAAAATTATGTGTGATGCTAGTGATTATGCTGTAGGGGCAGTATTAGGACAAAAAAAGATAAGAAGCATCATACAATTGCTTATGCTAGTAAAACTATAACAGGAGCACAATTAAATTATGCAACAACTGAAAAAGAACTCCTGGCTGTTGTTTTTGCTATTGATAAATTTATATCTTACTTAGTAGGAGCAAAAGTAATTGTTTATTCTGATCATGCTGCTTTAAAATATTTACTCACTAAGAAAGATGCTAAATCTCATTTGATAAGATGGATTTTGTTATTCCAAGAATTTGACTTAGAAATTAAAGATAGAAGAGGAATAGAAAATCCAGTTGCTGATCACTTGTCTAGAATACACTTTGAGAAACCTCAGGAATTGCTTATTAATGACTCATTGAGAGATGACATGTTGTTTAAAGTGACCAAGTCAGACCCTTGGTATGCGAATATTGTCAACTTTATGGTTGCAGGTTATGTACCACCAGGGGAAAATAAAAAAAAGCTCATTTATGAAAGTCGTCTCCACATATGAGATCCACCATACCACTTCAGAATTTGTTCAAATGGATTACTTAGAAGATGTGTACCAGTAGAAGAAGGCATGCAGATCATTCAGAAATGCCACGCATCACCATATGGAGGTCATTATGGAGCATTCCGCACTCATGCTAAGATCTGGCAGAGTGGGTTCTTTTGGCCAACAATGTATAAAGACACCAAAGATTTTGTCCGAAGATATGGATCATGTCAGAGGCACGGAAATATCAATGCAAGAGATGCTATGCCTGCTCACCAACAATCTCCAGATCGAGCTCTTTGATGTCTGGGGAATTGATTACGTGGGACCATTTGTGAAATCAAGAAATTATGAATACATTCTGGTGGCAGTTGACTATGTATCCAAGTGGGTAGAAGCTAAGCCATGCATGAATGCTGATTCCAAACATTCAAAGAAGATGTTCGAAGAGATTATATTTCTAAGGTTTGGAACACCAAGGATGGTCATTAATGACGGAGGGACACACTTCACTGATAAAAAGTTTCACCGATACTTGCAAGCTCATGGCATCCGTCACAATGTTGCTACACCATACAATCCTCAGACAAGTGGCCAGGCAGAAACATCAAACAAACAAATCAAGAATATTCTACAGAAAACAATAAATGAGATGGGTACTGCATGGAAGGACCGATTACCCGAAGCACTATATCGGACCACATACAAGACACCTTTGGGCATGTCACCTTACCAGCTAGTATATGGTAAGACCTGTCATTTACCAGTGGAGTTAGAGAATAAAGCTCACTGGCTATTAAGAGATGGAACATGGACTTTGAAGCCGCTGGAGAAAAGAGAAAAATGCAACAATCAGAATTAGAAGAATGGAGAGAAAAGGCTTATCACAATTCAAAGATCTATAAAGAAAGAACAAAAAAATGGCATGACAAGAGGATCAAGAAGAAAGAGTTTGCACCAGGAGATAAGGTATTACTTTTTAATTCTAGGTTCAAATTATTCGGGGTTGGAAAACTACGAAGCAACTGGGAAGGACCATTTACGGTTGTGAATGCATCGCCACATGGACCGGTAACTCTACAATCACATGAAGGTATGTTATTCAAGGTAAATGGTCACCGACTTAAATTATTTTTAGAACCATTTAATTTAGAAGTTGTTGACGGGATGGACTTTGTCCAATTACCCACTTTTTAGTCCTGTCATCGTCCGTTACAAAAAATTATCGCGCATCACAACTAACAGGAAGTAGGAAGAGTCCAGAAGCTTCACGAGCACGGCCGCCCTGGGAGGACACCAGGTGGGGCCGGGCGGCGCCCCCTGTCCCCTCTCGTCCCGACTCTCGTTTCCTTTTCTTTCTCCATCCTTCCTAAACACAATCACGTAGATTCCCGATGCGTACGGATAATCTTTCGTACGAATCCTGTAGAACCTAGATTTGATCTTATCCTGCCTCCTGAAAACCCAAATAAATACGCACCTATACCACCCTCAAATTGCATCCATTCATCATTGCCTTCCTCTCCTCCAAAGAAACTCTCTAGTTTAGATCTAGTAGCAATGGCAGGCGAAGCGGTCGTCGGTGCTGACTCCGGCAAGATCTAAGGCGACGACTCGAAGGCCATCGTCCTCGCGCAGTCGAAGCCCCTCGCCATCGTGCCACCGAAGTATCTTGCTATGGTGCCCCAGCAGTTCGAGCAAGTCTACTACACGCATGCTCAGCCTGTTCTGCCATCGCCACCCAAAAGACTGCTGCTAGAAGACGGTACCAAAGGAAAGCAGATCGCTATTCCCCGAGGCACCCCACTTCTTCCACCTAGAGACAATGAGTGACTCCTATCGGTCAAGACAGATAAGAACGGAACGCTGGTATGTGCAAAGTACACCACTGCTCGCCCTGCCATCCAAGGAGTTCGTGCACGTCCAGGCTAAGTCCGCTACACCGAGTTTGTACCACCTCCGCCCAAGAGACTGCGGGCTACATCAACATCAGCACTAGAGAAAGTCCTTAGACAGCCCCCGCTCTCTCTACGAATCCTCAATGAGAAGACGGAAGCTCTCTCTAGCACTGTTAGGGGTATAGAGAGGAATGAGGACTTAAGGAACAAGGTTATGAATGACATGACTAAGTAGATAGAAGTCAATGTCAAGTTAATTCACAGTTTCAAGTGCGAAAAAGATCAGCTGAAAGAAAAGGTTGATGAGCTTAACGAAGAAATTAGGAAGCTCGCGAAGAAGGGGCGGCCTTAAGTTGCCCTCGTTATCTATGTAATAAGGCACAAGTGTGTTAGGTTTGATTATATTATCGAGTGTGCTAGGTTTGATTTATGACATTAAGTGTGTTAGGTTCGGCAAGCCTAATGAGCTAGGGCAGTCGTTAGCTCAGTCAGTTGTCAGAGTTATCTAGTATAGTTAATGAATAAAGTGCCTTATTCTTTTTATCAATATTAATGTTTTAATCTACTCTACTCTCTATATTTTTGATATGCATGTTGTCTCCACATGTTGCGCAGAAAAGTATGCAAGAAAACAAGTGTGGGGGAGGCACATCTCAATTCGCTTGGGAAAATCACGTAATTCGGAAGACAATCGAACCAGGACCTCGTGCACCGAAGTGGACCCCGTGGGACCACAGAGGCACGCCGCCCGGCGCCCTACCTGGGCCGGCCGGCCCCCCTCTGCACCCTCTGCATCCCCTTCTCGGTCATGGTCAGGTTTGAACCCCATACAATATAATTGCACATGTGTCGATTTCTGTTTCGATCCGAATTAAAATTTACATGCTAAATTACTTTTAAAAGAGAAGAAGTGACTGTTTAATTCATGGCTTAAGAATAAATTATATATCACTTTTCTAGGAATCATGTTACTATTGGAAACTATTTATAGGGACTCTATGATTGCTTAAGTCGTTGTGAAACATGATATAATTGAATAATGAGAACTCAATCCCTGATGTTTTGTGTTTGGAGATTTTATTTCGAAAATTTAAGTAATTAGGTATACCTCTCCTTTGTGGTAAAAATACTATCCTACTAGAGCCATATATAGGATAAAAGCCTGCTACATATAATACTTGTCTTTGTACTGAGTTTGGTCAACCTTTGTAACCCTTTGAAGAAATCTGTCATATTTTCGAATCAAGTGCCAATTCCACATAAGCATTACTCTAATCCGGAGTAATAGCGAGTCATTCTATTAAAAATGTTTCTCTCCTACACTAGGAGAGAACACAAAAAAATAATTATATAGCATAGTCACCAAATAATTGCTCCATGTTTTGTTAACGCCTTTCAACTACTAAATTCAAAAGAGGTATGAGCTATGCAAAAGAAAAAGGGAGTATAAAAAAAATGGACAAGTGTCCGAAGAAATTAAAACAATGGGTACTTAGATACTCGCCTCCCTTGAAAAAAAGAGAGAAAAAAAGAAAAAAGAGAGAAGAGAAAGATAGCTCATACTCTCTGAATAAGCTCAATTGTATAAAAGAGAGATTTATTTTCTCAAGGAGCAAGGTAGAATTAGGTTCCACCATATTCCACCAAATAAAGCTTGATTCGATTATATGCCTCATTTCTCTGTGGATTCATTGTTTGACTTTACCATAAATACAATGCAAGTATGTTTTCACATTTTACCTACCTGAGATCCACATAAGCTTTTTAGAAGTAGAATAAATAAGGTAATTTCATTAACGCCTTGGTAAGGATACAAAAATACCAGATATATCAGTGATTCGAGAGTACTACAAAAGGAGAAGGTAAAGCTAAGTTTATTTGCAAAATTACATATCCTCCAATCGACTTAACTAAAGGAAGATAGTGATCTGTTTTCAAGCTATTCTGTTCTTCAACTACTCATAGATTCATGGTACACACTTTGAATTCCATAGTACATGCATGACTAGACTAGTTTTAGATAATGCACTCTCAAGTTATGTTTTAAATGCTCCATTCTCTCTAAAAATCTTACATCTTAAAACCAACATTTTTCTCGGGATGAGCAAAAGCCTAAGTGTGGGGGTAATTGTTGACACTTGTTATCGTCTAAATTTTATTATCAATTATCGCTGCATTAAACATGAAAATCCAGTAGAATAGGGTTATTACTAATAATTTCCACAAGTTTTGGTGAATTGTATATTTTCCAGGGATTATTCTAGAAAAGCATAAAAGAAGGATTAAAGTGCTTAATTGCCATGAAACTTAATCGCCAAGGAAACATCATCACGAAGACCCTGGAAGAGTGTGGAACACACCCGAAGCAAGCGGAGGCCCGCACCTGGCCAGGTGGGGCCGACCGGCCCCAAGGGGGGCCGCACGGCGCCCCCTAGGGTTTCCACCCGCCGCCTTCTGGAGTCTTCTACCACCGCCTTTAAGGAGTCATTTAGGCCCTTGGTTAAATCGGTTTGATCTAGCAGCACGCGTTCATCCCACCGGGCTATAAATAGAGGGCCAGACCCCCCTGGAGGAGAGCCAGATCAAGAGATGAAGACCCTGAAGCATTAGATAGATATCCACTAGATCTAGGCTAGCAATCAAGAGAGAGATTAGAGAGATAGAGTAGATGAGTAGAGATTCGGAGGAGTCCCAGCCTGTCGGAGTTTCTTCGTAGCTGTATTCGTTTGGATTTAGCTCCCTCGCCCGGAGTTGCGTTCTAAGGTACTTTTGTATTCAACATCCTAATTCAAGTAAGCATTTGTTCTTATTCGTTCTTAAGTTTATAACTCTATTTGAGTGCTTTGATCTTGGTAGCTCCTTGGTTGAAGTAGTAGTTTGTAGTGTAGACGTGGTGTCTGGGCTATAATTACTTATGAATGTCCCTGATTGGCCGGATAGTGGTAGTTCGTGTAGGTGACAGCTGTGTTGATTCCTCTGTAGTCCACTTCCCGTTGATTGGATCGATACGTGTATAAGTGTTTGGTAGGAGGAAACTCTGATTTCCGCTCCTATTCATTTCACTGCTCGGTTAGAATGATATTATTCAAAGTTTACGGGTTGTCGGATCTAGATAATCATTAGTTATCTCCTCATTCTTGATATTCTCTGGATTGATTGTGTTATCGGGTTAAGAACCAATAGACTTAATCAGTATCACCTACTGTTCCTTTGGGTTCGATATTAAAACCGGGATTGTCTAGTGAAGTGCTAAATCGGTGTTTTATCTGTGCGCTTGCGGATACTTTGATATTAATAATATTTAATAGAGTGCAGTTAATTTATACCAACAAGAAGCAAAAAAGACAGAGATGCGGTTAAGAAGGAACCATCCTCTACAGCCTCTACACCTGACCCCGCTACCGTCAAAGAAGGACAAGATGAGAAGAGGACATCGGTCAAGGAAGAACATCCTTCCGAGAAAGGACAACTATGGGAGTAAGCATTCTATCTCTCTCTTTAATTTCTGCATTAGCATATTTCCCTTCTTCATGTATTAAATCAATTAATTATTAGAAGCATGTTTAAATTTATGTCTTGCATTTAATAAAGACCATAATAAAAGAGAGATTAAAAAAATCATAATAAATAATAATAATAAAATAAAATATAAATTTGGTTTATTACAGTAGCAATAAAAAGTAAAGCCTAGTGATCATACTAAGATGCAAAAGAGGAAATATCCCGACTAAGAAGGAAGTCCGATCATGGAAAAGAAGCTAGCTTGGGGGAGCCGTCATCCTCGCCAAGGTATGGTTTCTAACCCCAGCTCTTCTTTTCTTAATTACTGTGAGTTATAATATGAAAAGCAATTCTAAACTCCTGCATAACAATAAATAAATGAAAATAATGATAAGATAAGAAAATAATATGATATGTCTTTGTTGAAAATGATGAACAATTGCTCTATGATGATTTGCAAAATCTTGTTATACAATCCTTACTATGAAAGTTTTGAGTGTGATTTCTGAAATCTGTCTTAAGTCAAACACTACTGTGGGTTGCACATCCTAATAACCTAAGTTATGCTCTTATAAAATTGAAATAGGTAGAACTTTTACCTGACCTAAGGAATGAGTGAGAACCAACTAGAAATTTTGATTTATAAAATTCAAATTCTTGCTCATGGTTCTTCTATGGTGTTAATCACCTATCATCAAGCCATACATCCACAAACAATTAAAACCACCAAAAGAAAGAGCTCTTGTCTGTTTTGAGCATGCTTAGACCTTATCTGATCTAGGTAGAGAAACTAGTCATATTCTTTGATCAAGATCACGTACACATCCCGCCTATGTATTACTTCTACACTGGAAGTATACATGTATGCTCCACACACCAATTGAGACAACCAACCACAATCAACTTTTGCCCTTTTGATAGATGGGGAGTATAGGTTACTAAAAAAAGAGAGAGCAAGTGCTAAAGGAAAACAAAAGAGGACAAATGTCCCATGGGCAGGTGCCCATATCTCTTTAAAAAAACTATGTATTCAGTAACCATGCTCTCCCTGTCTAAGGCAAAGGAATAAGTCTCAAGGAGCCCACCAAATAATTTACACTTGCACTTCTTGATCATTTTATATGACTTATTGCTCCCTGTTATTTAAGAGTCTAATCTTGCAATACATTCAGTTCAATTATGCTTTTGCTCCAATCCTATAAACCCCATAAGCTTAGGATAGACATGAAAAGCTCTTTTGAGCTCTTGTGAGGTCCATCACATTAAGGAGTGGTTGAGAGTACTATTAAAAGAACCAAAGCAAGATTTTCTTTTTCAAAAGAATAAAAACTCTCTAGTAAATGGTTTCACTCTACCAAAGTAAGGGGTGAAGTATCTATTTATCTATGCTATCTTGTTTTTGCATGACCCATGGTGAAAAAACTAAAAGCCCCATATAGTTAAGACATAAGATGAATTTCTGAATCATGCTCAATACTATAATAGTGTTGGTTTGTATGCAAGATCCTTATGAATTATTACATTGAAAAAAATTTTGATACAACCTTGCCATGTTAAAACCACATCTTTGCATGAGGACAAGCAAAAGATTAGCTTGGGGGAGTTTGTTGACGGTCACTAACACCCTATTTTACCGTCAACATTTCACCCATAATCAAGGTAAAACCATATGAAAAACAAAGAACTCACTTTGAAACTTACCTAGTTCCACATGTCCTTAGAGAAATCTTGTGTATGCAGGAAAAATGGTGAAATCAGGCAAAAATGAAGCATACCAAGACAGCTTGACACCTCAGCTGCCACAGGGGGCCAGAGGGAGGCGCCCGCCCTACCAAGTAGGGCGCCCGCCCTATCAAAAGTGCCAAATGGCACTTGCCACCTCACGGATCCGTGTGCCATCCTCCCAAATGGCCTGTGGCACGTTGAAACAACATCAACGGCTCAGAGACAAGGCACGAGGATCCGGTGGCCCTATCAACAGGGCGCCCGCCCTGTCCAAAGTGAGTGTCACGTCCACAATCAGAGGGAAGGTGTCCAGGAGTCATCCACATCGTGCCATGGATTGAAGGACCCACATGTCATTTTCTCAGGGGTTGCAAACCGTCATTTCAGAACATCAACCGACTATGCAACCGCCATAGGGGAGGAAGGAGGGCCGTAGGATGCAAGGCGGTGCATCCAAGGGGGCGCCCGCCCCCTAGGAGGGCGCCCGCCCTGCCACTTCGCGTCACCGACCTCCAGGATCCCTACAAGTACCCCTAGAGCTCTCCTACACTATAAATAGGACTTGAATCCTCACTTGTAAGTCGAAGCACCACTAGAAACCACGGATAGTAGTGGTAGGTTCTAGGTGGTGACAGCCCTAAAATCCTCAGGATTCCATCACGTTCGGTCCTAGTTTTATCAGCGTAGGCTTTTGGTACGTACGGTGCCTAATCAGTCGAACCCCGGCGAGTTTAGGACTTTGCGCGTCCCGGGTATAGCAGTCTCTTTGGTATAATAATCATTTGATCTTTTACTGAGATAGAGTTCTCCCCTAAAACTCCAGAGCTACCTAGTGTGTTTCTACCTTAGTTATACTTCATTGATTTATCCTTACTAAGGTTATTACCCCATTTATCCATATCTAGATCCTTGACTATCAAATCCTTGGAATCACAAACCCCGTCTTCCTTTGGAAAAATATAAATTCGACACCTGATACTCCTAGGTAAAGTGCAACACGATAGTTCTGTGCGCTTGCAGAATCCCATCACCTATCCTATAGAGCTACCCATAGCATTTTTGCCAACAATCACATACTTTGAGCATAGGGATTGACAACCCCAGTGATTGCGTTGAGAAGTATTGTTACCATTGCTAGAGGATAGATTTGGCTACACTCTTTTGATAGCGTTAGTAACTGTCAACACGCGGGATCCGGCCTCCTCCGCTTGCCATCACTAAGTCCTGCCACCGCCTATGCTGGCGACATCGGTTGGCTGCATAGCGGTCGAGGCCCTGACCAGCCGGCAGGTGGTGGCGCTCTTTGCGAGCCGGTAGTTGAGGGGACTTGCTACTAGTAGCATAAATTTGTAGATTCGAAGTCCGCAGAGAGAGGAAGGGAGCAGAGAGAGGAGAGGGGATAGGTGGAGGGTGGGAACGGTCTCAGAGGCAACCCGACACCGAATCTGGCGGCAGTGGCCGCGAGGCTGTCCGATGCTGCTGGCCCTGCGAAGGCAGTCCAGTTCCACCACCTGCGTGGGCATCGGGGTTTGAAAGGGGACATGGGTTGGGGAGAGGACGGGACGGGGGAAGGGGGGCGGTGGCAAGGTAAAGGCCCTCAGGGTCGGGGGCTCCTCGACGAGTAACTAGTCCGGAAAGTTAAATATGCTCTCAAGGACACATGTTTCCACCGCATGTGCCCTTTGATTCGCATTAAAATGTGTGCCCACACACATCTCAATGCGGATCCAAAGGCACATGCAGGCAAAAAAAAACCGTCTCCCTAACAGGTCTCGGTCATCCATGTAGCAATGGAGTACATCATCAGACTCGGATTGCCCGACTTGGTCCTCAAGATACGATTATTTCTTTCTCTAATATTCAAACTGTATAACAATAAACAAATCTGGAGGATTGGTACCCTGACATGTTGCGTTCGCACATACACATTGCCCTTTAATCTATTTCATGTGTCATTGACCTGGCGGATCAGACTCAAAAAACGCATTGTTTTTTATTTTCAACTCAGAGTCTCAGACTCCGGGCTGCTAACTACAACTGCGCATTAACCAATTGACTACAGCTTGTTAGTGTGTTAAGCCAACAGAAAAGACGCTGGCGTTGTTACTGTTAGTGCTTAGCTCATACAGTACGTTCGTTAGACATGCTCTTCCCCAGAAGCACCTGCACGACAGCGACGGGCCGGGCTTTCAAGTTTGAACAGGTCTCTTGCTCGTTTTGTTTCCTCGGTCTGCTTGTGCCTGTGAGTCCAGAGTCCTGGCGAGAGCGGATCAACGAACAGAAATGGAAACAGTCTGAAACATCCCTGTTGAGTGCTGACCTGACCATTCTTCCATTCCACACGGGGTTGGTTTAGTTTAGCTGTGGTTTTCGGACCCCTGAGGAGCTGACTCAGCTCTAGCTTAGATGAAGCTTTTAATTATATACTTGGTCCATCCACGTGTTTTTTTTCTTGCTCGATCGATCGCCGTGTCATTACATCGGATATTACATGAGATATTGAGAGGGTTTTTAAATACTAATAAAAAAACTAATTACATAACTCACTTATAAACAAAGAGACAAATTAATTAAACCTAGTTAATTCGTTCTTAGCAGATATTTACTGTATCACAACATTATCAAATCATAAAGTAATTCGACTTAAATATTGGTTTCGCATGTATCAAACATTGATAGACCTTACCCAGCATAGCAGGCCACCTTGGCTAGAGGAGGTCAACGTAACAGCAACCGGTCTGTCTACGGTTCTGCCTGCGTAGCTAGGTGGCGAAAGGACGACACAAAATCGTACTCTTACTTGGGGTGTTTAGATCCTAAAAGTTTTAGGATTTTGACACTGTAACAGCGAGAAATCTTTTGCAATAAGTGTCTAATTATAGCTCAAGTAGATTCAAAAGATTCATCTCGTGATTTACAGACAAACTGTGCAAACATGCAAAAGTTTTGTCTATATTTAATGTTTCATGCATGTATCACAAAATTAATATGATAGAAGTTTTGAGATTTTAGAGATAAGCTAAACACCCCCTTGGTACCCATCAGTGTAGAGGGTGCACACGAAATCGTACTTGGTACCCATATGAGCGTAGACTGCTAGGGGGTGCAGTGCAGTGCAGTATACAAGTGGAGCAGGTTGATTCTGCTAGCTCATCACCGTTGTCCGTTGACTTGACCGGGAGAATTATTGTATATAATAACTTAGGCTCTGTTCGTTTGAGATTAAAACCGTTTATTTTTTAGTCTTTCTATAGTATTTTTTCCCATAAAAAATTAGCATCGGCGCTTATTTTTAGTGGTTTTCAGGTTCAGCGAACAGAACCTTAGTCTTCCATTAACAAAGAAAACAAAATACATGCCGTAATCCGTTGTTGGCGGCACTTTTGTTTGTACTGTATGCGCATGCATGCGTTGCCCACTAAAATAAAAGTGAAGGTCTCTGTTGGATTTAATATAGATTTATTTATATTTTATTTAATTAAATCAAATAAATCTTAAGGCCATATAAATGCTGGTGTAAATGGTGGAGTGAATACAGTTGATGACTAACTGGTAACGGTTATGTTTATAGTGTGGTTACTAGTAGCCCCCATGGTTATGGCGATAACTTCCATAATCATGGTAATTGTTATTAGTAACTCTCCTATGATAATGGTGGGAGTTACTGGTGAATGATAGATCTTCATGACGGCCTGATCATCTGTTATTCATCATCTATGCGCCGGCGTCTATATATATATATATATATATATATATATATATATATATATATATATATATATATATATATATGCACTGGTGTTCATCCGTGATGATACGAAAAAATCGACTAAGCACCATAGTTCTTCTGTTGAGTTGTTCCTGAGCTTCTCCGTCTTATAGCTCTGCGCGCACAGAGTGTCGGGAGAGCAAGTGCCTCCGGAACCCTCATCTGCGTGAGATCCTTGCACGAGGTACGCGGCGATTAGGTTTTTGGGGAGCGATTCCGCAACTGCTCATCTTCATCAACTAGTCGGTGGTCTCATAGACTATCCCGCGTGATCGACTGTCTTCATCGACTGTTTCTGGCGGGCACGGATCGACTGTCTTCATCGGCTGTTCCTGGCGGCGGATGACGATCGGCTGTTCCCGGCGGGCGAGAATCGATTGTCTACATCGACTACTTCACGGTGACCGTTCATGGGACTGCACTGCGATCATCTACCTGCATCGACTGTGGTCCACTACTTCAAGCAACGCACTATGTAGACTAGTGCGAGTGGAGCCTCCGATGCCCTCGGCATTGGACCCTCCGCTGGGTACACTCATAATCCTTTTTTTACAGTAATTTGCGTACTTACTGTTTCGATTGGTACGTCGTTCTTGCATATTGTTGGTTTTAAGAGTGAGATACACATGCACATATTTGTCATCATAAATCTGCTAATTTATTTCTGGATTAAATTGACTTGGAAATTGCCTAAATTCCTAACAATCCAAAAACCTAAAGTTAGGCAATTTTCTATCAGTGGTTTTGCTGCTGCTTTGAAGCCGAACACTTTCGATGGCAAAAAATTTATGATATGGCGTGCCAAGATGGTGTTGTGGTTGACTGCTATGAACTGCTTTCACGCGGCACAGGGGAAGCCTGAACAATTTACTCTTGATGAGGAGCGAAAGTTCTTGGCTGCCGATAACCTGTTTCGAGGTGCCGTGATTAGTGCACTTCATAGTAAGTATGAGAAAACTACATATCTTGCGCATCAGGCAAAGAATTATGGGATGCCCTTGATGCAAAGTTTGGAGTTTCCGATGCTGGTAGTGAGTTGTACCTTATAGAGCAGTTGTATGACTACAAAATGGTCGAAGATCGATCTGTAGTGGAACAGGCTCATTAGATACAGGCTATAGCAAAGGAACTAGAACACTTTCCATGTGTTTTGTCCGATAAGTTTGTGGTCGGAGGCATAATCGCTAAGCTACCACCTTCTTGGAGGGATTTTGCTACTTCTCTAAAACACAGAAGACAAGAGTTTAGCATGGCTGAGCTTATTGGAACTCTTGATGTTGAGGAGCGGGCGAGAGCAAAAGATAACCGTGGAAAGGGAGCTGAGTCTTCTGCTGTCAACATGGTGTAGTGGAAAAACTCATTTGCATCTCGTAATAAAAAGAAAAACGAGCAAGAAAACAATAATACAAAGCCTGCACAGACTGCTGAATTTAAGAAGAAAAACACCAAGAAGAGTGGTGACTGTTTTGTTTGCGGGAGCGAAGAGCATTGGGCAAGCGCGTGTCCATACCGCAAATTTAAAAAAGCAGAAAAGAAAGCTACAAACATGGTAATTAGCGAGACCGAAGGAGGAACATCTGGGTATGATAACCCTTTACCCTGTATTCTTTCAGTCTGTCAAACACCTGAGTGGTGGATGGACAGCGGTACTAATATTCATGTGTGTGCTGATAATTATTTGTTTTCTTCTTATCAGACCGGTGGGTCTGGAGCCTTGCTGATGGGAAATGGCTCATATGCGCGTGTTCATAGAGTTGGTACGGTCATACTGAAGTTCACTTCGGAAAAGACGGTGCCATTGAAAAACATGCAGCATGTTCCTTCCATCAAAAAGAATCTCGTTAGCGGATCTCAAATGTGTCGGGATGGCTTTAAAATTGTACTTGAGTCCAATAAGTGTGTCGTGTCTAGACATGGAACATTTGTTAGAAAAGGTTATGATTGCGGAGGCTTGTTCCGCTTATGTTTGCTTGATGATGTGTGCAATAAAGTTGCGAACAATGTTAATGTTTCGGATGAGTCGAATATTTGGCATTCATGGCTTTGTCACATTAATTTTGGCTGTCTCATGCGGCTTGCAAATCTTAATTTAATCCTTAAATTTAATTTAGTCAAAGGTTCAAGGTGCCACGTGTGTGTGCAATCAAAGCAACCTCGTGAGCCTCACAAGGCTGCCGAGGAGAGAAACTTGGCACCGTTAGAGCTCGTTCATTCTGATTTATGTGAAATGAATGGCGAACTGACTAAAGGTGATAAAAGATACTTCTTAACATTTATAGATGATTGTACTAGATTTTGCTACGTGTATTTATTAAAAATGAAAGATGATGCGTTGCATTATTTTAAGGCCTACAAAGCAGAAGTAGAAAATCAATTCGAGAGGAAAATTAAACGGTTAAGGTCTGATCGTGGTGGAGAATACTTTTCAAGTGAATTTTCTGATTTCTGCGTGGAACATGGAATTATTCACGAGAGGACACCGCCATACTCACCACAATCCAATGGGATTACCGAAAGAAAAAACCGCACTCTAACAGAGTTGGTAAATGCCATGTTGGACACTGCGGGACTATCTAAGGAATGGTGAGGTGAGGCGATTTTGAGTGCGTGTCATGTCCTAAATAAAGTTCCTACAAAGAATAAAGATATCACACCATTTGAGGAATGGGAAAAGAAAAGATTAAATCTATCATATTTGCGCACTTGGGATTGCTTGGCCAAAGTGAATGTGCCTATCAACAAGAAGCGTAAACTTGGACCTAAAATTGTTGATTGAGTGTTCTTTGGTTATTCTCTTCATAGCGTTGGATATAGATTCTTAATTATAAACTCTGGAGTGCCTGACATGAATGCTGGTACAATAATGGAGTCTAGAGACGCTATATTTTTTGAGGATGAGTTTCACATGAAAAATACGTCGAGCATTTCTGGTCATGATTCTTTAATTCCCCATGAGCATGAGAATTTTATCCTGATAGAACAAACTCATGAATCCCAAATGTAAAATCCAGATGAGGATGAAAATATAGTCGTTAGAAAGAGCAAGCGACAAAGGACTGCAAAGTCTTTTGGTGATGACTATATTGTGTACCTTGTGGATGATACCCTAAGGACCATTGAAGAGGCATATTCCTCTCCTGATGTTGACTTATGGAAGGAAGCGGTACGGAGTGAGATGGATTCTATTATGTCTAATGGAACTTGGGAAGTTATCGACCGTCCATATGGGTGCAAGCCTATAGGATGCAAATGGGTGTTCAAGAAAAAGCTTAGGCCTGATGGTACCGTCGAGAGGTATAAGGCAAGGCTTGTGGCCAAGGGTTATACCCAAAAGGAGGGTGATGATTTCTTCGATACATATTTACCAGTTGTCCGATTGACTACAATTCGAGTGTTACTTTCCCTGGCAGCCTCTTATGGTCTTATTGTTCATCAAATGGACGTTAAGACAGCTTTCCTAAACGGAGAGTTAGAGGAGGAGATCTATATGGATCAGCCGGAGGGGTTTGTAGTAAATGGTCAAGAAGGCAAGGTGTGTAAATTGTTAAAGTCATTATATGGCCTAAAACAAGCCCCTAAGCAGTGGCACGAGAAGTTCTGTCGAACTTCAACATCTGCAGGCTTTGTTGTGAATGAAACTGATAGATGTGTGTACTATCGGTATGGTGGGGCTCAAGGAACTATCCTATGCTTATATGTTGATGACATATTGATCTTTGGTTCCAGCCTCAAAGTAATAGAGGAGGTCAAGGAATTTTTATCGAGTAATTTTGAGATGAAAGATTTGGGAGAGGCTGATGTTATTCTTAATATTAAGCTTCTAAGAGAAGGTGATGGTGGGGTAACTTTGTTATAATCTCACTATGTGGAAAAGGTGCTGAGTCGTTGTTGACACTTCTTAGCGCAACCACTAGAGACAGGGTGTTAGGCTATCTCTGATAACGGCGCCAGAAATGCCTGGGGTATTTCTTATGTCTATTGGATAATTCCGCAAGCGCACAGAATATACCGCTTTAGCACTTCACCCGGAAGTATTCCAAGATATCGTTATTTATTTTTATCCCAAGGGAAAGCGGTTGCTAGGAATAATTAATAAAAAGAGTGATCCTTAAGTCTATGGCAACTTAGTATCAATTAGTGATTGGAGGGTAAATTGATATGTAGAGGAAAGGGTAATGACATCAAGACACGACAAGGTTTTTAGATAACTAAAGATAACTAGTAGAGTATAGCTAGGTGGGAGGACAACAAGTGAGTATAAGACTCCTATGACACTTACTTTACTGTTGTGAACTATCTTATCAAATAGATGAAGTATATCAAGACAGCTATCTTACTTCCGGTGTGTAGGGATAGGCGAGACAGTAGGAGATATAACCTCTACCCGAAGCGGCTATTCTCTTATGGAAGCCTACCTTTTAAGAACTTGTCTAAAACACGTGGAGGGATACTAAGACTAGACAGGGCTGTCACCACCTGCTAGCACCCACAAGCAATCCGTGCGACAAGTGGCATTCAAAGGCAAGATCTAGTCTAAGCACCACGCTTACACTAAGTCTTACTACTCTAGTTGCGTACCAATAACTAAAGTACCCTAAGACAGGCGATGAACTACACACGTGAGCTGGTTACAGGATCACTATCCAATATAGCTCAACTATAAGTTAAGAAAAAACACAACAATACTATAAAGAATAGTAATGCACTAAGTAGAGACTTAATAAAGTAAAGTAAAGATAATATATATTGATAAAGGTAAAGTCTTACAGAAGGAAAGGTACAAGAGCTATACCAGACTCTCCAGCAGACAACTCCGGAGACTTCGAGCGTAGCTCGACTCGACTCTAACTCCCACACTAGACTAACTACTACTACTAAAGAGTAGAACTCTTGTGACTTGTGACTCTTGTCTAACTTGTGTCTTGTGTGTCTTGGAAAGGAGTGGGCAGCCTCTATTTATAGGGGAGAGTGAGGGGGTGCCACATCAGCGATCCGTGTGCTCCATGCCTCTCCACCCTTGGATGAACCGCCTCATTACCGCCTCAAGATGGACAGCAGAGGTGAATTCATCACGTGGACATCATGCTGGGAGGCGGTGGAGGCCAATCGACCTGGCTGGGGACCAGGGGGTTCGGCCGACCCCCCCATGACTGGTGGGACCAGCCAGGGTCTTCTAGAAGGAGTCCCCACCAGTCAGGGAGTGTGTAGGTGGCTTCGGCCCACCAATAGTGGTTCGGCCGACCCACCCCTGGTGGGTTGGGCCCACCACCGTGGTTCCCATCAGTCATAGACTGTCCCCTTGTGTTGGTTCCACTTCGCTTGCAGGTTGTCACGTTGAATCCTTGTGTTTTGCTTCTCAACCGTTGAATGGAAACACATGTTGATCTGAGGGCTGAAATGAGCTGAGTGGAAGGTCACACGGATCCTGCCACATTACCAGAGCCAGGTGGGCCCCATGGGCAGTTCGGCCGACCCATGTGTGGGCCCACCCTTGGCTCTCCACTCTTCCAAGTGATGTTTTGCACCATGTCTTGATGTGTGATGACTTGGTTCCCAAATACATGGTTCGGCCGAACCACATTATTGGACTTCAAGTGTTCATTTCTGCTATGTTTCATCTTTCCTGCGTTCACAAGCTTAAGAGTACATGTGGAACTAGTTATTGATATAATATGCTCATGATATGTTTATCTTCCCTTGAATCCGAGGCCTGTTGACGGTGTCTGAATGTGAAATTTTATGGTATATCCACCGTCAACAGTCGCTTTGGGTTTAGTGACTGCCAGCCTGCTCCTACACCTTATGACCCTAGTGTGCTATTGAGAAAAAATCGGAGAATAGTAAGGGATCAATTGAGATACTCTCAAATCATCGATTCACTCATGTATCTTGCTAGTGCAATAAGGCTTGACATCTCTTTTGCTGTATGCAAGCTGAGCCGATTTGGGACAAACCCAGGAGATTGATTATTGGCGTGCTCTTGAGAGAGTAATGCGCTATCTAAAAGGTACTATGAGCTATGGTATTCATTATACCGGCCAATCATAAGTGTTGGATGGCTATTCTGACGCTAACTGGATTTCTGATGCTGATGAGTTGTACGCCACAAGTGGATATGCGTTTCTGCTTGAAGGTGGCGCTGTTTCCTAGAAGTCTTGCAAACAAACTATCTTAACGAAGTCTACAATGAAAGCAGAATTGACAGCATTAGATACCACTAGCGCTGAGGCCGAGTGGCTTCGTGAACTCCTTATAGATTTACCAGTTGTTGAGAAAGCAATACCGGCTATTTCTATGAACTGCGATAACCAGACTGTAATTACGAAGGTTAACAGTTCTAAGGATAACATGAAGTCCACAAGGCATGTTAAAAGAAGATTAAAATCTGTCAGAAAATTGAGAAACTCTGGAGTTATAGCTTTGAACTATGTCCATACGTCTAATAATCTAGCAGATCAGTTTACTAAAGGTCTGTCACGTAATGTGATAGAAACTGCATCGAGAGAGATGGGTTTGAGACCCACATGAAATTTACTACAGTGGTAACATGTTCTATGTGATCGGAGATCCCGTGAAGTAGGATGGTGAAATTAAGCTGTTAGTAGATTGAGAGGAAAGACCCTTAACTAAACTCATCTCTGATGCATATCTTTCCTATCTGTAAGGCAGGTTGGTTTTTACCTTAATGTGTTCCAAGTGGATTAAGAGAAGCAAAGATGTTGACCTACAGAACATCTTTTGAGGAACACACCTATATGAGTCAGACTGCTGGTCACAGTCTATGAGATTTGGGTGATCTCTAAATACTCATGAAAGGTATAGGAGTATGACTTATATGCTCCAACTAGAGGGGGTGCTCTTGGCAACCTTGTATCAGTAAAGGACTTAGGTGAAACTTATTTCGCACAAAACTGTTAATTCAAGGCATAGTCCATTGTTCAGTTGTGAATAAGTGTAACCTCTGTTCTAGGTGGATGTTTAACTTAACAGTCTCCATCGAAACACTAGTATATCGAACAACAGATGAATCGAGAGCATTTTATATGTGCCATAGTATTTGGTGGGGATTGTTGGATTTAATATGGATTTGTTCATATTTTATTCAATTAAATCAAATAAATTCTAAGGCCATATAAATGCCGGTGTAAATGGTGGAGTGAATACAGTTGATGACCAACTGGTAATGGCCATGTTTATGGTGCGGTTACTAGTAACTCCTATGGTTATGGCGATAACTCCCATAATCATGCTATTTGTTATTAGTAACTCTTCTATGGTAATGGTGGGAGTTACTGGTGAATGATGGACATTTATGACGTCCTGGTCATCTGTTATTCATCATCTACGCTCCGGCGTCTATATATATGCGCTGGTGTTCATCCGCGATGATACGAAAAAATCGACTAAGCACCATAGTTCTTCTGTTGAGTTGTTCCTGAGCTTCTCCGTCTCGTAGCTCTGCGTGCACAGAGTGTCGGGAGAGCAGGTGCCTCCGAAACCCTCATCTGCGTGAGATCCTTGCATGGGGTGCGTGGCGATTAGTTTTTTGGGGAGCGATTCCGTGACTGCTCATCTTCATCAACTAGTCGGTGGTCTCATAGACTATCCCACGTGATCGACTGTCTTCATTGGCTGTTCTTGGCGGGCGTGGATCGACTGTCTTGATCGGCTATTCCTGGCGGCGGGTGACGATCGGCTGTCCCAGGCGGGCAAGAATCGATTGTCTGCATCGACTACTTCCCGGTGACCGTTCATGGGACTGCACTACGATCATCTACCTGCATCGACTGTGGTCCACTACTTCGAGCAACGCACTATGTCGACTAGTGCGAATGGAGCGTTCGATACCCTCGGCATTGGACCCTCTGTTGGGTACACTCATAATCCTTTTCTTACAGTAATTTGTGTACTTACTGTTTTGATCGGTATGTTGTTTTTGCATGTTGTTGGTTTTGAGAGTGAGATACACATGCACATATTTGTCATCATAAATCTGCTAATTTATTTCTGAATTAAATTGACTTAGAAATTGACTATATTCTTAACAGTCTCAAGATATATATTTCAATTCGTGCTGTTATAAACGGAGTATATTAATTACATATATATAAAAAGAACAGGCAACCCAACCGTTCATATTCATGCGCGCCACTTTCTCTGCATGACGAGACGATTAGTAGGGTGCATATCCGCATATGCGTGGCCCGTCTGACATAGGCGTACATAGTTTAAGCAGCACCCAGCACCCAAGGATCTTGCCTCCGGAAGCTGGGCTTCGGCGGCCATGGCCGGAGGCGGCGCCAAAGCCGGCGGCGCCGGCGCGGAGGAGATAACGCTGGAGCACACGCCCACGTGGATCGTCGCCTCCGTTTGTTCCATCATCGTCGTCATCTCCCTGCTCTTCGAGCGACTGCTCCACCGCCTCGGCAAGGTACCTAACTAATATACGTCGGCCACTGCCCGGATGGTCGTCGTCGTCTGTCTGATTGAGCTTCATGCAAGGCTGCATGTATCAACTCTTTTTCTTGCCTGATCATATATATATATATATATATATATATATATACAGAAGCTATCAAAAGGCCGCCGGAAACCACTGTACGAGGCCCTCCTCAAGGTCAAAGAAGGTTGGTTCCTTCGTTCGTTTGTTCCACATCATCATCATCATCATAATCATGCTCTGCTGCTTGTGCTCTGCTCACACTTTGCTTTTTTGCTGTGCTGGCCATATACACGAACGAATTCAACGCGCAGAGTTGATGCTGCTGGGCTTCATCTCGCTGCTGCTCAACGTGTTCCAGGGCGCCACGCAGAAGATATGCGTCCGGGAGAGCCTGATGGACCACCTCCTGCCCTGCCCGCATGACGCCGTCAAGACCACCGCGCACTTCATGCTCGCCGGCGGCGGCACGAGGAGGCTACTGGCGGGAGGAGGCACCTCCAGTGACTACTGCCTCAACAGGGTGAGTAGCCAATTTTGCTTTGCATTATTAAATGGTTTATTAATTTGCCTGGGAAGTCCCGGCCGGCACGGCGGCACCGTACCGGCGTTTACTGCAGTCCGGAAGCGATCAATTCTGCCCAGGGTTTTTTTTACCGACCGGTTACCACGGTAACCGGCCGGTTACCGGTTATACCGGTCCGAGCCGGTACCGGTACCGGTCGGTTTGAAAAAACCGAAATTTCAAATTTAAAATCGGTGGAAAAAATGGTAAAAAAATTCCTAAAAATACTTCATGATTTATAGATTCTAATGGTGTCAAAATTTTTCAAATTTGACTACATTTAGAATTTTTTTCGAAGTCCCGAAGTAAAAAAAAAAGGCCCATTAAGTCCCGTTAGGCCCATTAAATCATGAAGGTCGAAAAATATACTAAACGCACTCAAATTTGAAAAACTTTGACATCATTGGATTCTATAAATCATGAACTATTTTTAGAAATTTTTTTAGCATTTTTTTAAAAAAAATAAATCTAAATTTGAAAATGCGACCGGTTACCACCAAACCGGTCGGTAAACCGCTCAAACCGGCCGGTAACCGGTCAAACCGGTCGGTATACTGGTCCGGAACCGATTGAACTGGGGTTCAAACTCAAAATTTGAATTCGACCGGTTTCTACCGGTAACCGGTCAAACCGGACCGGTATACCGGTACCGCCGGCCGGCGGTTACCGGCTACCGGTCAGTAAAAAAAACCCTGATTCTGCCTACTCCGTCCCAGAATATTTGTGGTTAAAGTTTTACTAGCAATATTATTTAGGTATATCTCTAAATAGCCTTATTACATGAAAATAAATAAATAAATACAACGGTCTATGTTATAATACTAATTATGTACTCTAAATATTAATATTTTTTATATATTAATTAAAGTTAAAAGTATTCGACTTCTTATAAAATAAGAGGGGCAGAAGGAGGACTTGGCCCGCCGTAGCCAGTAGGCTCAGTGGCTCACCAAGCTTCCGTCTCACCTTTTGTTGACCATGCATGTTTTATTTGGTTTAGTATTCCCTTCGTCGATAAAATAATCGACTGGATCGCGATATTTGTCAAAAGCTAATAACAAATTCAGTTATGTGAACTTTATAGGCATCCACTTATTTGTAGTGCCAAGTTTAATAAGACATTTTGAAATGATATCAATAAATATATTTATTTGTATCCAAAGTAAGTTAATACTGCATTTTTTTGGGAATGCTTTTATTTAGAAAAATCAGTTTTCTGAATAATGTTTGCTTACAAACGATATGATGGGTTGTCATTTTACTTACGAATTGCCCTTCACCTTTCATAATAACCTACTTGTACATATATGCCGTTCTATTCTGCAGGGCAAAGTTCCAATTCTTTCGGTAGAGGCCATTCATGAGCTACACATATTTATATTCGTCTTGGCAGTCACGCATGTGGTTCTCAGTGCTGTTACAGTTATTCTTGGAATGACACAGGTATGGAAACCGTCAAGCTTTGTGTTCAAAATATATTATCACATTCTTGTTTCTTAAAAATATTTTGTTCATTCTCTTTTTTAGACAAGGAACTGGAAATATTGGGAGGATAAGATCCAGCAAAGCGAGGATAGTGGTATAAACATACTGCCTAGTTTAGCAAGTTAACTGCACTTTTTTATTAATTTCAAGTCTATTTAAACTGCATGTTTATAATGTGTTGTCGGCGCCAAATTTTGTAGCTCCTCAAATGATCAAGCATGTGCAAGAATTCAAATTTATCAAAAGGCACTTCAGAGGTCATGGAAAACGATGGGCGATATTTGGTTGGCTGGTATATATGTCTCACATGTTTCTCGCTATTTTAATACATTACCTGCATAGTTTATGTTGCTAGCATCAGTTCAATACCGAATAATAATGTTTACACTTCACTCCAGCGCTCTTTTTTTAAACAATTCTATGGGTCAATCACTGAGGAGGACTACACAACCTTGCGACTTGGCTTCGTCATGGTAGCCGCGCTAGACATACAAACTTCATACATATTTCCTAATTTATTTATGTTGTATCTACAAAAAGTTCACTTTTTTTCCTTGTATATGGTTTTGGTAGAAACACTGCAGGGGACATCCAAAATTCAACTTTTACAATTATATGAATAGAGCATTGGATGTGGATTTCAAGAAAGTCGTTGGCATAAGGTAAACACCTAGAGCTACTATGTCAATATCCACATTGTTCACATAGCCTCTTAATATAAAAACATGGTGATTGTCCAATAATTGTATATATGTGTGTTTGTTGCAGCTGGTACCTTTGGGGTATGCTAATGATATTCTTGCTGCTTAATGTTCATGGTACGTTTCTATGTTCAATGAGTATTGCTTCAAATTCTTACACTTATATGCATAAATAAGATACAATGTTGTAGTGTATTGTTGCCATACCTGTATGGCTACATCACGTATATTTTTTTTGACTTTTACATTAAATGATTATGTCAATGCTAACAGTGCTCTTTTGTTGTTGTCAATCATAGGGTGGTATGTCTACATTTGGATATCAATAGTCCCATTCATTGTAAGTAAACACCATATATGTTATAAAGAAATATAAAAGCATTTGCACCTGTGCTTTTTATTTGCTGGACCAATAGAACTATAGTAATATCTATTGTTGTGTTTTGTAGTAAGGTGGTTTGCAACAAATATATCAATTATTTAACTTTCCATTTCACTAGTAAAATCCTAACATATTTGATGTCTTTTATTCCATACAGTTGTTACTTGTGCTTGGAAGTAAGTTGGAGCATATTATCACGGAATTGGCTCTCGAGGTTACCCAAAAGCATACAGCAATAGAAGGGGTTCTAGTTGTAACTCCTTCGGATGAACTCTTTTGGTTCCACCAGCCTAAACTAGTCCTTCTCTTGATTCATATCATCTTGTTCCAAAATGCATTTGAGATTGCAATGTTCTTTTGGTTGCTGGTAAGAACAATACGCTATTTTATTTTTCACCCTATTAAACAATTTTTCTGAAACAAATCATTATTACATCATTGACTGCATTGCTATATTTAAAAAATAGGCCATTGTAATTTGCAATCATCATGATAAAATCAAATTGACCCAAACATGCAGAACATAATATCAAACAATTTCTACATGTTTCATTTAGTATAGGACATTTTATCTTTAATTTTGATAATATGCAGAATAAAACAAGATTGACTTAGCACTCACTAAACCTTGCAGGTAACATATGGGTTTAATTCCTGCATTATGGGAAAACCAGCATATGCTATTACTCGTGTGGTGATAAGGTAATCTATAATATTTGTGAAGTATGACATTTTAATCTTTCAAGGAAGCAGGAACTCATATTATGTATGCATTTTCAGCGTCATCAGCCAACTCCAATGTGGATATAGCACCCTACCTCTTTATGCTCTCATATCTCAAGTACGTTTTCTAAATTATATTAGTACAATTAGCATTTTGAACTCCGTTTGTTTAGGCGTTTTTCATAATTTATTTTAACTTATGAACTAGCCAGTTTAAACAATACTTAAGTTAGTCAAATAATAGTAGTACAATGGGTATTACAAAGTGTATATCAATGTCGTAATATATTCTATTTTTGTGTGGCTCAACTATTAGTGTAATACTATAATCATATGTTTATTGTTAATATTCTCTAACTACTTCTACTTTAAGTTTACTTTGATGCTAATGTTCTATGTTTTGCATTAATGAAGATGGGAAGTTCTTTCAAGAAGGCCATTTTCGATGAAAATGTCTCCGCAGGCCTCACCAATTGGGCAGAAAATGCTAGGAGGCGTAATAGAATGCCAACAAGTGTTGGTGACAACTCACCTGTTGGTGAGGGGATTCAAATGTCAAATAGGGGACAAAGAGAATCAGCAATGGAACAAGGAACTGCAAGGTTAATCTAAGTGATATATGAATGTAAATGCCAGTGCGTAATGTACATATATTTACGACCATTGCAATCTATTCCTTAATTAATGTCATTGTATGCATTTTTTCATTTCCATCTCTAGAATACCATGAATTTTGGAGAAAAGACCACACAACATTCTTTACTCATCGTAGGCATGGAAAGTTCAAATGGAGTCATCGAAGATGTTCGGTGAGAGCACCCGAAGCTCACACCATACCATTCTCCTAGAGAAGGTGTTGTGCGTAGTTGAAGGCATTGCACATTTGTACTCACTGGGGCTATCTGGTGGTCAATAGACCTTGGCATCAGATGGTGAACAGTTCCAGTGTCTAATCTCAGATCCATTGGAATTCAACTATTGGGAGATCTGGTGCTACAGTCCGGTGAGCACAGAAGTTGTAAATGTTTGGAAAACAGATAGTTGGGCTTGGTGGCTTATAAATAGAAGGTGTCGCCCGGTGTTTTAGGGTGTTGGGGGCTTTGAACCCTCCCACACATATGAGAGCCAAAACAAACTACTACACTCACTTGCATAATTGAGATTATTGCACTTCGGTATGAGATTGGAGTGATCTAGTGCATTTGTTTGAGAGAGATAGCATCTAGTGGCACTAGGGGTGTGTTAGACAGTTTAAGACTCGGCCACCTCCAAGATGGCTTGGAGGCTTTAGGGTTCTGTCATGGCATGCACACAAAAAGGATCAAAGTGCTATAGCTATTGTGTGAGAGCACCTTGAGGGGTGGGAGTGGGCTTGCGAGCCACCAATAGCAAGAGGATCAATGACAACCTTGAGCTTTCCTTAACGAGGATTAAGTGGTTTATAAACCACCGAACCTTGGGAACAATTTATTGTGTCATCATCTTGCCATGGGTTTATGATTTCCTAATATAAGCATGTGTTTACTTGTTCATACTTTGTGCTTCCGTTGTTGCTCTTATGTACCTAATTTAATTTTGTGTATAGGAAGTTAGTTTCTCTTGTGCTAGTTAGTTTGTGTAGCTATATAATACTTCTCTAGTTTAGATTGTGTAGCTTAGCAAATTGAGTACTGCTAGTGCAGTGCTAGTTGTGCATGTGCTTTGCGCATTTTTCTTACTAGCATGTGCAGGAGATCTTACACTTTCCTTATAACAACCGTTCGATCTACGTGTCATACTATATGAGCCCTCTGTCATCCGTAATTTTACTCTTCACCTATAACAATGGTGCGATCTACCTGCTATGCTATATGAGCTCTCTGTCATCCGTAATCTTACTTGTAACACGGCTCCATGATGGACTCTCTTCACGAAATCCCATGAGATATATACAAACATCACCCCCCTATTCTTTTCAAATCTCCTATGGATCCTTGCCTTTTTCCAAAATCAAATACTCCGTCCGTCCCAAAAAACTATAAATACTCCTATGTTTTAGTGTATCAACTTTAACTAATTATAGATAAAAACTATAAATATTTATAATGTTAAATAAACATCATTAGATTAATTATGAAATGTATTTTCATAATATATTAATTTAGAGCCATAAATACGAATATCATTCACTAGAAATTTGGTCAAACGTGAACTACTTTATCTGATATGCAACCCATAGTTGTATATGTTTTTTGGGACTGAGAGAGTACGATACTAAAATCGTGTCCGTGTGTATATTGAAAAAAGAGTAATAAAGGATACTAATCATTTTTCGTTAGCCAAACCTCGAATATGTCTATCCCATGATCCCTAAAACTATTTTCTTCCAAGCATTTATGTGCCACGACGATGACAGCATGGGCGACGACAAGGTCGCTGTTAGGGCTGGATAACGAGCCAGCTCGGCTTGGCTTGTAGCTCGTTATCTTAACGAGCCAGAAAGTCAGTTTGGGTTGGCTCGTTTACGAGCTCGAGCTGGCTCGTTTAGCTCGCGAGCCAAAAATAAAAACACACAAAATATATATTTTTTAATTTTGAGATAGAATTAATAGAAAAGCAATCCATCCATAAACCTTAAATTAAGGAGAAAAATTAATTTATACTGACATATATTGTTCACTGTATATGGTTAATATAAAGTTCTATTCGATTAGGTTTCATGTAATGACTAGACTACTGATTAAGTAAATTCAAGTCTATAAATAAATAAATATCAGATGGTTTTTCTTACATAGACAAGTTCAAAGTAGAACACATCTTAAGGAGGTTACTTAGGGTTACAAGTCACAAATATATTAGGCTAGTAGGTTAATTTTGGTTGGGATTATACTGGATATTCTAGCTCGTTTGGCTCGAGCTGGCTCGTTATAGCTAATGAACTAAAATCTTGGCTCGGCTCGGCTTGTTATGAATAACGAGCCGAGCCAAGTCACAAGCCGAATGAGCTAACGAGTTTCGAGTTTTTCGTCCAGCCCTAGTCGCCGTGAAGCTCATGCTGATGGGCAGCTGCCTGTACTTCTGTCGGGGGCCGCTGGTTCCGGCCGCCGGGCTGCTGGGAGGAGTTGTGCGAAATACTGGTGGGAGGAGTTGTGCGACATAGGCTTGGCTTCCTCGGTGTGCAGGTAAGGGTGGGGCGCTGGACTGCTGGAGCATGGATGCATCGGGGCGCTGGAGCATGGATGCACCGGAGCGCACATAAGAGGCTGTAGTGGATAACACCCTGACTGTGTAGGAGCTCTCGCTCCACTCCAAGAGTAACAAATGCAAGACGCTAGCTTGAATGCGAACCAGGTGCTCTTAGGAATTGAAGTTTAAGATTGCAAGCGCCTTATGAAATTTGGAGGCCAATCTCTCAAGGAAATCACTAGGGAATGATGGGGAGAGGTTGGAGGGTCTTCAATGTCTTGGGAGAGCTTGTTTGCTAGTTATTGAAGAGTGAATGTGTGAACCGACAATTGGGAGGAAGAAGAAAGGGACGAATATAAATACCTCTTGTCTCCTAACTAGCCCATGTGTACTGCAATAGTGACATTAAATTAGCTTCAAATAGGATGCTTTGCTAACATGGCTCAATGTTAAAGAAGAGAGAATAGAGTTGTATCTTCGTGGAGATGAGACAACTTATGCTCGATATCTAATGATGTGCAGGTAATATTAAAATACATATAAATATTTATTATTAAGTTTATTTTTGTTTACACCAAAATTTAGTAAAATCCTTGAAAAGAAGGAAATGGCCGACGTGCTAATCAGCCGGGAAATATTCTTTGAAATATTTGAGATCTATGACGTCTAGGAAGTCTTAATCGGCCAGAGGAGGCAAGTAGTAAGCAAGGAAGGATATGTGTCCAAGTGCTGAACAGGCCGATTGCTACACGTCCTACCAAAGGCAAGCAAATATGCAAGGAATTAATGCACACATGCAAGGCGTATGCTCTGAAGCAAATAAGGCAAGCCTGGATGTTATAAAAGATATGCACCGGAACGGGAGGATTGGCCAACAAAATAATGTTTCTTATTTGGAGATATGCATGCACACGTGACATATCGCCGTAGATGTCTTTGACTTCCCATATGGTTAGTTTGGCAGGCGGCGACGATTTTGCGCGAGGAAGTTACAGTGCATGTATCATAATATTTTCTTTTGGGTACCACCTCCGCTCGGATCTCCGGACATCTCATCCCGTCCGGACACCCACGTCCATCACTCGCTTCACGCATGTGACAACGGCGCACGCGATGCACTGCATCTCTGCCTCCCACTTTACTTGGACAGGCATGCATGCAGCTCCTGCCGGCTGCCATGCCTGCTTGTGCAACTATCTACTGTCTCGCCTGCTGTAGTGCTGCTGCTGTGCAGTGCTGCGTATGCATATACGTGCATACTGTATGCTCGTCCGTTTCACTAGGGGACCACCTTCGACCTCATGCAACACTTGCAAAAAAAATCATTTGCTACAAGAGTACTGTATATAAGTACGTACTTCCCTTAAAAAGAGTACAGTATCGTTTTAAGATTTCAAAACATGTTATTTGATTATCCATCTTGTTCAAAAAATTTTAGTAAATACTATTTATCTTGTTATGACTTATTTTATCATTAGAGATACTTTAATAATAATTTATTTATTTTATAATTTGTTTAAAATTGTTGAATAAAATGAACGGTCAAACACGATATTTGAAAGTTAAAAACGACACTCCTCTTGAGACGGAGAGAGTACTGTCAAACAAATGAAACATTTACAAATATTCAGTGCAACATACGTGTATGGCTACTGCAACATATGCAGCATCCGAATAAAACAATTGAAACATACGTTTGAAATAGTTGAAATATTCAAAACATATACTTGCAAAATACGTGTATAACCAATGCAACGTCTAGATAAAACACTTGGAATATATGTTTGAAACAATTGAAACACTTGAAATATATATTTGCAATATACGTATATAACCAGTGCAACATATGCAACATTCACATAAAATATTTACAATATATATTTGAAAACAGCTGAAACGTATGCTTGCAATCTACGTATATAGTCAATGCAATAAAATGCAGTTGAAACAATGCAACATTGAGATGAAACCATACGTCTTGTACAAAAGTGTCCAATATATGCCATAGAATGACGGAAATATTTGAACCATTGCACAGTACTTATGAGGTAAGATGTGGACCCATGCTCCTCTCATAAATAGGCTAGCAACATGGCCAGCACTACAGCAACGTGGTATAGGTGTACACAGCAGCAGGGAACGTATGCAACTGTCCAACCAGCAGTAGACGCCTGCAACTAGCATTGGAGAGAACGCATACAACACGCAGAACGAGAGAGGCCACACACGCTTGTAGAATATGACCAACACTACGCACACCATTTTATTGAAAGCCTGCAGTTGCCTCGGCCACCCGTCCGCAAGCCCAGCAAAGCCCAGCAAGAGGCGTTCGGATGGACACGGACAGCCCAGCAAGAGGCATCCGGATGGACGCGGACGGACGGACGTCCTCATCCTATCGTTATCGTTTTCTTTTTAGATATTTGTTGTTAGGAAAGTCCCTTCATGGCTCTTGTTAGTCCAGGATATAAATAAAAATCCTCGATCATTGTACAATAACAGTTCCTTTTTTGAGGACCCCGGTCAAAAACCTTAGGAGTAGGAGTAACGTAGAACCGGCGAGTCCTTCGATAAGTTGGGTGTCATCTAGTGGACGCCAGGCTTACACGCTCGTGTTTATTATGTCTTGCTAGTGCGATTCTGGCTCGTGCAGTTTGCTGATGAATTCGCGTAGTTATCGATCCTCGTTTGACCTAAGCCATGTTTAAATTGAATTGAGGGTTAGTTATCGGCTCTAATTAACTTGGCATGTTAGTTAGATTCATTGAGTTACCGATGTTGGTCATGATCTTTTATTGTTTATTTATTTTAAGCATCATCAATCTGCCCAATCTCAATCTGTTATTGTCGGCTTAAATCTTTGTATCTATCTTGCTTAATTGAATATTAATCGAATATCATGTTTAGGCGAGTAGATCTGTTTGTCATTAGCCGGTTAGTTCAGATCTTGATTGTGTATAGACCGCACTCAAGTAATAAAGCAAATTATGTGGAGAGTCTTTGATTAATAGATCTAATCATTACCTTACGTCATGGGCTGCAATGATTCCGGTCGATCCCCTTGACATAAGCGACGGGTTAGGTAGATCAGTCAAAGAGTCAAAGTATCATTTACTTTATAAGCTTGTATGGTGCCTATACTTCATATCGGTTGTTTAGCCGATACTATTTGCGCTTACTTGTTGCACGTTGTATTCTTCCGATCTTTTTCATGTATTGTCTTGTGTTTCGATTCATGTCAAGATTGATTCAAGTGTGTTAATTAGCTGCAACGATCCGGTCGGTCCTAATTAATAGATGTGATAGATTAAGATATGTTTCGACGCACAAGACAATGTATGAATTAGATCTGTTTAATATAATTTGCTTTCATTCATGTTTATCTCTGAATCGGTTAAATAAGGAATCGGATGTTTCTGTTTAATCTATACAATCGATTCATGCGATCGGATGTCGGCTTTATAGCCGATAGCCTCTTGAGAAGGCCCATTGGGCCGGACATCTGAAACCACTCGGGACACACCAGTAGTTCCGCATTGTGTTACTGATCGACTCTTTTTCTCTTGTCAATTGCAGGTTAAATTGACTGGCACGCTTAGAGATTCATCGGTGCTCATCTACGCCGATTGTCGAAGCTAGCTGGGTCCGTTCGCTCCTTGCTCCACAGGACCGTTCCGACTTTGCTGGTGTGCTGAGTGCGAACCAGATTTCCCGCCAATAATTTTTTATAAATATTTTAAAACTAAATTAGTTGATTAAGTCTATTCTTAGCCCATCAAGTATTTCTTATGTCTAACTTTGGCACTTCAAGTCTCAAAACCATTCAATTTTGACCCCTTACACAATTTGGAATGGTTTTCGGTAGCTCTGGGTCAAAATTAAACAATTTTGATACTTGAGATAAAGACAACAGTTAATCCTAAAATTAGACAAAAACAAGAGTTAAGGAGCTAAAAATGGACTTAATCCTAAAATTTAATTATGCTGAGAGACAAAAAAACGTAAATAGGAGTGTTTCTGAACATCAATTTAATTGTAGGTGAATCTCCAAGCATGTTGAAGGAATTCAGTGACAAATTCCAAGTTAATATGTTAAAGGTGGAAATTAACAAAATGCATCGCACTCCTATTGATAACTGAAGAAAATAAGTGCAATTTGGCAACCCAAAAGTTTTTCATGGTACACGGTACTAACAAAATATAAGGACAGAGCATTAGTTTACATATGAAGTCTGTATTTCATGTAGACAGGATACATTATGGATGCTCAGATAACCATCGATAGATGAAAATTGTAAGAAAGCAATTAGCAATATTTACATTAGGCGTCTAAGGTGTTATCCTGATGAAACGTTAAAAATTGGTGAACAAATGAAGCCATTCTGATAACACGAATACGATGACAATAAATTTGAGTTTTTTTTTCTCATTTCCAATTGCTTATCTTATTCTCAAAAGCTAGGCTGAATGAACAACTTGATGGACCAAAAAAAAGTAACATATGTAAAAAAGGACAAATTATGCATGTCCCAATAAAGTATGAGGTACAAAACAATATTAACGAGAAAGAAAAATGACTTGAAGAGAGAAATTGGACACATACTAAGATATTTATATTGTCTAGAGGTTGGAGAAAAATGATCCTATTATGAAAAAGAATAAAGATAAGATATATGAATGAACAAAAGAACATGAAATCAGGTTTAAAGATTTAGATTGCAAAATTAAAAAAATCAAATCTTAAAATATTATCTGATGTCAATTTAAAACAATAATAAGGATATATCTAAATATAAATAAAAAGTGAGCAGTTGTTATGATCAATCTAACGTTCCCTTGGCTATACGCTATACCATGAATAAAAGATTGGAATAAAAAATATATAGATATGAAAAATGGAGTGGCTATGACCGAAAGTAATGCAATCTTGAATGCCATGCATTAGTGGAGAAAACAGCCAATTATGCCACAATCCAGCAGTGGAGGAATGAAGGTTGCATGATCAATTGAACATACTCATATAATCTTAGTGGACATAATATAAAGCACTAGCGTACATTCACAGAGACTAAGGTGTGTTTGGTTGGTGAGATATGGTGGGATGGGGTGGGATCGTCCTAGGATGAGAGTTGTTTGGTTCAGAGTCAGCTAGCAACAAGGACATCCCACCTGGGAATATTTTTAGCATATACTGGTGACTCCCATCCAGGGTTTTTTTTTACCGACGGAATACCGCGGTAACCGGCCGGTTACCGGTCATACCGGTCCGGGCCGGTACCGGTACCGGCCGGTTTGAAAAAACCGAAATTTCAAATTTAAAATCGGAGGAAAAAATGGTAAAAAAAATTCCTAAAAATACTTCATGATTTATAGATTCCAATGGTGTCAAAATTTTTCAAATTTGACTACATTTAGAATTTTTTTCGAAGTCCCGAAGTAAAAAAAAAGGCCCGTTAGGCCCATTAAATTATGAAGGTCGAAAAATATACTAAACGCACTCAAATTTGAAAAACTTTGACATCATTGGATTCTATAAATCATGAACTATTTTTAGAAATTTTTTCAGCATTTTTTTAAAAAAAAATAAATCTGAAATTTGAAAATGCGACCGGTTACCACCAAACCGGTCGGTAAACCGCTCAAACCGGCCGGTATACCGGTCCTGGAACCGATTGAACTGGGGTTCAAACTCAAAATTTGAATTCGACCGGTTCATACCGGTAACCGGTCAAACCGGACCGGTATACCGGTACCGCCGGCCGGCGGTTACCGGCTACCGGTCGGTAAAAATAACCCTGCTCCCATCCCTTAAAATCGAGGGGACAGGGTTATCCCAGGTGAGACGGCATTGAAGAGGCATGCGAGCCCCACCTGTCAAGAGCTCATTCCACCTATGGTGTCTCTGAATAAAAAAAAAATAGATTCATCTCGTCCTTCTTCAACCAAAAAGAAAATGGACTCGTCCAGCCCCACAAATCAGAGTCAGGACCATCCCACTCTACCTTCACTCACAACCAAACGCACCCTAAGCCTTCTAGCGTGGCTATGCTTCGGATCTTTATCCATTATTGTTTCTGATGTTCTTATATCACCGACTTTATAGTGGCACTTTGATGATTTAATTCAAAATGAGTTTGAGGTTCTATTCCACCGTCCTCTAAGGTTCTTTTAAATGTGAAATTATTTTAACATCTACAATAACAAAAACAAATAAACATAAACTTTACTGAATTCTTACCAAGTCCTATACCAACTATGAAATTGCACATCTTAAACTATTTTTTAATTGAACACAAAATGAAAAGCCCGCGTTCTTAGCACCCAACATCCAGATGGATGTCCGCATCCGGACGTCTATGGATGCAATCCGTTTCTATGCCCCTATTTTGGGCGTCCGCGTCTGCGCTTAGCGCGCCCATGCGGAGGCACGTGCTACCTGTGTGGAGGCTGTTCACGCCCCCTCCCTCGCTTTCCACACACACCTATGTGCAACAGCTAGTCTACTTTTGAATCGAAAAAACAACAGATGAAACAGTTGAAATATATATAAAAAACAGATGAAACACTTGAAACATACACCTAAAACACTTGAAAAAACACATGAAACACTTGAAAACAATTCCAAACCTATCTAGATAAAATACTTTCAACATACGTGTGAAATCTATATAATATCTAGATAAACACACTTACAACATATGTCTGAAAAACATATGAAATAATGGGAACATACACTTGTAACATATGTTGCTCTGTTTATTTCCCAAAATTTTTTCTCTTTCCTCATCACATCAATTGTACTTTACGCCTCCATGAAGCATTAAATGAAGTAGCAGTGATTGCATGTTTGTACTTTTTGTCTGGCTAGGTCAAAATAAATCTTTTGAATCTACTTGGGCCATGATTGGATAAAAGTTGTCAAATACAAATGAAAGTGTTACAGTGCACTTTTCACCCCCTTTTCACAAAACTAAATAGCCTCGTATATAACCACTGCAACATGTGTAATTCTTTTTGCAACATCCGTATAAAATAGTTGCAACATCCGCTGCCGCTGGTACCGCATCTCCTTCCGACGGAGTGCGACAGGAGTGTCGCTAGGACGTGCGGCTCCCATTGTCGGGCCACCCACAGGCGATTCGCGGCCTTCTGGCTGGAGAGGCTAGATCCAGGCGCAAGATGGTTGGCCGCAGCCAGCCATCCTCTTGCTGCTGCCGGCTGCAGTGTGGCCGAAGTCGGCCCCTCCTCCCCCTCGACACCCCTCCTCTCCACGAAGAAAATCCATGATGTAATAGTATGTTTCAAGTGTTTCAGGTGCTTCGTTTGTATGTTATAATTGTTTCTATTGATGTTGTAAAAGTAGATTGAAATGTTGCACATGTGCAGTAACTACACATCTATGTTGCAGGTGTTTTATCTGAATGTTGCGTATATTTGCAAATGGTTCTTCGAGTGTTTTTTCAGTTTTTTTCAATTGTTTCATACACATGTTTTTTCAAGTGTTTCAGATGTTTTATATACGTGTTGAAAGTGTTTTATCTTAATGTTTCAGAAGCGGATCTAGGGTTGCATCTAGTTTTTCAGACGCATGTTTCATATGTTTTATCTGTCTTCGTATATATATTAGTGCTGTCTATTCTCGTCATCCTCATTCTCCTTCCCTTCCATATTAGTTCCGCCGCCGCGTGCCGTGGTGAAAGCTCTAGTTTGGTTTTGGCTAATTGATGACACCTAGTAACTAACCATGTGCTTAAGTTATTGATCACAAGTATAGTTAGAAGATCAAGTGGAAAGCTATGACGGCGTCAATGCAAGTGGTGTAAGTCCATCAAGATGTTGGATTCAAATGCTTCTCAACTTGGAGTTTGGAAAAGGGCTCAAGGCAAAGGTAAAATTCATAGGGCTCTTTTCATTTTAGTGATCAAGACACTATAGAGAGTGTGATCACATTTACGTTAGATGACCGTACTATTAAGGGGGATGAAATTTCATTAACAACCTCGGTCATCAAGTGCCTCTAGTTGACATAGTTGAGCATATGCATTTAGATCTAGAGCACTAACCTAAAGCCTTGCAAAGTGACTTAAAAATAAGCTAACAATCGTGCCTAAGTGCTTATATATTTGGTTGTTAGCACCTAGAAGCAAGATAGTTGAAGAGAGGGCAAAAACAGCTCTCAGAGGTGCACCAGACGCTGGGCGTGTCCGGTGGGTGCGCACTGGACGCGTCCGGTGCATCCACGACCTCCCTGTAACCTCTCTGGATGAGCACCGGACGCTGGAACAGTAACTCCAGCGCGTCCGGTGATAGTTTTCGAGCGTCCGATGAGACTTCGTGTTTTCTAACTGAGTGAAAGCACCGGCAGCGTCCGGTGACCTAATAACGGACGCGTCCGGTGCGACTTTGAGCTCTCTGGATGCTCTCCGGACACGCACCGGACACAGGCGTCGGAGCGTCCGGTGCGACGTCTCCGCGTCCGGTGACATGGCGCGCAGCTTTGAAATTCAAACGGCTAGTACACGTGTCAGCGGGCGGTACACCGGACAACCACCGGACACGTCCGGTGCCAACTTAACCAGCATCCGGTGTGCACGCAGAAACTGTAAAACGGCTAGTTTTTCACCCTCACTTATAAATAAGCCGATCAACCGGTCTTGTGAGGCTCTCTTGCGCATTTTCACTCATTGCTAAGCTTCTCTTGAGCCTCCCAAGCCTCTCCCACTCACTCTAGAGCTTGAATCTCATCCATAGTGGGCTAGGGAGTGATCCAAGTGCATTGTGTTCATCTAGATCATCTTTGGGCACTTGTTGATTGTTATTGTTGCAGATTTTCATCTATTCTCTTGGTGATTGCCGTCACCTAGACGGTCTTGGAGCAGCGGAGGAGTTGGCGGAGTTGGAGATTGTCTCCGACCACTCCCGGAGGTCTTTCTGAGGGGTTTGCACCTTCCCTGGCGGAGAGCCGCAAGGTAGCCTAATACATTGCTCGTGTCATTGTTACCTTACTCCTGGTAGGTTCTAGTGGTGCTCATTGGTTGAGCTTGACATTGGTTGTCAATTAGCCACTGAACCACCGAGTATTCGTTGACACAACGGGGACTAGCGTGCCGGCAAGCACGTGAACCTCGGGATAAATTCATTGTCTCCATTGTGTTGATGTCACACCCAATTTTAAGGATAAAATTGAATGCATAACCTTATGTGCGCCCCAGGATCAGTCACACACATAAGCCGACAAATACAAGGTAATATCAAAAGACAATGATCAAATACATAACGTAGTATAATTAGAATATAACCTTAAGAAGCAAACAGCAGAAAGACACTCCGATCTTCGCGTGTAGACACCAACTCCACAGGGACACAGCTGACTGGTTGACCACAAGCCTAAACTTCTCCTGAGGTGTGGGGGGAATAGCAAGAGTGAGTCCATGTCGAACTCAGCAAATATAACATGGGGTTTATGAGGCTCAAAAAGGATAGACACGGGTTTAACAGCAGTTTGCTTTTAATTAATCATCTTTTATGTAATTGGATAGCAACAAATTGAATAGCCCATAATTCATGATCAATAGTAAACATAATTAATGAATAGCAACACTATATTAGCAACAAGTCAACATCACCCCAAAAGATAACTATTCCATAAGACATCCAAGGCCGCTCGTGACCGTGAGCTCGGCTAGTATACCAGTTTTCCACTCTGCAGAGGTTGTGCACTTTCACTATGAGCCGTGATTCCCATTTGCTCGGGGTAGCTAGCCCCATAACACTACCAAGGTGAGTGAGCAGGGTTTCACTATGAAGTCTTTTAAAGTACTCTATCTAACAAGTTAGGGCCGCTAGGAACCCGGCAAGCAGATGTAGAGCCCCCCTTCTTCGTGGCACAAGGTCACGCAGGTTATACACACTCGGACAGGAGCCGCACTATACCCGAGTCGGCAGGTGCCATCACGCCTTTCGGTAACCTCTAACAAGCTAGAAAAAGTGCCCATACTTGACTAAAACCAGAGCTATGTAGCCCTCATAGTTGCACTGTAAGTCCCGGTGTCATACTTACAGATCATTACCAAAGGTGAAGGATGTAGAGCATCACAAAAACTATGCTCCAATCCCCTAGTTCCATGTTGCTAAAAAGACATCTTTTAATGTTATTGCATATTCAATTAATCAAGTTTACATGATCATGATTCCAGTAGCGCGCTAGCATCAACTACCCAATGCATAAACCCATAGGTAACAAGGTAGAAGATAACAATTCTAGGTACCACTTATGGTTATCAAGGTAGACACATGCACATGAATGTAATTATTACGGTGAATAGGATAACAAGAAAGATCCCATGCTATACTTGCCTTAGACTTGAGATCATTTTCTCTGATTCAAACCCCTGAAGACTGCTTCTTGAATTCACCACGTAATTCTCACCGACTATACTCGATCGATCACCACATCAACACACATCGTCCAGCAGATATACACAAAGCAAATAAGGATAATAACTAAAACCGTACACCAAACAGTAACAAAATAGTTTCAAAAGGTTATAAAACTATTCTACTCGTTCCAACGAGCACATCGATATAAAGATCACGAAAAACAGAGTTACCGTCGAAAAGATACAACTATTCGAAGATTTGCTTTTATAAAAGAAACAAAAGAAAACTATAAAATTTATATATATAAATATATTATAATATGTTTCCAGAGAATATTATTTATATTAAAATCATATTATATCAAGAAAACAAAATAAGGATCAATTATAGTCATTAATAAAAGACCAAGGTTGAATTAATTTTATATACAGAAACCAGTGGCTTTATGGATTTATAAAATAACATTTAGTTCAAACTGTTCAAACAGTTTTGAAATGTTAATAAAACCTTTGTACTCGTCTCTACGATCGCATCAATATAAAGTTCACAAAAAACGGATTTAAAATACGAAAATTATGATTTTCCCAAGATTTCGTATAGAGAAATAATTAATATATTATTAATTCGAAATTTTAAAAGTGTCAAACTTACTGCACAGTGGCATAACCAGGTAGAGTTTGAAAATATGAATCTTACGCAATTCGAATGAATCAAATCGGAGTTAAAACGGAGGAAGGACGGAGAAAATACGAACCGGTGGCAAACTGGTAAATACTTCATCTTCAACCTTGGTCTTCTCCTTCCTCTAGCTGTCTACTGCGCAGCCATGGCCATGGTGCCCTTGCTACAGTTCGTTGGGTCGCAGGTGAAGGGAAGGGTCTCGACCAGGCCAGCAGACGGCCTACTGGCATCAGCAGAGGGGCGCCCAGCAGAGAGGAGGGGGCGACATGGCCTGCTCATTGGCTTGCTTGGTGGCTGCCGCCTGCCTGCTTACTCGATGCTGCTTCTTTGCTGCTCGTATAGGAGAGGGACGCTGGGCTGGGCAAGGCCAAGGCTGCAGGGACGACCGGTGGTGATGAGGAGAAGTTCCCAGGGTGGCCGGCTGCCGTAGAGGGCTGCGGTTCGCCGGTAAACGAAGAAATCACATTGCTCCGATGGTGGACTCGCCGGAAAGTTGACCGGAAAAACAAAAACGGACGGGGAATGGTCAAAACGGAGATGGATTTGACAAAAGAGATATACCACAGCGTACAGAACGAAAAGAGCTACCTCGTAGCGGTGCTGGTTTTCACCGGAACGTGACGGTTTGGCCAGAAAAGCTCGCCGGAGAGTGCGCCGGAACCCTAGGTGTTCCAAACTTCGGCTTTAGATCTAGTAGGCTACGAGTGGCGGCTGCGAAAACGGGCCGTACTTTCGGAATCAGCGCGTCAAGAGCTACACGGCCATATATATAATGGTAGGGTTTGAGGTCGGCACAAAATAAGATATTTTTATTATTTTCGGAATTATTAAATATTCCGAATAAAATAATTCTAGAAAAGTTCAGAATTGATATTTGGGCCCCGAAAAATATTTCGATGGCTTCGAAAATTATGGGAAAAATTCTAGAAGACATTTTGGAACATCATGAACCGAAATAAAGTATTTGGAGCTGATGAAAAGGTATTTTTGAGCATCTAAAAATTAGATTTTACTCAAAGAAAATAGGAAAAAGGGCCGGAAATACCAAGAAAAATTTCCAGAAAGTTTTTAGAGATAAGTTGATGAACGATGAGCACCAAAGAGTGATTTGGAGCTGAAGAAAAAGTTCTGATAAACTTTGCTAAAAAGGATGGAGTTGAGAAACATGCAATTTGATTATAGAAAGAGATAGAGACATGCCGCAGAGAAGATCGTTGTACTAAAGGCATTTTAAAACTTTATTCACGTACATCATAAAATCATTTACAAAATAATTTGAATTATTTTTAGTTTTGTCAAAGACCACTCAACCAAAATAAATCATATGCAAGGGCATGAGTGCACAAACATATTGCTAAACCCTAGTTGAATTTTAACTTAATAATTATTTTAATTTTCTTATGTTTTTATAAACACAAAAATACAAAATCAAATCAATTTTCCTCTATTTCAAAATTAGCAAAATTTGGGGTGTTACAATTGATTGGGATTTCATTGTGACCATCACCTTCGAGTGTATTGGTATTTCTTTCGGTGATTGGCTATCTACTCTACTCGGCGGTATAACTACACTACACCCCTCTCCTTCACCTTTGTGCATTTAGTTGTGTAGTAGTAGTAGTGTAAGTAGTTTGCTTGTCCACCTAAGAGTAGTGTAGCCCAACCTAGGTTAGCTTGTGTGTGATCTTAGTGATTTAAGTAGAACGGTTAGAAAGGCTTGCATTTTGAGTAGATGAAAGGTCTTAGTATGGCTAGAGGGAGGGTGAATAGCCTAAATAAAAATTCTACAAACCACTAAACAAGTCATTAGAACTACAAGAGGCTATAAATGCAATGTTAAGGCAACCACTAACCTAGACAAGCCCACCTACACAATTCTAGTTAAACCTTAGTTCTAATCCACACAAAAGAGCTAGCAAAAGCTAAACAACTACACAACTACTCAAGACAAAAGAACAAGCTACTTTGCACAAGAATAAGAAAGTGATGATCGTCGAATAAACCTTTGCCTTGTGAAGAAGCCAATCACCGGGACAATCAATAAGTCACTCACTCGAAGGTGAGGAAATCAATAGAGACACCAAGATTTATCCCCGAGGTTCACGTGCTTGCCGGCACACTACGTCCTCGTTGTGTCGACTTCAACCGGTGGTTCGGTGGCTAATCGGTATCACACACCGAGCCTACACTAGGCGCCACAAGAACCTACCACGGAGGAAGTAACTCAAAGACACGAGCAATCCACTAGAGTTACCTTTGAGCACTCCGCTCGGGGAAGGCACAAGAACACCTCACAATCACCGGGTGTGAGCAAGCACAATCACCAAGCTCCTTCACATCTTCTTCTCCTCCAAGCCGTCTAAGGACACGGCAATGTCCCAAGAGAATAAGAACTAATCCAAGGCTTGCTCTCAAGTGCTCTAGAATGCAAATCACAAGCAATGATGCACTTGAGGTTCACTCAATCTCACAAGAATGATCAAGATGATGAATTAGTGAGAGAGTGGGAGGCTAGAATGCAACAAAGTGTATGACAATGATCCAAGTGTGCTTGCTAGTCACCAAGTGACCAGGGAGGGAGTATAAATACTCCCAAACCAACTCCTAGCCGTTACACTCTCTCAAAACAGCCGTTAACCCCGTTTTTATACCGTCGGACCGACAGCGTCGGACCAAACGGCAGCGTCCGACGCTCGGATGAACGCCACGTGTCAACAGGTTTAAACGCCGTTCGTCCGATCTCAACGGTAACTGATTTCGCGCGTTTGACTACCGTTGGACTGGGGGCGTCAGACTAAACCGCAGAGTCCGACGCCCTCTCTCAGGTCACTGCGCGCGTATCGTCGGACGATCGCGCGAGCACCGTCGGACTAAAGAAACTCAGCGTCCGACGCTTCCAGAGAGGTTTGAAAACGCTAAATCAGCGTCGGACTTCGCCGTCAGACTTTTCTTCAAGCGTCCGACGCTCCTCAGCGTGCCACGCGTCACACCTCGCTGCTCGGCACCGTCGGACTGAAGATGGTAATGGTCCGACGCTCGTAAAACGAGCGTCCGATGCTCGCCATTGGCCAGAACTAGGGTTAGGCGTCGGACTCTGCTCAATGGTCCGACGCTGCCCCTCTGCACAGTCCGACGCTCCTTTTTCAGCTAAATTCAAGTTAATTTATCACCCCTTGCTTCTATGTGCTAACACTCAAGGTCTCCAACACTTGTGCACAGTGTGTTAGCATTTTGCAAACATTTTTCAAGGGTTTTCAAAGAGGTTCTCTAGGTTGGTTAGATCAATGCACATGAGATGCAACCTAGAGCACTTGAAAGTAATCCAATAGCTTAGTTCTCCCCTTGATAGTCGGCTATCTATCCTAAATGTGATCACTCCCACTTGGAGTCTTGATCACTAAAAAGAAAAGCCCTATTTGAATATACCTTAGCATCTAGCTTTCCTTCTTTAAGTCCTTTTCTTTCTCCTTGATCATTTCATCTTGATCTTCACTTGAGCTCATGTCATCTTTCTCCATATCACTAATCTACTCTTGGCTACACACACTTAGCACTTAGATTAGTAACTTGGTTTCATCAATTACCAAAACCAAACTAGGGTCTTTCAATCTCCCCCTTTTTGATAATTGATGACAACCCTTTTAAAAAAGAAATATGCATTAAGATTTTGAACTTATCATGCTTGTCCATGAGTAGATCATGAAAGGATTTGGATAACCATCATAAGTTTTATTTTGGTAGTATTGGCTCCCCCTACATATGTGCATTGAGTTTGGATTGAAAGCCAGCACATATGTATTGAATAGAGAGTAATTCTACAAAAATGATGCTAAGGTGTATAGAATGGACCTTTGAAGCGTGATACCATCGAAGTTGCCATGTACACCATCCTTAGCACCTTAGTAACTAGAAGGTCACAAAATACTAAAGAATACCATGAGATCACATTATAAGCAAGCTCTAGTTACTATTTAAAGAAATACAACCAACTAGTTACCCTACTCATGCTAGTTGTTCAGATCATCATTCAAATCCTACTACTAGCAATACACCACACAAGCATGTATAAGAAAGTAAATACAAATGCAATGAGCAATCATATGATTAGTGCACATCCAAATGCAACAACTTGCATATGTGATTGCTCCTCCTACTTGTGTGCTTCAAAATTTTAATTACTCCTTTCCTTTGGCCTATTGCTCTCCCATCATCAGCCTAATGATGGTTCATCGCGCTTTCTCTTTCTTTTGTAACTTTCTCTCCCCCTTTGTCAACAATTGAACAAAAAGGTTCATTGTAGTGAAGAGAAATTAGTTAAGTTCATTTGATTTGAAAAGAGAGTTGATTTTTCATTTTGGCTCAATCCTAGTGCATTTGCCTAGGATATATAACTAAGTTTGATCCAAGGACAAGCTTCTTCACGCCACTAGGGGTTATCTTGCCCATGTTAAGTTATACACCTTGAGCTAATGAACTAGTTTAAACACTAAGGGATTAAGCACACATGCATGTCATATGTTACCACTAGATCATTCAATCAAACAAGGCAATAGTGGTAGCATATATCCATCAAGAACATTTTAATTTCCATGAATGCTCCTAAGAGGAGAATATGTCTATATACTCTAAACAAGTCCTAACAAGTATGATGTAATGTCAAACAATTTTACATTGCTTTGTCGGAGTAGAGGCATGTCACATATGTGGGGTGAGCTCAACTCATATTGGAGAAATCAAGAATATTCAATTCATTTCTAATCTTGCAAAACCTCTTGTCATCTAGTGGCTTGGTGAGTTTGTCGGCCAATTGATCATCGGTTCCAATACTTTGAATATCAATGTCACCTTTTTGTTGATGATCCTGGATAAAGTGGTGCCTTACATCAATATGCTTGGTTCTTTGATGTTGAACCGGATTTTGAGTTAATTTGATAGCGCTCTCGTTGTCACAAAACAATGGCACTTTCTTAAAGTTGATTCCATAGTCCCTCAAAGTTGCCGTCATCCATAGGATTTGAGCACAACAACTCCCCGCACTAATGTATTTGGCTTCGGTGGTGGAGAGTGATATGCTATTTTGCTTCTTTGATGACCATGAGACAAGAGATCTTCCCAAGAGTTGACATGTGCCCGATGTACTCTTTCTATTTATCTTGCAACCGGCATAGTCCGCATCGGCATATCCAATCAACTCAAACTTTGCACCCTTGGGATACCACAATCCAACATCTTGAGTGTGCTTCAAATATTTCAATATCCTCTTTGTGGCCTTCATATGACTCTCTCTATGAGATGCTTGATATCTAGCACACATGCACACACTAAACATGACATCTGATCTTGATGCGGTGACATAGAGCAAACTTCCAATTAGAGACCGATATGCCTTTTGATCAACCATATTGCCACTTTTATCTTCATCCAAGCTTCCACTAGTCCCCATTGGAGTGCTAATTGATTTTGCATCTTGCATTCCAAACTTCTTGATCATGTCTCTTGTGTATTTGCCTTGACTTATGAATGTGCCATTCTTCATTTGCTTAATTTGAAGTCCAAGGAAGTATGTGAGTTCACCCATCATAGACATCTCAAATTCTTTAGCCATCATCTTTTCAAACTCCGCACACAAAGCTTGACTAGTTGATCCAAAGATAATGTCATCAACATAGATTTGCATGATCATCAAGTCACCATCAACTTTCTTGGTGAATAGAGTGGTGTCAACCTTCCCCATCTTGAAACCTTTAGAGAAGAGAAAATCCCTTAGCCTCTCATACCATGCCCTTGGTGCTTGTTTCAAACCATAGAGTGTTTTCCTTAACTTGTACACATGATTTGGTTTCTTCTCATCTTCAAAACCGGGTGGTTGTTCTACATATACTAACTCATTGATGAATCCATTAAGAAATGCACTTTTGACATCCATTTGGTAGAGCTTGATATTGTGAGCACAAGCATATGCTAGAAGAATTCTTATTGCTTCCAATCTAGCAACTGGAGCACAGGTTTCACCAAAGTCCAATCCTTCTACTTGAGAGTACCCTTGTGCCACTAATCTTGCCTTGTTCCGTATCACAACACCATCTTGATCTTGCTTGTTTCTAAATACCCATTTGGTGCCAATAAAATTGTAGTTCTTTGGTCTTTCTACCAATTCCCAAACTTCATTTCTTTCAAAATTGTTGAGCTCTTCATGCATAGCATTTACCCAATCACTATCTTTCAATGCCTTCTCAATGTTCTCCGGCTCTTCAAATGACACGAATGAATAGTGAGCACAAAATGATGCTAGTCTTGATCTTGTTTGCACACCCTTTTGAATATCACCAACAATTTGGTCCAAAGGATGATCTCTTGCAATGTTTGCGGGTTGAAGCACTTGAGGTTGATTGCTTGAGCTAGATTGTGCATTTGATTGATTTGCTTGAGAAGAACTAGCTTGATCTTGATTTTGCACTTGAGAGTCACTAGCTTGATCAATTGAAGGAACTTGCACTTGATCTTTGTCATCTTCTATATCAACCACTTGAGTCGGCCTTATGTCACCAATGTCCATTTCTTGCATAGCCTTTGCCAATTGAGGTCCACTCACATCATCTAGATTCTCATTTTGATCTTGAGACCCATTGGTTTCATCAAATTCAACATCATGAATTTCCTCAAGTTGACCACTTCCCAAGTTCCATACTCTATAAGCTTTACTAGTGGTGGAGTAGCCAAGCAAGAATCCCTCATCACATTTCTTCTCAAATTTACTCAATCTAGCTCCTTTCTTCAATATGTAGCACTTACAACCAAACACCCGAAAATATGCAATATTTGGTTTTCTTCCATTCAAGATCTCATATGGAGTCTTCTCCAACATAGGATGGCAATAGAGTCTATTAGACTAGTAGCATGCCGTGTTGATTGCTTCGGCCCAAAAAGATTGACTCACATTATACTCACTAAGCATAGATCTTTCCATATCAATGAGAGTCCTATTCTTTCTTTCAACTAGGCCATTTGATTGAGGTGTGTACTTAGCCGAGAATTGATGTTTGATTCCTAAGTCATCACAAAGCTCATCAACTCTTGTGTTCTTGAACTCACTACCATTATCACTTCTCACCCTCTTGATGGTTGTTTCAAATTCATTGCAACTTCTCTTGACAAAAGTTTTGAAGATACCATAAACATCACTTTTGTCATTGATAAAGAAGACCCATGTGTATCTTGAGAAGTCATCCACTATCACCAAACCATACTTGTTGCCGCCAATGCTTGTATATGTAGTTGGTCCAAACAAGTCCATGTGCAATAACTCAAATGGTTTGCATGTGTTCATCATGCTCTTCTTGGGATGAGTGTTGCCTACTTATTTTCCGGCTTGACATGCACTACATAACTTGTCCTTCTCAAACTCAACATCTTTAAGGCCTCTAACCAAGTCATGCTTCACAAGTTTGTTCAATTGCTTCATTCTAACATGACCAAGCCTTCTATGCCATAACCAACCCATGCTTGACTTAGAGAGTAAGCATGTTGACAATTGTGATTCTCTAGCACCAAAGTCCACTAGATAGAGATTCTTATATCTAAATCCCTTGAATATCAAGTTTGATCCATCCACACTAATGATTTCCACATCATCAACACTAAAGATGCATTTGAAACCAAGATCACAAAGTTGAGCCACGGACAATAGATTAAAGTTCAAACTTTCAACTAATAGCACATTGGAGATGCTTAGATCATTTGATATTGCAATCTTTCCAAGACCCTTGACCTTGCCTTTGCTATTATCTCCAAATGTGATACTATCATACTCATTGCCACTAGAATTGATTTGGTTGAACATTCTTGAATCACCGGTCATGTGTTGAGAACACCCACTATCAAGAACCCAATGCCTCCCTCCGGCTTTGTAATTTACCTACAAAACAAGTCAATGTATTTTAGGTACCCATACTTGTTTGGGTCCTTGGAGGTTAGCAACCAAAGCCTTTAGTACCCAAATCCTTGGGCTCTCTTTAGGTGTACCAATATATTTGACTTTGACACCTTTCTCACCCTTGGTAAGCATGTAACAAGAATCAAGTCTAATAGATTTAGCACTTGCAAATTTTATTTGCTTGTTCTTGTTGTTAGTGATGCAATTTGCCTCAATATGCCCAACTTGCTTGCACTTGTAGCAAAATCGACCATTGCTCCTCACAAAGCTAGGCTTTGGAGTTACAAAGGCCACCTTGCCTTTCTTGGGAGTATAGCCAAGTCCCTCCTTAGAGTTACTATATCTTTGGCTATCCAAGCATTGTAGCAAGCGGGCATCCCCACCATAGGCATTGCCTAATGCGCGGGTTAGCTTGTCCACTTCCTTCTTCAATTTCTCATTTTCAACTTTTAGTGTTGGATCAACACTATTAGTGAAGGTAGAAGTAGAAGTGGATGATGATGAAAAACTAGTATTATTAGGTGTGGTTGCAACAAGTGTTTCATTAATTGATTCATGTATTAGATCACAAGTTACACCCACATCACATGTTATAGCAACATCCTCTACCTTGCTTAGCTCTAAGAGTGAGGAGTGAGCTTCCTGAAGCTTGGTGTGGGCTAGTTTGAGATCCTCATGGTCTTCCTTTAGACACTCATGAGAAGCACTTAGCTCATCAAAGGATTGTTCAAGAGTTTTTAATTTCTTGGACAATTTTTTGCACTTCTTAGACTTAGAGCTAATAAGATATTCGGCTTGCTCTAACATGTCTATGAGTTGTGCTACACTAGGCTCATCATCATCACTATCACTATCATTATCATCTTTTTCATCATCACTTGAGTCATCGTATTTTACCTTAGTGGACTTAGCCATGAAGCATGATGAATCAAATGATGAAGACTTCTTGTTGATAGCAATAGAAGCCATGGCCTTCTTCTTGGATGTCTTCGTCTCATCATCATCACTAGCATTGGGACAATCCGCCACAAGATGGTCCGTGCTCTTGTAATTGTAGCACTTCCTTACTACATTCTTGCCTTTGAAGTTATCTCTTCTCTTTCTAGCACCATAGCCCTTCTTCTTCATGAATCTTCTAAACTTGCGCACAAAGAGAGTTAGCGCCTCATCATCACTATCAAGGCTAGATGCATCGTCATCACTAGATTGTACTTTCTTGCCCTTGCCCTTGTTCTTGGATGAAGAGGTAGTGGACTTAAATGCCACGGTCTTCTTGCTCTTGTCATCCTCCTTCTTCACTTCTTCACTATCACTCTTCTCATTATATTGATCCTCGGTCATTACATCACCAAGAATCTCATTTGGAGTAACACCCTTCAAGCCACCCCGGAAGATGATAGTCCTCAAGGTCTTGAACCTCTTGGGCAAGCACATGAGAAATTTGTGAGAAAAGTCCTCATCACTTGTTTTCTCACCCAAGGCCTTCAAATCATTGATGATCACTTGGAGCCTATAGAACATCTCTGGAATGCTCTCTCCATCATCCATCTTGAAGTTTGAGAGCTTGTCCTTGAGCATGTACAACTTGGCACTCTTTACCATTGAAGTGCCCTCATAGGTTTGCTCTAATCTTGTCCATACTTCACTTGCTCTATCCAAATCCTTGATTTGCTCAAACACCTTTGAGTCAATGCCATTGTAAATGGTGTTGAGAGCCATTGTGTTACATTCGTTGTTCTCTTGATCTCTAGGTGTGGGGCTTGCGGGATCAAGCACAATGTATTCCTTCTCGGTGACTTCCCACACCTTCTCATGAATTGAGCCAAGATACATCCTCATCTTTCTCTTCCAATAGTTAAATGAGCTTGTGCCATCAAAGTGAGGTGGTTTGCCCCTATTGGCGCAAAAAGTGGTTCCCTAAGCCCAACACACCAGCGAAGCCGGAAACGACCCTTGAGGCAGTAAAGCTCTCGCAGATCCAGCTAGCTTCGGACCCGGTCTGAGAGTGTCAGTAACACCCAAGCGTGCCAGTCAATTTGACCTGCAATTGACAAGGAAAAAGATAGTAATTAGTAATCACAGGGCGGAACTAACTGGTGTATCCAGGTAGTTCCAACTGTATGGCTCGAAGAGCCGATGTAATGGGAGATCGACTAGAAAGCCGATTCTGTTATGTTATGAACCGATTGTAGCGAAACATGCATTATAACTCAAGTTAACCGATTCAGACATGAATTCAATGACATATACTTGCATTAGACGGAAATATGCTATAAAAGATGTAGTCACAGCAAGCTGACATGATCATAAGATGTCTCAATGTAAAACAAGAAGAAATCGGCTATTTCAGCCGATTTAGTGTATACGAGCAACATACAAGCCTATAAAGCAAACAATGTTTCAACTCTCTGGCTAATAGTTCTAAATCACAATCTTGCAACAGTGGAGATCGAGCGGATCGAGGCAGTCATGATAAAGTTACAACTTAGATCCGTTAACCTTTGAATCTAGACAAAGTTTATTTTATTACTTGAGTGCGACCCGTATCTAATCTAGATCCAAAATACAACCGGCTGGTGCAAAGCATTCTATCTTATCAATATAAAACGAATGGCAAACATAATTCGTTGAACATATAGATCTATTAGATATAAGCCGACGCATATGGATCAAGACGGGCAAATTGATGATTGCTTTAAATAATAAACAATAAACATAAGCAACATCGGTAACTTAATGAATCCAGCTAAACTGCCAAATTTAACTAGAGCCGATAACTAATCCATGCATGCAAACCATCTCAATCTATAGCCTGTCTACCGGATGACATTAACTAATAGATTAATCAAGCAAACAAACACGAATCGATAACTAATTCGCGCGTGAAAACCGTCCTAATCTGTATCTCGTCCACCGGATGACGGTTAACACAGATTGATCGGGTAACCCAGCGTGAATCATCCTTGACTCACTATGCTTCCAGCGTCCACCGGATGACGCCAAAGAAACAGAGCTTAGCAAGGACCCTGGTCCGCCATGCTTCCACGTCCACCGGATGACGCTAAAAAGACATAATTTAACAGGGGGTTGACGATACTTACAAGCAAGCCTGCGTCCACCGGATGACACCCAGCCTGGATGAAGTAACTCGTCGGACTCGACTGACTCTAGGGTTTGTTGGCCGGAGCCGAAAGTTGTGTTGTATTGATGTTGTTGTATATTTTACAATGGCTGAGGGCTTATATTTATACCTTGAGCGTAGCTAGAGTCCTAATCGAACTACAACTCATTAATAGATAAGGAAACCAACAAACTATCCTATATCTAAGGTAACTTGGAGTCCCAACTTCCCTTTCATAACGGACTCCGATCGTGATTACATTTTGGCAGTGCGGACTCTGGACGACGTCATCAATACGGACGCTGCACGCCTCCTGTCACCTTCGCCTGATAACCGATTCACCGTTCAATCGGCTATTTTCCTTCCTTCCGCTGGACGGAATCTGCTTCCGAGATCGGTTATCCTCCTCCGGTGTCGGCTATCGGCTCCCAGCCCAAAATTTGGTGTTAACAGCCCCCAACATGATTGAACACGATATGAGCCATTTCAATGCACCGAAGGATGTTAAGCCTTGACTAAACGGTGACCACGGCTCCGATACCACTTGAAAGGTCCTAGTATGGCTAGAGGGGAGGTGAATAGCCTAAATAAAAATTCTACAAACCACTAAACAAGTAATTAGAACCACAAGAGGCTATAAATGTAATGCTAAGGCAACCACTAACTTAGGCAAGCCACCTACACAATTCTAGTTAAACCTTAGTTCTAATCCACACAAAAGAGCTAGTAAAAGCTAAACAACTACACAACTACTCAAGACAAAAGAACAAGCTACTTTGCACGAGAATAAGAAAGAGATGATCGTCGAATAAACCTTTGCCTTGTGAAGAAGCCAATCACCGGGACAATCAATAAGTCACTCACTCGAAGGTGAGGAAATCAATAGAGACACCAAGATTTATCCCCGAGGTTCACGTGCTTGCCGGCACGCTACGTCCTCGTTGTGTCGACTTCAACCGGTGGTTCGGTGGCTAATCGGTATCACACACCGAGCCTACACTAGGCGCCACAAGAACCTACCACGGAGGAAGTAACTCAAAGACACGAGGAATCCACTAGAGTTACCTTTGAGCACTCCGCTCGGGGAAGGCACAAGAACCCCTCACAATCACCGGGTGTGAGCAAGCACAATCACCAAGCTCCTTCACACCTTCTTCTCCTCCAAGCCGTCTAGGGACACGGCAATGTCCCAAGAGAATAAGAACTAATCCAAGGCTTGCTCTCAAGTGCTCTAAAATGCAAATCACAAGCAATGATGCACTTGAGGTTCACTCAATCTCACAAGAATGATCAAGATGATGAATTAGTGAGAGAGTGGGAGGCTAGAATGCAACAAAGTGTATGACAATGATCCAAGTGTGCTAGCTAGTCACCAAGTAACCAGGGAGGGAGTATAAATACTCCCAAACCAACTCCTAGCCGTTACACTCTCTCAAAACAGCCGTTAACCCCGTTTTTATACCATCGGACCGACAGCGTCGGACCAAACGGCAGCGTCCGACGCTCGGATGAATGCCACGTGTCAACAAGTTTAAACGCCGTTCGTCCGATCTCAACGGTAACTGATTTCGCGCGTTTGACTACCGTCGGACTGGGGGCGTCGGACTAAACCGCAGAGTCCGACGCCCTCTCTCAGGTCACTGCGCGCGTATCGTCGGACGATTGCGCGAGCACCGTCGGACTAAAGAAACTCAGCGTCCGACCTTCCAGAGAGGTTTGATTCTTCAAGCGTCCGACGCTCCTCAGCATGCCACGCGTCACACCTCGCTGCTCGGCACCGTCGGACTGAAGATGGTAATGGTCCGACGCTCATAAAATGAGCGTCCTACGCTCGCCATTGGCCAGAACTAGGGTTAGGCGTCGGACTCTGCTCAATGGTCCGATGCTGCCCCTCTGCACAGTCCGACGCTCCTTTTTCAGCTAAATTCAAGTTAATTTCTCACCCCTTGCTTCTATGTGCTAACACTCAAGGTCTCCAACACTTTTGCACAGTGTGTTAGCATTTTGCAAACATTTTTCAAGGGTTTTCAAAGAGGTTCTCTAGGTTGGTTAGATCAATGCACATGAGATGCAACCTAGAGCACTTGAAAGTAATCCAATAGCTTAGTTCTCCCCTTGATAGTCGGCTATCTATCCTAAATGTGATCACTCCCACTTGGAGTCTTGATCACTAAAAAGAAAAGCCCTATTTGAATATACCTTAGCCTCTAGCTTTCCTTCTTTAAGTCCTTTTCTTTCTCCTTGATCATTTCATCTTGATCTTCACTTGAGCTCATGTCATCTTTCTCCATATCACTAATCTACTCTTGGCTACACACACTTAGCACTTAGATTAGTAACTTGGTTTCATCAATTACCAAAATCAAACTAGGGTCTTTCAGTAGGCTAGCGCGCAATTCGCTTCGCCATTTGTTGTTCTAACCCATTGGTCAAGTGTTGTTTGTAGAAACTTTAAATAGGCTATTCACCCCCCTCTAGCCTCTTGGACCTATCAATTGGTACCAGAGCGAGATTACCGTTGTTGTAAGACTTAACATCCTTCGGTGTCAAGATGGCTCACAACAACTTGATCAATCATATGGGCAAGCCACCTCGGTTTGATGACACAAGCTATGGGTATTGGAAGAAGCAAATGAAAGCTTATTTGAAATCAATGAATAGAAAGATGTGGGAAAATATTGAGAAGGAATTTGTTGTGATTGATGTGAATGATCCCACACCAAGAGAAGAGGAGAAGCTTCAAATCAATGATATTTCCCTCAATACAATATATAGTGCTCTTGATGAGAAGGTCTTTGAGCAAATAAAGGACTTGGAGTTTGCTCATGAGGTGTGGAAAAGATTGGAAGACTTGTATGAAGGCATCACCGCGGTCAAGAGTGCAAAGCTATACATTCTCAAGGACAAATTAGGAAGCTTCAAGATGAATGATGATGAGAGCATACCGGAGATGTTTCACCGGTTGAGTGTTATTGTGAGTGATCTCAAGGCTCTTGGTGAGACAATTAGTGATAGAGACTTCTCCCACCCGTTCTTGAGATGTCTACCTCCCCGGTTTAAGACTTTGGTCACTATCATTGTGAGGGAGGATCTCTCAAAGGTGACTCCAACACATGTGCTTGGTGATGTCATGACACATAAAACATACCGAGTAGAGAAGGATGGAAGAGTCAAGGTTGCGAAGGATGATGAGAAGAAGGACAAGAATGAGCAGAAGAGCATTGCATTCAAGGCAACTTCATCAAGGCACAAGGGCAAAGCAAAGAAGCAAATCTCAAGTGATGATGAAGATAGCTGAAGTGATGACGATGATGAGGAGATGGCACTTATTGTGAGAAGATTTGGAAGATTTATGAGAAAGAAGGGCTATGGTGCAAGGAAGAGGAGAGATTTCACCAAAGGCAAGGGTCCAACCATGAGATGCTATGAGTGCAAGAGCAAGGACCACTTGATAGCCGATTGTCCTCACAAGAATGATAGTGATGATGAGGATGACAAGAAGAAGAAGAAGTCTAAAAAGGACAAGAAGGACAAGAAGATGCAATTCAAGAAAAAGAATGGGCACTCTTATTGTGTCACATGGGATAGTGATGCTTCTTCTTCCGATGATGATGATGATCACAAGATCACCAAGAAGAAGGCCATTGCTAGTCTTGCTATCCCTAGCAAGCCATCACTATTTGACTCTTCACCGACTTGTCTCATGGCTAAGCCATCTAAGATACAATCCGAATCCGATGAGAGCGTGTTTACGCCAAAATCTGGACTGAGTGCGGATAACCGATGCCGGATGCAGATAGCCGATTTTCGGGAACAAAGGCCAAGGCAGAGATAGTCGATCGGGTCCCGGAATCGATTGTGGGCTGGAGGTGAAGGCGGCGCGAATAGCCGATTTGATGACGTCAGCATGGATCTTCAGCCAGGAAAGCGATCACGTTCGGAGTCCGTTGAGGAAAGGAAAGATTGGGCTCTGTAACACCCCACGTGTTAGTCACGAGCTAACCAGCGAGTGTGGACATAATCAAGTTATTTCAATCAATGATCCTAATCACTATTTCATATTCATCTCCATCTACCTTGATCATTGGAGAAGTTGCATGAAGATTTAAATTGAGAATTCACATGGAATGACAAGTTATTCACTTAATTGGATTTATGGATTAAGTGAAGATGAGCATGCAAAGTCAACCAAACCTTGCAACCTTGACCAAACAACTCTACTTGAACTCTACAACAAAAGTCATGAAGGTTTCATATTGAGAAAATGTCAAGAAAATACCTCAATTGGCCTAAATATCCAAATTGAGCTCTCTAATGATCTTACTTTGACCAAAGTGGAAATACTATTTGTGAGCAATGTATGAAGTTTGACCTTTAATAAAAGTTATAGAACTTTTGGAGTAGAACAAATGTTATTTTTGGACCAAGTCATGATTCCATCTCTAAGTGCCCCAAAAAGTGGACACAAGACAGAAGAAAAATCTGATTACAGGACTTGATTAAATTCAAAGTCTGAAAATGGTGTTGATTTCATGGCCTTCCCGTGTTCTCCAAATTTCGTTAAGCAACTTGAGTTAGACCAAAAATAGAAGTTGTTACAAACCCTTTGAGGCACAACATATTCAAATTTGAGGTCAATCCGATTTCGTTTGACAAGAGTTGCCACTCGATCTTTGATCGTAATTAGCTTATTGACAGCATCAACTTTAGAGCTAATTACCCACTAATCCGTTTATCTTTTGGCCGAGCACCCTTAATCAAGTTCGTAGATCTCTATGAGAACAAAAATTTTGCTGTAAGCATCAATGTCCGAATCTACTGGGAATATGCCGAAAATTGGATCCAAAGCGCGGCAACCCGTCGCCCGCCAGCTGTTCGATGTGGGGCCTCAATGGCGCGACGTGGTAGCGCTGCTCTGAGCTTCCAACTCCATTGTCGACCACTGCCCGCGCTCCAGCTCCAAAGGCGAGCACCAGAGCACTCCACTTCGCCCTCTCGCTCATTTGCTCACTCTCGCGCTTGCTCTCGCCTGCGCAGCTGCTGCTCGCGGCTCCGTCCGCCATGGACGCGAGCAGAGCAGAGCGTCGCCGCCATTGCCGGCCGAGCGAAGCTTGAGCCGGCGCCGTTCCTCGCCTTCGCGCGTCCTCAGTCCTGAGCTGACATCGCCATCACACTCGCGACCATATCCTCATCTTCCCGTGCCCTTTCCCCGGTCCGCACGTCGCCGGAGTCTGCTCGCCACCGCCGTCGGTTAGCTGCTGTGCTGCCGGCTGTGTGCGTGGCCATGCTGCCACCGGCCGTCTCCTGCAGCCCTGCAGTCACCTACGGTTGCGGGGTGGGGCTAGGAAGCTCCTCCGCCGCCGCTCGTCGCCGGTCCGACCTCCTCCCGGCCGAGCCAGCCGAGTTCCTTCCCCCGCGTGCCCGCCTCGGCTCTGTTGGTCCAGCGAGCTGGAGGAAGAAGAAGACAGCCCCTCCTCTCTATGACATGTGGGGCCCGCAGGTTCCAATATGCATCAAATTTACAGATTTCGCTATTTCTTTGAAAATCTATATCTAGAGTTTGGGATCTCCAAAATTAGTGAGACAAGTTTTGATGTGTTCCTAGTAAAGTGCTCTGCATGTTAATATAAATAGTTGTGCCATTCATGCATGTTTTTATTCTGTAGAAATTGATTAGGAAAAGTGGTTTAAGAAATATATTAAATTGCTTTTGGTCATATTTTGAGAAATATAAGTCCAACAATTGTGATTCCAATTTTGTTAGGCTTCTAATGACATGCACTAGCTCATAAAAATATAAAACATATATGTTGTTTACTGTTTTATTGGTGTTTCACATTAATCTTTTTAAATAGAAAATAAATGGTTGAATTGCTTGCTATTTCTGTATCTGAAGTTATATTGCTCCAAATGGCATGAAAATTTAATTGTAGACTCTCTGTATGATGTGTAATGTATGGTTAAAATTTCATGGTTTATGGTGCATGTATGACTGAGTTGTTGATTTATCTTCTTTGGTGCATATTAAGTAGATTTAAATACATTATAAATAATATATTATGGTAACAATGGAAAATGGTGTTCCACTACCTTTGTATGATATTGTGTTAGCCTGAGAATCAATAATATGGTCATGTTGTTTCAGAAAATGTTGAGTTTCATATTTAATTTGCTCTCCAATGCTTTATTGCATTATAGATTTGTTTATTTTGTAATAATTAAATTATGGAACTTGATCATGTAAGATTTGAACCTTGGTCATGATTTGTAATCACCTAGCTCTCATAAAAGTTTGGGACTCATTTGAGATGTGTACCATATAACTTAAATAATTAAATAATAGGATTTTATGTAATGGTTAGTGAATAATTATAGGCCAATGAATCCATATATGTTTCTTGTGATTCCTTAATATGTTTTGGTCTGAGATGAGTCTTGTATGACCATGTAATCATGTTTGGAGCTATCTAAATAGCTCATTCCTATGTGTGCTTAGGTGATAAATAAGGGAAAAGCATGTTTTGCTTATATGCTGAAAATGGCTGCAGGCATAGTACCTGTTGTTGTGATGATTTACCTAGGAAAATGATGTTGCATGAGAATGTGTTCTATACAAAAGTTGTATCCAACTTCTATGTCTAGCTTTTCCTAAAATTTCATGTTCATAGGCCTAATAGTTTAGGAGTTATGGCTTTTGGATGACTGCTGTCAGGTTTTGCTAATTTTCTGTGTAGATCTGATTGATTTCATTATTTGACTGAGTTATGCTTTGAATCACTTCTTGGTGATAATAGATCAGTTGTAGTATATTTCTATGTCTTTCCAAATTGTCTATGATCATCCCTTTTGGTGGTCTAAATCTCTAGTTATGATTATTTGAAGTTGGGAGGACAGAATCTGTCCAAGTCTGGACAGAGCTGTCTTCTTTGTGTTGTTTGACCTTTATATGAATTAAATCATCTAAAGAGAATAATACCAAAGTTGTAGACAATTTCAATAGCTTTCCAGAAAGGCTTAGATCACCCTGATTGGATGTATATAGCTTCAGTTATGGTTAAATCTTGTGCTTACTGTCCTGCTGTCCTTAAAATGCATATGTGAGATTATGATTGCTTCCATGTTGCTTTGCTTGGTGTGTTTGTTATCTCATGGTTCAGTGACTGTAGATTAACATGCCTTGTATTACTTCCTCTTATTCATACATGTGCATTTTGCATCTCATTTAGGTACGCTAGATGATGAACACGTGAACATGAGGGACATGATGATGGAACTAACCACAAGACGGTGTGGTGGACTAATCACGAAGGTGGAAGGACTAATCGAGTGCTTGGATGTCGAACAAGTGTCGTCTAACAAACACTAACTTAGTGCTGAACCCCAAGCAAGCCCCGGAGCATCCCTAAGCCTCCACCTATCTCTTTTTATAAATGCACCGGTCTTTATTAAATTGTATGTTTGTGCATTTAAGTATAGGAGTTGGTTTGAAACCGTTGCTGCATATCTACCTTGTCTACTATATATGTGAACCTGATACTATTACTAGACAGGTGACCGATCTTATGCTTAGCCCTGCTTAGACCGGTAGAAGTCGGGTGATTTCCTGTCATCCGCGAGAAAGTCGGGTGATTTCCTGTCATCCCCGAGTGTAGGTGGTGACTGACGAGATCCACATGGTTGGCTATATGTGTCACCATGCCACAATGAAATAATGAGAGAATTAAGGCTAGGTAGCGGGGAGCTACATGACATGGGTCATGTTGACTTCGGTGCTGCTTGCGGCCGACTAGGACTGAGGCCACCAGACATCAGTTGAGATTGAAGGACGTCGTCACATAGCTGGCCAGATAAGTCGTTCTGACCGCGAAGCCGAGTATTTCTTTCTGAGCTGAGCTTTGGTGCGACTAGGCAGACATATTCTAGAGGTAGGAAGTATGTGCGGAGACACCATTTTACCAAGGGCAGGTCAGGGACCTGATGCATCCTGGAAGTGGGTTGGTCTCTGAGAATATGGACCCCGCCAAACTCGCGACATATTGTGTCTCAGAAGGATTTAACTGTGACCCAAGAAGCCAGTGGCTCGGCTGACAGGGTTTGTGATTGGCATGTTTTGCCAGCTGGTACAATCGATTCGAATCGCCATCTCTCCTGGTTAGTGAGAAACTGAACTGATCTTCTGGTGAGGTAGAGGTTAACAACTTGAACGTGATTAATGGTGAGATGAGGTTGATATCTATGGATATCAGAAATCATATGGTTTATTGATTGCTATAATATCAAGTGATTGCTTAGTATAGCTGCAAACCTTAGCGATAATAGCTGAACTGAAATCGAAGCTGAACAATATCTAAAATTGATAAGTTGAGGGATTATTGTAGTAATGATTTTTCTGCAAAAACGATGCTACCTCCTGAACTCCACCAAATAAGCCTTGCATATCCTTGAGAGTCTTTTTATTTACTTCCTGTCGGGTAAGTCTAGCTGAGTACAATTGAGTACTCAGGGTTTTATTCCCAATGTTGCAGGAGGAATGTTTCGTTGACTAAAATAATTACTTCTATCCTTCGGAAGAGGAGGAGTAGACCTTGGGCAAGGTCATGTTATCTATCTTACCTTGTTGCTTGTGACTGGTCGACACTTGGCACTGTATTATGAAATTAAGCTTATGTAAAAAGATTTCGTTTCCGCTATTGAACTTTTATGTAAAAGTTTATCTTGTACTCTGATGTATTTGAAATATGTGCGAATCTATGTATCATGTGTATGTGTACTGCTGAGTTTCTGCGATCCTTGGGGTATGTACTGTGTAAAAGTTTGAAATCCTTCGAGATTTCACGGACTACCGGGTTTATATTAAAACTTGATAGCTGTGAAAATAGCTGTCGCTGTACTTGTGCTCGTATAAATTGGTCGGTTCTGTTACAGGCTCCATGTTACCTTTAATTTAGGAAAGTTTGTTAGTTTCCATGTTTGTCTTGAGTTGTAATTCGAATACGACTTTACCAAAGCCCTGGGTATAAATATAAGCCCCGGCTATTGTAACAAAACACACATTAATACAACACATCTTTCGGCTCCGGCCAAAAACTTAGGAGTAGGAGTAACGTAGATCTCGGCGAGTTCTTCAATCGGGCTGAGTGTCATCCGATGGACGCAGGCTTGCTTGTAAGTACCGTCATGCCTCGCTAAGCTTTGTCTCTTTAATGTCATCCGGTGGACATGGGAGTATCGTAGATCGGGGTTGATTCTTATTTGATATAAGTTTAGCGTCATCCGGTGGACGTGGATTTAGATCAAATAAGGGTCAGTTATCGATTCATGTTTGTTTTCCTGCTTAATCTATGTTTAACGACATCCGGTGGACGAGGGCTTAGGTTAAGCTTGATTATGTGCATGAATTAGTTATTGGCTCTAACTAATTTGGCATCTTAGTTAGATTCATTAAGTTATCAAGATGTTATTTGTCATTTATTGTTTATTTATTAATATAACATCTTTCTGCCCGATCAAGACTGCGTAGTATTGGCCTTAGACCCACATGAAAAATGTCATTTATGTCTCGTTCATGTTTATGCTTTGTTATAATATTACTCGATTCAGCCAATATTATCGTAATCTTGCTCGTACGTGCTGTGGATGCTTGACAAGAGCCGATCTGAATGAACACAGAGCCGCCGGCCTTCTTGACCAGCTCTGTATTCCTTCTAGATTTGCTTGTGATTATTTTCGAAAATATATCTAAACTGGTGCAAAGCCGCAGGCCTTTTAGACCAGCTTCATATTAGTACTAGATTTATACTTAAAACTAATCATCGCCGAGTTTTCTGCTTCACGGACCCCGAATCGGCTAATTAGCCGATACGGTTGTGCTTTCCCGAGAAAAACCAATTTACCGATCGCACCCTGCCAAATCGGCTAAACAGCCGATCTCTGTCTGTTTGACGTTCAGACAGCCTGAACTGAATGATTTAACCTATTTACAGCAATCGATCATGCTTTAATCTGTTATAACTATCTGCATAGAATTGTTTAATGTAGATTGTTCTATTTGATCATGCATATCAATCGATTATGTATCAGTTCAATATCTGTTTCTATAACAAAAACATGCATATAAGCCGAAATCGATTCTTTAGTCAATTTTTGATTGAATCGGCTCTCAGAGCCACATAGTTGGAACTACCTGGACACACCGGTTAGTTCCGCCCTGTGATTACCGATTATTATCTTTTCCTTTTCAATTGCAGGTCAAATTGACTGGCACGCCTGAGGGTTATCGGCACTCTCTGACCGGGTTTGAAGTTAGCTGGATCTTGAAAGCTCCGACGCTCTTGAGATCATATCCGGCTTCGCTGGTGTGTTGAGACGCAAGAACCACATTTCGTGCCAACATACCTTTTGGCACGCCTGGTGGGACCGTTTCACTCATGACTAAGGGAAAGGCTCCAGAGACCGTGGCTCCCAGGGACGACGGCGTCATCAGAGTCAAGCGTGAAGAGATCGACCCCGAGGATGCTGTGGTGTTGGAGCAGATCATCGAAGAGTTCACTGATGCCTGTCTGCTGTCGTTTGCCAAGAATCGTGATGGCCACGTGTTCAAGAAAAACCCCTACCCAAGGTGGTTCATGCCTGGCCACACCGACAAGGAGGAGCAAGAGTTCAAAGAGTTCATACAGAGTGCCATCTGGAACGCTTCGCACCAGGCAGTCGGGCACCATCACAACGTTTTCCTGCAGACATTCTACAACATCATGAAGACCATCATCAAGAAGCCGGACTGGGAATCATTGGGCCCAACGTACTTCAATATTCCCCCAGAAGATACCAAATCAGATGCAGCGGCCGGAACATCCGATCCTCCGCCGCAATAGCCGAAACCGTCAAAGTCATCTGATCAACATCCCAATATGACGACGGATTCGGCTCCAAAAATAGCTCCGCAGCCTAAGCTATACAGAGATTACTCTCCTGAGCAGATTGCCGCTTATATGCGTACGACTGGGAACGCGCCGGTCAGGAACGTGCAAACTGGAAATGTGACTTCGGCAACTCCAAACTATCACATCGGTCACACCTATGATGAGCTCAAATCGGCGCCACATCCTGGCTATGCGCAGTCGCCTCAAGACGAGTTAGTAAACAAGATGAGTGCAATGCTCAGGGATCAATTCGGCTTGCAGCCGAAAGCGGGGGTGTCGATCAGATACAGGCGCCCCTACCCTGAATGGTTTGATCGTGTGGCATTACCACCAAGGTACCGCATACCGGATTTCGCCAAGTTCAACGATCAAGACGACATATCCACCATAGAGCCCATCAGTCGTTACCTGACTCAGCTTGGTGAGGCGTCTTATGAGAATGTTCACATAGTCCGTTTCTTCTCATTGTCCTTGACGGGGCCGGCTTTCAGTTGGTTCACCACTGTGGAGCCCGGGACGATCCAAAACTGGGCAGACCTGGAAAGCAAGTTTCACGGTTATTTCTTCTCAGGCACCGGGGAGAAAACTATTGTTGATTTGACCAGCATGCGCCAGAAGAGTAGCGAGATGGGATCAGCCTTCATCAAGCGCTTCAGGGAGATGAAGAACATGTGCTATTCACCGAACCTGCCTGACAAGCAGCTCGCTCACTTGGTTATTGGTGGGATGCTCCCGCACATTCAGGAAGAGCTCGTGGGCATTGAATTCGATAGCATCAGCCAGGTGTTGCAGCGAGTGACGGCCTTGGAGCTGCAAGCCCAGACCTTCCGTAAGGAGGGGAGATACAAACATACGGCGTTCGTCAGTAATTCAGACTCGGAGGATGAAGATGAAGATGAAATCGCCGTTGTCGAGCTGAAGTGGGGCAAGAAGCCCATGGCTGTACCCAAAAATTGGAGCTCAGAAGATCAGTATGATTTCGATACAAATAAGCTGGACAAATTATTCGATTTGCTGGTCAGTGCTGGGCAGATCACCTTCCCTGCCGATTATGTAAGACCCTCTCCTGAAGACTTGAAAGGGAATTCTTTCTGCCAGTACCATGGCCTCACCTCACACGACACCAATGGGTGCCGCGCGTTCAGAACTCAGATACAGAGGGCTATCTCCTGTGGCTTATTGAAGTTTGATAGTCCAGCTAAGGGAAAAATGAAAATTGATAAGTTCCCATTCCTGCAGGGCCAGAATCTGATCGAGGTATCAGCCCCTGCGGGCAAGATGAAAGTTCTGACCTCCAACCAAGCTAGAAGAAATGCATCAGTCGACCCTGATATGCAGATATCAGCTGAGGAGCTCGCGCTAATCAAGCGAAGACGGGAGCAGAACCAGAGCCAATACGAAAAGGGGGAGTCCAGCGGCACCAGGAAGACCAGGCCTACCTCCCGCGATCTGCTAAACAAATGGCGTCGGGAGAAGGAGAAGGCCCACCGGAAGCAGCTCGAAGAGGAAGAATACCAAAGATGGGTTCGTGATGAGGAGGAGGCCCACTACCAGGAAGAACTGGCTCGCCGCCGGGAGGAAGAAGAAAGTCACTGGCATTGCCCATTTTTTAGGCATTGTTGGAATGAAGGTCTGAGATTGCCGACTCTGCGCAATTGCCCGGAGTGCAGTGATCAATACCGAGAGTACAGACACTCTCAGACCAACTGTCGGTCCGTGCATGAGAGGCTTGGATGCCCACATGATATGCAGGATCGGCGCGAAAAAAGAGACCTACGTGATCGGCTCAGTGAAGCAACAGTTGATCACCAAGAGCCGGTCTGGCAGGAGAATCAATGGTGCCCTGCGAACTTGACCAAGAGTCAGAGGCACCGCGTGCAACACCTCAGGAATAGGGAGCTCAAAGCAGAAGGCCGCACGAAGCAAATCTGGTGGGAGAAGCTTCCTCGGGACAAAGGGAAGGCAACAGCCGATGCGCAGATGGTGTTTGTGCTTCCGGCTGAATTCAGGGCATCTTGAGCCAAGAAGATTGAGGTTCTCTCTGATTCTAATGAGTCGGAGTCTGAGCAGGCCACTGCCAAGCTGGTTTTCGCATAGCAGGCTGCATTTGACAAGCCACCCAAGCGCCGGCACCTGAAGGCCCATGACCAAGATGCTAGTCGATGGTGGTGCCACCGTCAATCTCATGCCCTACACCACATTCAGCAAGCTGGGCAAGGGCCCTGATGATTTGATCGAGACCGACATGATGCTCAAAGATTTCGGGGGCAACTCTTCAAATACCCGGGGGGCAATCAATGTCGAACTGACAGTCAGGAAGAAGACGCTGCTCACCACCTTCTTCGTGATTGACAGCAAGGGATCTTACAGTCTGCTACTTGGACGTGATTGGATTCATGCTAACTGCTGTGTGACATCAACCATGCACCAGTGTGTGATGCAGTGGCATGGTGAGGAAGTTGAGGTGGTCCCAGCTGATGACTCGGTGAGCATAACCGCAGCAGATGCTGCCTACTGGGAGGCCGGGGATCATGAGTGTTTCTCTGGCAAGACTTGGGAAGAAGGCTCCATCAAGGTCAGCGATGAGAGTCAACAACCGGTCAGGGCAATCGGCTCTGAGTCTTTTTATTAATGGATAATCCGATCGATGGCACCGAGGGCAAGCTTGGACAGGGTTTACATCGGCCGACAAACTTGAAAAAGTGGACATTGGATCTGGTGATAGGCCAAGGCCGACGTATATTACTGCCAATCTTGACCCTGAGTTCAGGTGGGAGCTGATTGACTTATTGAAGGAATACAAAAACTGTTTCGCCTGGGAGTACTACGAAATGCCCGGCATGGACAAATCGATTGTCGAACACAGATTGCCCATCAAGCCTGGGTTTCGGCCTTTCAAGCAACCGCCACGACGATTCAAGCAGGATTCATTACGTGACATCAAGGCCGAGATTGAAAGGTTGCTGGAAGCCAAGTTCATTCGAGCTTGCCGATACGCCGAGTGGGTATCGAATATTGTCCCTGTATACAAGAAGAATGGCAAGTTGCGGGTCTGCATCAATTTTAGGGATTTAAACAGAGCTACCCCGATGGATGGCTACCCATTGCCGATAGCAGATATGTTAGTCGATTCGGCTGTAGGGCACCAGGTCATCAGCTTCATGGATGGTAATGCTGGCTACAATCAAATTTTTGTGGCTGATGAAGATATTCCTAAAACTGCTTTCAGGTGTCCTGGTGCTATCAGTTTGTTTGAGTGGGTTGTAATGACGTTCGGTTTGAAAAATATCGGTGCAACTTATCAAAGGGCTATGAATTATATTTTTCATAAGTTGATCGGCAAGATTGTAGAAATTTACATCGATGATGTAGTTGTGAAGTCCAAAAGCTACAAGGAGCACTTAGCCGATTTGAAGGCTACACTGGAGTGTACTCGGAAGCATGACTTGAAGATGAATCCTAATAAATGTGCTTTCGGGGTGTCAGCAGGCGAGTTTCTAGGTTTCATGGTACATCGCAAAGGAATCGAGGTCGGCAGCAAGAGCAGGAAGGCCATCGATCAGCTTGTGCCGCCGACTAATATGAAGGAATTGCAGTTTTTACTTGGCATGATTAATTTCATCAGAAGATTCATTGCCAATCTGTCAGAAAAGGTACTGCCATTCTCACCACTGTTGAAGCTCAACGATACTCAAGAGTTCAAATGGGGTGACGTACAGCAAAAGGCTTTCGATGAAATTAAGGAATACATGAAGTCTCCACCTGTTCTGGTGCCGCCACAGGTAGGTAAGCCATTCAAGCTTGTACGAGACGGCCGAAGACCATACAATTGGATTGGCCCTTTTTCAGGAACTTGAAGGAAAAGAGAAGGCAGTTTTCTATCTAAGCAGAAGGCTTTTGGATTCTGAGACAAGATACACACCAACAGAGAAGTTGTGTTTATGTTTATTCTACTCATGCACCAAGCTGAGACATTATTTGCTATCGGCCGAATGTGTGGTAGTTTCCAAGGCTAATGTGATCAAGCATATGTTGTCAATGCCTATCCTGAATAGGCGGATTGGAAAATAGATCTTGGCACTCTCTGAATTTGACTTGAGGTTCGAATCGGCTAAGGCGGTCAAAGGTCAGGCAATAGCCGATTTCATCACCCAGCATCGTGAGGGTTCCGTCAGTATAGTTGATGTGGCGCCATGGACTATGTTCTTTGATGGGTCATCTTGCAAGCAAGGCGGAGCTGCTGGGGTAAGTACTGATATCACCTCAAGGTCAACGGTGACAAACAACCAGGCTGAGTATGAGGCGATTTGGAAGGGGTTTCAGCTTCTACACGAAGCAAAGGCCGACGTAGTTGAAGTTTTTGGAGATTCACAACTAGTCATCAACCAATTGCTCGGCCTATTTAAGTGTAAAGATGACGTACTCCGAGGTTATTATGATCAGTGTCAAGCTTTGATCAGAGGGTTTTTAGCAGTTTCAATATATCATGTTCCCAGAGCTCAGAATCAGGAAGCTAATCAGCTAGTGCAGAGTGCTTCGGGTTACAGATCAATGCGGGAAATCCTCAATACTGAGCAATCGGCTGATGACTGGCGGGGCGAGATAGCAAGATACCTTGCAAATCCTTCACAGAAAGTTAGTAGAAAGCTGAGGTATAAAGCTATCAAGTACGTGTGTTGGACGGTCAGCTGTATTATAAAACTGTTGAAGGAGTGCTGTTGAGATGCCTTGGGGCAGAAGAATCGATGAAACTGATGAGTGAGGTTCAGGAAGGAGTCTGTGGTGCTCACCAATCAGCTCTTAAGATGAAATGGATTATCAGAAGGATTGGTTATTATTGGCCAACAATGCTCGAAGATTGTTTCAGGTATTACAAGGGTTGCCAAGAGTGCCAGAGATTCGGGAATGTGCAGAAGTATCTTGCCTCAGCTATGAATCCTATCATCAAGCCATGGCCGTTCAGAGGTTGGGGAATCGAACTGATCGGCCAAATCTATCCACCGTCCAGTAGAGGTCACAAATGGATTTTGGTTGCAACAGACTACTTTACTAAGTGAGCAGAAGCTACTCCTTTGAAGAATGCCACATCCGGAGATGTAGTCGAATTTATAAAGGAACATATCATTTACAGATTTGGTATACCACAGACTATCACGACAGATCAAGGGACGATGTTCACTTCGGATGAGTTTTTGACCTTTGCTGACGACATGGGCATTAAATTTTATAATTCGTCACCTTATTATGCTCAAGCCAATGGTCAGGCTGAAGCGTCAAATCAAATTTTGATCAAGATCATTAAGAAGAAGATTGAGCAAACCCCCAGGAGGTGGTACTTGACGCTTACTGAAGCTTTGTGGCCATACCGAATGGCTCAGCATGGATCAACTAAAGCCACGCCCTATGAGTTGGACTATGGGCACGCTGTTGTTCTTCCCTGGGAAATTCAGTCCGAAACACGGCGTGTCAAGTTACAGAATGAACTTACAACCGGTGAGTACAAGAATATCATGATGGACAGTCTTGAAAATTTACATTGTCATCGGCTCAAAACTCTGGAGTGTATAGAAGCTAATAAGATACGGGTAGCTAAGTACTACAACACCAAAGTATGAGGAAAGAGCTTTGCCAAATCAGAGCTTGTATGGAAGACTATCCTACCCATCAGAACCAAAGACAGCCGATTCGGCAAGTGGTCGCCAAATTAGGAAGGCCCGTATCGGATTATTGAATGCGCGCCTGGCAATGCCTATATACTCGAGGATATGGAAGGAAGGAGATTTTCCAGAGCGATCAGCGGCAAGTACCTGAAGAAGTACTATCCCAGTATCCCAGTTGGGGGATAATAGCCGATCAGTGTGAGATCTGGATCTTACAGCCGATTCTACGAAGAGGATCGCCTTCAGGACAAAAATAGCCGATTCTACGAAGAGAATCGCCTTTAGCACAAAAACGAAATGCCCTCGATGGGGTGTAATAGCCGATGTAATTGCATCACCTTTAGAACAAAAATAAAGATAATAAAGATAGACTGATGATTATCAAATACATTTTTTCAGTTCTGCTTCGTGTTTACAGAGGAGCTCTATTACATTCTAATTTAGATTATGAGTAGCTCTATCTATAAGGTCCTGGGCGTCGGTGACGGCCGCCACCTCGTCGGCGTGAGGGAAGAAGTTCGCCAGTTGGGCGTTGGCCACCTCCATATCCTAGCTTTTCGGAAACCCAGGCTCGATCGCTCCCAAGGCTATGCCAGAGCGGAGGCGTGCGGCCGTGAGAGCCTCAGTGGCGCCATGACGAACGCCGGCCATGGCTACCTGGCGGACGCGGTGGTGAACATCTAGGAGTCGTTCCGCCTGCGTGTTGCCACGGGCGTTGACTGCGTTGGTCGCGGTCTCGGCGGTGATGCGCAGCTCCTCCAGCTGTGCGGTCAGGGCTGCAAGGACAGGAAAGGTCAGCGCACGGATGGCCATCAGTACAACACGAAGCAGTTTCAAGACACGATCACCTGCCACTGTGGCATCTGATTCGGCGAGCTGGGCTTGCAGGCTGGTCACCTCAGCCTCAGCAGCGGCAAGGGCAGCGGCTTGGGCTTCGTTGACGCCCTGCAGCCGGCCATTCTCCTTCGTAGCCTCTGAATAGAGGTTACGGTATTCCATCATTTGGTGGTGGAAGCGGCGACCGTCGGCGGCGGTGTAGGAGCTGTCAGAGTCTGCAGAGGACCCCGAATTGGATCCAGCGTTTAGAGCCAGAGCCTGAGGCGGGTCCTGGGAGGCGCAGTTCGACGGACCCGGGAGTCAGGGCCAATCGGTGCGCCCGAAGGAAAAGGGATCAGGCGAGCCTGACTGGAAATGGCAGAGAAGCAGATGTATCAGAATCAAGAGAGATCAATGCCATGGACGCAAACTGATTTACCTGCTATGAATGGCCAACTGCCGGGGCGTCACCCAGCGATGGCGGCCGTGAGACGGGTCAGCAGTAGCACCTGCACCGGGGGTGGCTCTAGCAGCTTCAGGGGCGGCCTGAGACGGCCCGGCAGCAGTTCCCGAACCTCCGGCACCGGAGCCTCCCGCATCACTGCGCAAGACGTTAGTGGTCAAATTAGATCAGATTGATGTATCAAGAAGTGAACAGTAGTCTTACCCTAACCAAGCTCGCAGGCGTTGCCTCTGTTCACCCACGACCCGCAGGCTCCGGCTGAAGTTGTCGCCTTCAGCGGAACTCGAAGCTGGTCGCTTGCCGTGGTCTCCGTCGCCGGCCATGGGATTGGTGTCGAAGGTTTGCTTTTCTCTGTTTGAGGAGAAGAGGCAAAGTGCAAAGGCCGGGTGAGTGAAGGCTAGGGTGTTTGCGGTTGCTCGCTCAGGCCGGGCGTCTATTTATAAAGACGGAGGCACCAAGATGGTTTCCCCCTCGGGAGACGAGGCGACACGGCGGAATTTATGCTGGGGTTTACCCACGAAACCGATGCCACGCGTGGAAGGTGGAACATCTCGATCGGCTGTTTTGGTCGGTTACCTTGAATCGGCTATTTTGGGCCCGGTGTTTAGGATCGGTTATTCGGGCGAGTTGTTTAAAACAGCCGATTCGACTCGTGCCAGTAATGGTATTAAGGAGCTGGCTATGAGAAGCCGATTCAGAAACAGAACAAAAGAGAAGGCCGATTCAGATGTATCTGGCCAAGATGCATTACATGATCATTCAGGTATACAAAGCAAGTGTGGGATTACAAGCCCAGAAAGGACCGGACAATGGTGATACATTCAGTAAGAAGAGCATGGCCGGTCTGTAGCAGTTTCTGGTCCTCATCGGCTGCTGACTTCAGGACGTTCAGGCGCTGTTTTATTTGTTGGCCCTCAACGACCCTGGCGCTGACCTCCTTCTTCTTCACGGCCAAATCAATGGTGCTCGTTGATATGGAGATTTTACGCTGGGTAATGGCCACGTTGACCTCTTCCAGCTCCTTCATCAGCTGCTCACGTCTGATCTTCAAAGTGTCTAGCTCTGACTCGACCGAGTTAATTGTGTTTTTCAGCAACTTTACTTGATCAGCTAACCCGCCGGCTTCTTGTTTGTTGGTTAGCCTGTTATTCGTCAGTTGCTCAAGCTCGGTCAAGTTTTCATGGGTAGTCTTGATCCCTGGAGCGGCCCTCTTGAGTTTGACAAATTGTGGTAGGGAGCTGAGGATGGCCGAGCACGTCTGTTGCTGAATTAATTCAATAACCTGGTCAATAGGTTCAGGGTGCTCGGCCAGGTCAGTCAGGGCCACTTCCAGCTGAGGGAGAAGCTCGCTCAGTCGTTTCTTGAGGTCTGGCTCTGGTAGTGATGAAGACCTGGAGCTCAGTTCATTTTCGTCACAGCATTCCTCCAGGTCGAAGGAGTAGCTGGGGGAAGAAGGCTGCAGCACCTGGGTTACATATTAAATGGTGATGACATAAAGATTTTGGATCAGTTAAGAGATGAATACTTCACCTGAATAAAGCTTGAAGGAGGTGGAGCCGATGAAGTCCCTAGTTGATCTGCTACAGTGATCTCTTTTCTGGCAGAGGGGATGGCCTTAGCTTGTGTTTCTGCAGTCAGCTGAAGCTCTGAAAGAGAAAAGTGAGTTAGAAATAGAGCAAGCATGATGAGTGTTAACAGCCGAAGAGCCTTACCTTGATGTTCGGGAGATGGTGTTTTCTCTTCTTCAAGTTCGTTCCACGAAGAAGGGCTGTTCGGCTGCATTTTTAGAAGGGGTCAGAAAATATTCAGTAAGGAAGGATTGTGTTCTTACAGATTTGGTTGATACCTGAGTTCCTTCTCCTTCTTACTGGATAGCAATGCTTTCGTCCGTTCCCAGAAAGCCTTCAGCCGTATCTTGGTTACCTAATGTTTCTGGATGGGTTTCAGCCTGAATATTTTCAGAAGGTGCCTGGATCGGCTGAATGCTGACCTATTGTATAGCCGATTCAGTCAGGTATGCTGAATAAGTGATGCGGAGGGTATTTCAAGACATCCAAGTACCTGGGCAGGCTTCCTCTTGGATCTTTTCTTGGTTGTCCTCTTCTGAACACTTGATGAGGCTTTTCTTTTTGAAGCCAGAGTAGTTGCCATGCTGGCAGGAGCCTTCATCATCTTCTTCAAGGATGGGGCCTGAGAGCCTAGCCTGACAGTTGGGCAAGAAGGATAATAGTTCATTTGCTCTGCAGGGTTGGATTCTGGGTCCTGCATTAGCACAAGATTAGAATACAATTTGCAGCCGATTTGAATAAAATCGGTTAGAATACTTACTGCCGAGGTAGAGTTAAAGCTTGGGTCGAGGGCTCTGCATCTATCATGGATTCCTTGACAGAAAAGATGAGCATGCCATTGTTGCCACCAGAGATCAAACGGTCTCATGGGACATTGAAATTTGGCTCCAATGCTCTACAGTATAGACTGGCAAGTTTGCTCCCAATGTAAAGACCCTGTCGGCTTCTAACATCTCAGTGATTTCATCTCTAGGCCTCAGAAGGTGTAGAAATGGAAGCTTGGGGACAGTTGGCCGAAGCCGAGTTGTCTTGCTGCAACGTTGGGTTGATAAAATTCATATGAAGGCCAGCTGGGTTCAGTACTGCTAGTGCCACGAAGATGCTTGAAGTTGACTGGCAGTGTGTAGGGCTTTATAATGACGTTGAAGATTTCAGTAGCTCCAGCATCAGAACATCCTGTACTGAACCTGAAGGTATAGGGCATTAGGAATTCAGCATCATCTGCATATGGGAACCAAATTAAGGTGTCTGGTTCCAAGCCTCTGTAGAGTTTCTCAAGTAAGTTCCCTCGGTTCATATTGATGGTGATGGCTGAGGCAGCTTCTCCAAAGTTCTGACAGCCCCTGGTGATCTGGTTGCTGTCCTCTTCTACATAGTTGATAGAAGGGTAATTGAGATTATTGAGGTTTGGCCTGACTATTCTGTGCAAATACAAGTTGAGCCATAGTTGGATTAACCACCATGGACCTGTTATGCATCGTACTTCTTCCCCTTTCAGCAGATAACTGGCAACTCGGTTCATTAATCTATAGGCAGATCCCAGCAATATTTTACCTAAGGGGATTGAATTGCCTTGAGCTAGTTTTTCTGCAAGAGCCTTGAAGGGATAGGCCGGCCCCAAGGAAGCGCCACAGAAGACGAACCTTTCCAGCCACAAGATCAAGAAGGCTATGTATTCCTTGTCACTAATGCTGGAGGTCGTTTGCTGGTGGGTTTTGATATACCGGTCCAGCCCTTGTACTCGTTCAATTTTGGGAACTTCTTTTCACCACCTGAAAGAAAATCCCACAATTGGAAAGACCCGGTGATTTGAAGGCCAGTCAACATATGGATATCACCCAAGGTGATGCTCATTGGCCCATCTCCAAATACAAAGGCGTTCAGAGAGTTGGACCAGAAGTAACTTGCAACAATCAGGAGGGGTTCATTCTTTTTCATGTCACACAGAGAAAGGTCAAGGCACTGGCTCAGATTGCGCAGCTCCCAGTCTCCCCTTTTCCGTTTCTGAGATGCGGCAGAACCAATTTCTCCATCCGCTAGGCATGCTTGGCCAATTCTTGAAGGGCTGCCTGGACCATGAATATGCATCCACTAGCGGGCCTCTAAAAGGGATTTGGTTGGTCTCTCGATTGATGAATTCCGCGGGGTTGGAGTCGCCCATCGGGCCCAGGAAGAAAGCGGTCGGAGCATCCCTCAGCGGAATCAAGATTTCATTTTTTAGGTCTTGAGACAGATGGATGATAGATGTAACCAATCGAATGGAGATTCATGAATGGAAGACAGGTTGGCAAGATTCATACCTCAGGAATCTCGGAAGGAGTCGCCATTGCTTGCGGATTTCTTGAAAACAGCGAATCGAGGTCGGAGATGCAACAGAGGATTTTTCGAAGCTAGGGTTTCAGTTCACAGTCGGAGTTTGAAGCGATGAGCAGGAGGTTGTGATTTTGGCTCAAGAGTGAACTGAATCGAGACTCAATGCTAATTTTGGAATAAAACTATTTTATCCCAAAATTGGGGGGCATGTGTTTACGCCAAAATCTGGACTGCGTGCGGATAACCGATGCCGGATGCACATAGCCGATTTTCGGGAACAGAGGCCAAGGAGGAAGTAACTCAAAGGCACGAGCAATCCACTAGAGTTACCCTTGAGCACTCCGCTCGGGGAAGGCACAAGAACCCCTCACAATCACCGGGTGTGAGCAAGCACAATAACAAAGCTCCTTCACACCTTCTTCTCCTCCAAGCCGTCTAGGGACATGACAATGTCCCAAGAGAATAAGAACTAATTCAAGGCTTGCTCTCAAGTGCTCTAGAATGCAAATCACAAGCAATGATACACTTGAGGTTCACTCAATCTCACAAGAATGATCAAGATGATGAATTAGTGAGAGAGTGGGAGGCTAGAATGCAACAAAGAGTATGACAATGATCCAAGTGTGCTAGCTAGTCACCAAGTGACCAGGGAGGGAGTATAAATACTCCCAAACCAACTCCTAGCCGTTACACTCTCTGAAACAGCCGTTAACCCCGTTTTTATACCGTCGGACCGACAGCGTCGGACCAAACGGCAGCGTCCGACGCTCGGATGAACGCCACGTGTCAACAGGTTTAAACGCCGTTCGTCCGATCTCAATGGTAACTGATTTCGCGCGTTTGACTACCGTCGGACTGGGGGCGTCGGACTAAACCGCAGAGTCCGACACCCTCTCTCAGGTCACTGCGCGCGTATCGTCGGACGATCGCGCGAGCACCGTCGGACTAAAGAAACTCAGCGTCCGACGCTTCCAGAGAGGTTTGAAAACGCTAAATCAGCGTCGGACTTCGTCTGACGCTCGCCATCGGACTTTTCTTCAAGCGTCCGATGCTCCTCAGCGTGCCATGCGTCACACCTCGCTGCTCGGCACCATCGGACTGAAGATGGTAATGGTCCGACGCTCATAAAATGAGCGTCCTACGCTCGCCATTGGCCAGAACTAGGGTTAGGCGTCGGACTCTGCTCAATGGTCCGATGCTGCCCCTCTACACAGTCCGACGCTCCTTTTTCAGCTAAATTCAAGTTAATTTCTCACCCCTTGCTTCTATGCGCTAACACTCAAGGTCTCCAACACTTGTGCATAGTGTGTTAGCATTTTGCAAACATTTTTCAAGGGTTTTCAAAGAGGTTCTCTAGGTTGGTTAGATCAATGCACATGAGATGCAACCTAGAGCACTTGAAAGTAATCCAATAGCTTAGTTCTCCCCTTGATAGTCGGCTATCTATCCTAAATGTGATCACTCCCACTTGGAGTCTTGATCACTAAAAAGAAAAGCCCTATTTGAGTATACCTTAGCCTCTAGCTTTCCTTCTTTAAGTCCTTTTCTTTCTCCTTGATCATTTCATCTTGATCTTCACTTGAGCTCATGTCATCTTTCTCCATATCACTAATCTACTCTTGGCTACACACACTTAGCACTTAGATTAGTAACTTGGTTTCATCAATTACCAAAATCAAACTAGGGTCTTTCAGTAGGCTAGCGCGCAATTCGCTTCGCCATTTGTTGTTCTAACCCTTTGGTCAAGTGTTGTTTGTAGAAGCTTTAAATAGGCTATTCACCCCCTCTAGCCTCTTGGACCTATCAATTGGTATCAGAGCGAGATTACCGTTGTTGTAAGACTTAACATCCTTCGGTGTCAAGATGGCTCACAACAACTTGATCAATCATATGGGCAAGCCACCTCGGTTTGATGACACAAGCTATGGGTATTGGAAGAAGCAAATAAAAGCTTATTTGAAATCAATGAATAGAAAGATGTGGGAAAATATTGAGAAGGACTTTGTTGTGATTGATGTGAATGATCCCACACCAAGAGAAGAGGAGAAGCTTCAAATCAATGATATTTCCCTCAATACAATATATAGTGCTCTTGATGAGAAGGTCTTTGAGCAAATAAAGGACTTGGAGTTTGCTCATGAGGTGTGGAAAAGATTGAAAGACTTGTATGAAGGCACCATCGTGGTCAAGAGTGCAAAGCTATACATTCTCAAGGACAAATTAGCAAGCTTCAAGATGAATGATGATGAGAGCATACCGGAGATGTTTCACCGGTTGAGTGTTATTGTGAGTGATCTCAAGGCTCTTGGTGAGACAATTAGTGATAGAGACTTCTCCCACCCGTTCTTGAGATGTCTACCTCCCCGGTTTAAGACTTTGGTCACTATCATTGTGAGGGAGGATCTCTCAAAGGTGACTCCAACACATGTGCTTGGTGATGTCATGACACATAAAACATACCGAGTAGAGAAGGATGGAAGAGTCAAGGTTGCGAAGGATGATGAGAAGAAGGACAAGAATGAGCAGAAGAGCATTGCATTCAAGGCAACTTCATCAAGGCACAAGGGCAAAGCAAAGAAGCAAATCTCAAGTGATGATGAAGATAGCTGAAGTGATGACGATGATGAGGAGATGGCACTTATTGTGAGAAGATTTGGAAGATTTATGAGAAAGAAGGGCTATGGTGCAAGGAAGAGGAGAGATTTCACCAAAGGCAAGGGTCCAACCATGAGATGCTATGAGTGTAAGAGCAAGGACCACTTGATAGCCGATTGTCCTCACAAGAATGATAGTGATGATGAGGATGACAAGAAGAAGAAGAAGTCCAAAAAGGACAAGAAGGACAAGAAGATGCAATTCAAGAAAAAGAATGGGCACTCTTATTGTGTCACATGGGATAGTGATGCTTCTTCTTCCGATGATGATGATGATCACAAGATCACCAAGAAGAAGGCCATTGCTAGTCTTGCTATCCCTAGCAAGCCATCACTATTTGACTCTTCACCGACTTGTCTCATGGCTAAGCCATCTAAGATACAATCCGAATCCGATGAGAGCGTGTTTACGCCAAAATCTGGACTGAGTGCGGATAACCGATGCCGGATGCAGATAGCCGATTTTCGGGAACAAAGGCCAAGGCAGAGATAGTCGATCGGGTCCCGGAATCGATTGTGGGCTGGAGGTGAAGGCGGCGCGAATAGCCGATTTGATGACGTCAGCATGGATCTTCAGCCAGGAAAGCGATCACGTTCGGAGTCCGTTGAGGAAAGGAAAGATTGGGCTCCAAGTTACCTTTAATTTAGAAAAGTTTGTTAGTTTCCGTGTTTGTCTTGAGTTGTAATTCGAATAGGACTCTATCAAAGCCCTGGGTATAAATATAAGCCCCGGCCATTGTAACAAAACACACATCAATACAACACATCTTTCGGCTCCGGCCAAAAACTTAGGAGTAGGAGTAACGTAGATCTCGGCGAGTTCTTCAATCGGGCTGAGTGTCATCCGATGGACGCAGGCTTGCTTGTAAGTACCGTCATGCCTCGCTAAGCTTTGTCTCTTTAATGTCATCCGGTGGACATGGGAGTATCGTAGATCGGGGTTGATTCTTATTTGATATAAGTTTAGCGTCATCCGGTGGACGTGGATTTAGATCAAATAAGGGTTAGTTATCGATTCATATTTGTTTTCCTGCTTAATCTATGTTTAACGACATCCGGTGGACGAGGGCTTAGGTTAAGCTTGATTATGTGCATGAATTAGTTATCGGCTCTAACTAATTTGGCATCTTAGTTAGATTCATTAAGTTATCAAGATGTTATTTGTCATTTATTATTTATTTATTAATATAACATCTTTCTGCCCGATCAAGACTGCGTAGTATTGGCCTTAGACCCACATGAAAAATGTCATTTATGTCTCGTTCATGTTTATGCTTTGTTATAATATTACTCGATTCAGCCAATATTATCGTAATCTTGCTCGTACGTGCTGTGGATGCTTGACAAGAGCCGATCTGAATGAACACAGAGCCGCCGGCCTTCTAGACCAGCTCTGTATTCCTTCTAGATTTGCTTGTGATTATTTTCGGAAATATATCTAAACTGGTGCAAAGCCGCAGGCCTTCTAGACCAACTTCGTATTAGTACTAGATTTATACTTAAAACTAATCATCGCCGAGTTTTCTGCTTCACGGACCCCGAATCGGCTAATTAGCCGATACGGTTGTGCTTTCCCGAGAAAAACCAATTTACCGATCGCACCCTGCCAAATCGGCTAAACAGCCGATCTTTGTCTGTTTGACTTTCAGACAGCCTGAACTGAATAATTTAACCTATTTACAGCAATCGATCATGCTTTAATCTGTTATAACTATCTGCATAGAATTGTTTAATGTAGATTGTTCTATTTGATCATGCATATCAATCGATTATGTATCAGTTCAATATCTGTTTCTATAACAAAAACATGCATATAAGCCGAAATCGACTCTTTAGTCGATTTGTGATTGAATCGGCTCTCAGAGCCACATAGTTGGAACTACCTGGACACACCGGTTAGTTCCGCCCTGTGATTACTGATTATTATCTTTTCCTTGTCAATTGCAGGTCAAATTGACTGGCACGCCTGAGGGTTATCGGCACTCTCTGACCGGGTTTGAAGCTAGCTGGATCTTGAAAGCTCCGACTGCTCTTAAGATCATATCCGGCTTCGCTGGTGTGTTGAGACGCAAGAACCAAATTTTGTGCCAACAGAACGGTAGTGAGAGTGAGGAGGACTTCTCCAAGGAGGAGCTCCTTGACATGTTGCATGACACACACTCTTATTTTAAGAAGAAAGTGAAAGAGTGCAAAGCTTTGACCAAGGAGAAGAAACTCCTTGAGCAATCCTTTGACGAGTTTAGTGCTTCTCATGAGTGTCTAAAGGAAGACCATGAGAACCTTAAAGAAGCTCACTCCAAGCTTGAGAAGGCTCACTCTTCACTTTCGGAGTTGGCTAAGATAGAGGATGTGCCCACAACATGTGACCTAGGTGTTACTTGTGATATTCTTGATACACCTATTATTGTTGCCTCCACTAACACTTCTTGTAGCACATCCACCTCTACCTCATATAAGGATGTTGGTGTCACTTGTGATGCCACAATCTTGGTTGAGAACAAGAACCTCAAGAAGGAGGTGTATGAGCTCACTCTAGCACTAGGCAATGCCTATGGTGGAGATGCCCGCTTGCTTAAGTGTTTGTGTAGTCAAAGGTTCTCCATTAACAAGGAGGGTCTTGGCTATACCCCCAAGAAAGGCAAAGCCGCCTTTGTCCCTCACAAGACTACCTTTGTGAAGGGAAATGGTGTGGTTTGCTATAGTTGCAAGCAAGTGAGACACAAAGAGCAATATTGCAAGAAGAGGATGATGAAGCAAAACAAGCCTAATGTGTCATCCATTAGATTTGATTCTTGCTATGTGCTTACAAAGAGTGCAAAGGAAGTGAGAGTCAAGTACATTGGTGCACCTAAAGAGAGCCCAAAGAAAAAGGCTATTTGGGTGCCCAAAAGCTTGGTCACTAACCTCAAGGACCCAAACAAATTTGGGTACCAAAATCTAATTGATTTCTTTGTAGGTGAACTACAAGTCCGGAGGAAAGCATTGGGTGCTTGATAGTGGGTGCACTCAACACATGACCGGAGAATCAAATATGTTCAATTCAATCAAGCCAAATGAAGATGGGAATCTTGATAGTATCACATTTGATGACAACAAGAAGGGCAAGGTTATTGGTCTTGAAAAGATTGCAATTTCAAATGATATGTCTATCTCCAATGTCTTGCTAGTTGAGAGTTTGAGCTTCAACTTGTTGTCCATGGCTCAATTGTGTGACTTGGGATTCAAATGCATCTTTGGTGTTGATGATGTGGAGATTGTTAGTGTTAATGGAAGCAACTTGATATTCAAGGGATTTCGGTATGGCAATCTCTATTTGGTGGATTTCAATGCAAGTGAAGCTCAATTGTCAACATGCTTGTTCACAAAATCAAGTATGGGTTGGTTGTGGCATAGAAGGCTTGGTCATGTTGGAATGAAGCAACTAAATAGATTGGTCAAGCATGACATGGTGAGAGGATTGAAGAATGTGTAATTTGAAAAGGATAAATTGTGTAGTGCATATCAAATGGGAAAGCAAGTTGGAAACACACATCCTAACAAGAACATAATGAGTACATCTAGAGCATTTGAGTTGTTGCACATGGATCTATTTGGCCCAACCACTTATGTTAGTCTCGGTGGAAATAAATATGGCTTTGTGATAGTGGATGATTACACAAGATACACTTGGGCCTTCTTTCTAGTTGACAAGAGTGAAGTGTTTGGCATCTTCAAAACATTCATCAAGAGAAGCCAAAACGAATTTGAAATGACAATCAAGAAAGTGAGAAGTTACAATGGAAGTGAGTTTTAAAATGTAAGAGTTGATGAGCTATGTGATGAGTTTGGAATCAAGCATCAATTCTCGGCCAAGTACACTCCTCAATCAAATGGCCTTGTTGAGAGTAAGAATAGAACACTTATTGATATGGCAAGGTCTATGCTTAGTGAATACAATGTGAGTTTGGACTTTTGGGCCGAAGCAATCAACATGTCTAACTATTGTAGCAATCGGCTCTATTGTCACCGGCTATTGAAGAAGACACCATATGAGCTGTTGAATGGAAGAAAGCCCAACATTGCATACTTTAGAGTGTTTGGTTGCAAATGTTATATCTTGAAGAAGGGTGCAACATTGGGAAAATTTGAGAAGAAATGTGATGAAGGCTTCCTAGTTGGTTACTCCTACCACAAGTAAAGCATATAGAGTGTGGAATCACACCATCAAGCTAGTAGAAGAAGTTCATGATGTGAAATTTGACGAAACCAAGGGTTCACAAGATGAGAATGAAAATCTTAATGATGTGAGAGGAACTCAATTGGTAAATGTAATGAAGAACATGGACATTGGTGATATTCGGCCAAGGCAAGTGGTTGATGTGGAAGATGAAGATGATAAAAATCTAGTGCAAACATAACCTAGTATGCAAGCAAATCCAAATGAAGCAAGATCTAGTGGTTCTCATGATCAAATTCAAGTGCAAAATGATGAAGATCAACATGCTAGTCAATCTCAAGTGGGTCAACCAAGCTCAAGCAATCAAGTTCTCCAACCGGTTCATATTGCAAGAGATCATCCATTGGATCAAATAGTTGGGGATATTAGAAGTGGTGTTCAAACAAGATCAAAGTTAGCAAACTTTTGTGAGCACTTCTCTTTTGTGTCATTTGAAGAGCCAACAACAATTGCGAAAGCCTTGAACGATAGTGATTGGGTAAATGCTATGCATGAAGAGCTCAACAACTTTGAGAGAAATCAAGTTTGGGAGTTAGTTGAGAGGCCCAACAACTATAATGTCATTGAAACCAAATGGGTGTTCAAGAACAAGCAATATCAAGATGGCATTGTGGTTAGAAACAAGGTAAGGTTAGTTGCACAAGAATACACTCAAGTGGAAGAATTGGATTTTGAAGAGACATATGCTCCGGTTGCAAGATTGGAAGCAATTAGGATCCTTCTAACTTATACATGTGCACATGATATCAAGCTCTATCAAATGGATGTCAAAAGTGCTTTCTTCAATGGATACATCAATAAACTAGTGTATGTTGAGCAACCCCCGGGTTTTGAAGATGAGAAGAAACCCAACCATGTCTACAAATTGAGAAAGGCGTTGTATGGTTTGAAACAAGCACCAAGGGCATGGTATGAAAGATTGAGAGATTTCTTGCTATCCAAGGGTTTCAAAATGCGAAAAGTTGACACCACTCTCTTCACCAAAAGAATTGGCAAAGACTTGTTTGTGTTGCAAATCTATGTTGATAACATTATCTTTGGGTCAACCAATCAAGATTTTTGTGAGGAGTTTTGGAAGATGATGGCAAATGAGTTTGAGATGTCCATGATTGGAGAGTTGAGTTATTTCCTTGGTCTTCAAATCAAGCAATTGAAAAATGGAACTTTCATAAGTCAAGAAAAATGCATTAGAGACATGTTGAAGAAATTTGGGATAGAAAATGCAAAATCCATTAGCACACCCATGGGGACAAATGGTCACCTTGATGAAGACAAGAGTGGAAACATGGTGGATCAAAAGAAGTATAGGTCTATGATTAGAAGCTTACTCTATGTGATCGCTTCTAAACAGGATGTGATGTCTAGTGTTTGCATGTGTGCAAGGTATCAAGCTTCACCTAGAGGGAGTCATTTGAAGACAACCAAGAGAATATTGAGATATCTCAAGCACACACCTGATGTTGGACTTTGGTATCCAAAGGGGTCAAACTTTGAATTGATTGGTTATTCGGACTCCGATTATGCGGGATGCAAGATCAGTAGAAAGAGCACTTCCGGCACATGTCAATTGTTGGGAAGATCACTAGTATCATGGTCATCCAAGAAGCAAAACACCGTTGCACTCTCTACCGTCGAAGTCGAGTATGTTAAGTGCGGGGAGTTGTTGTGCACAATTGTTATGGATGAAGGCCACATTGAGTGATTATGGAATCAAATTCAAGAATGTGGCATTGCTATGTGATAATGAAAGCGCCGTGAAGATAGCCACCAATCTAGTTCAACACTCAAGAATAAAGTATATTGATGTGAGGCATCACTTCATTAGACACCATCAAGGCAAAGGTGACATTCAAGTTGAGAATGTGGGAACCGATGATCAACTCGCCGACATTCTAACCAAGCCACTTGATGAAGCAAGATTCTACAAGTTGAAAAATGAATTGAAAATCCTAGATCTCTCCAACATGAGTTGAGCTTGCACCCCCACTATATGACTTGCCTTTACTCCGACAAAACAAAGGTATCATTGTTTGGCATGTCATTCATATGTTGTTAGGACTTATGTAGAGCATATAGACATACTTTATTTCTTAAATAGGCTCATACATGAACAACTAAATGTTTTTGAGATCATATGCCACTACTATTGCTCATATGACTTGTTTGATCTAGTGGTGACATATGACTAGTTTGTGGGCTTGTGAACCTAGTATTTAACTAGAATATGAGCACTATGGTATATAAGCCAACTTTGTCGAGATTGTTGACATGAATTTTGGCTCGCCCAAAATATATGAAAATATTTGTACCATATAAAGTAAAATAATATAGATGGTCAAATTCCGTCTAAATATAAATGCATAAATAATAAAATAATATGTTAAAAGAAAACAAAATTAATACGACAGTAGCTATGATATTTGGTCCGTAAAATACACACGAGCGATAGCATATGTGTTTAAATACTATGTACTCACGTGACTATATGGCCGGCCAACAAGCCATCCGATCTGAAAGCCACATATAGAAATAAAATACTTAATTGATTAACTAAGTGAGTATTTTATTGATTGGCTAAGTGAGAAGGAAGAAGTAAAAAAAACAGAGAGAGAGGAAGACATGTACGTACATAATATCCATGTGCATGACCACGCCAAGTACCTTGGCAATAATCTAAAATGAAATAACAAAGTATGGCCGATATACATCGTTACAAATATTGCATATAATATATGAGACGAGTTACGTGAATACAAATACAGTGTAGCGCTAGACATGCTGGCCGAGACGCGATAAATCGCCCCTATATCGTTAACTAATCATTTTATTTAATCAATCGATAAATAAGTAAATTGCTCCATATGCAAGGCAAAGAGCAGTTGTATGCAGGTATGCGCGTGGCGCGTACCTTTTCAAACTGAGTAAAATCAAAGGCGCCGGTCAGTCCTCACTACTGCATGATCGAGCCATGCAACTTCCACGCATGCACGTTGCACACGATTCAGCAGCGCGCGTAGCAATTCAAACTTGGACGTGCCTTGCGCCTGCCAATGGAAGAACCGCCCTGCTTGTTCTATAAATAGCAGGCCGCTGCTAGCGTTCGAGCCCCCCCGCTCCATACACCATACTGCCGTCAGGCTGCGTTCATTTGCCCAGCGCTCCAATCCATTTTGTGCCACCAGGCTGCTGCCATTCCACTGCTCCCGATCAAACCGCCTTCAGGCTGCCCCTGCTGATCGTCAAAAAGCAACCACTGCTAGGCTGCTGCTGCTATTGTGCTTGATCCAAAGCAACGCCATCAGGTTGCCGCACGGAAGGCTACCCAGAAGCATCGATTGCTTGCACTCCGGCAAAGTCTCGCCCAGGTTGTGAAGGTGAGGAGCTCCATCGGCTGTTCATCTGTTGCTGTTCCCACTCTGCTTCTGCTTCGGTCGCCGGGTCAACATCGACTCTACAGCCTACTACTCATGTTCTGGTGAAAGGGCCAGGAGAGGCTAGCTGCTGGTACTGGTTGCCACGGAGATATACTATCAATGAGCTCCGCTCCTAGCTCTGTCTCCGATTTTGGCTTGATCTCCAGAGAGTAATCAAGGAGCCCCGCTCCTGTCTCTCTGCTTCTTCGATGTCCAAGGCAAATTGACCGGCAACCTGTTGCGGGCTAAACGGCTGGTCCGTGCTGCTGTGGATGAGCAGCATGCACGGGTTTTACCCCGGTAAAAGGTAAAAGAAACGATGATAGATGTGCTAGGTGACCGCGCTTGCGCATATGGCTATGCCCCGGTGAAAATATACAAGGGCAGCAAATATGCCATGATAATTTCGGTTTGGACGTGATCTGGTTCTATTCCGTGGTTGAAATTTGGGTCGGACGTGCTATGGCTCCACCCCGATTGTGGTATAAAAATGGTTGGACGCGATGTTGGCTCCAAACCAGTTAAAGGTTCATGCTAGATTGGTTTGGACGCGTGTTGGCTCCATCCAATTATGGTTCATGTTATAAAAATTGGTGAACGTGCTTTGACTCCACCCGGTTCATGGTAAAATTGATATGGACGCGAATTAGCTCCGTATTGAAACAAATCCATCATATGTTCAGGCAACGGCAACGCCGGCCTTGCGTTGCATTCATATCATGCATAATAGCAAAATAAAGAACTTGCATATTATGAACTTTGCATATATAATTGTTCTGGCCGAGTGTATGTGCTCGGTACTAGTCAATTTGCATGCTCAAGTTTAAAACCTTTAAGTAAGTCAATAAACTAGGTAAAAAAAAATGTTGCACATTATATCACGTGTATGCACGCCACGAGTCTTTACTGGACATTTCGTTGCATATGCAGTGATACGGCCAAAGCTCATGATAAACCAAGGTGCCAAATTATAAAGCTGCATCAGAAATGTTAGGGATGCACGCACCTGCCGTTGTGCCGCTCCATGCAAATAAAAAATAATAATAAAGCAAATAAGTAGTCATGATACGCACATATAGAATACATAGCTTAATTCACTACCGTCCCTAACTAAATGTTAGGAAATAAAATTAACAAGCATCTACATGCTATGTTTCTCATCAGCCGCAAAATCATGCAGCCGGCAATCATGTTTAGAGAAAAATCCACGCGTGAGGCTATAAACAGTCTCTGCCTGGTGTTAGTAAAAGTTAAAATAAAATTGGATCTTGTATCTTAGTTATGTTGCATTTATCCGAAACCATAGGTGGCTAAATGATAAAATAAATCAACCTGCTACAGCACCATGGCCTAAATAAATAACATGTCACAAACAATACTTGACTAAATTAAATAAGCCTGCTCATGTGCATCCTAAACTCTGATCAACATGCATGCCAATCATGATCCAAAACGTCATGCATCAGGGATAAATTAAATATTGCATCTTAGCTAGATCACATTTATAAATGATTAAATAAGTCTAGCTACGTTGCCAAACAGCAAATCTACTCAAGTTAAACTAAACGAGCATGAATAAGTTAATTATGCATGCGCGATGAACCAAAGCCAAAAGTCATATGCTAAGTTACTGTGCTTAGCTCCATGTCATAGCCAAAATGAAATAACAATATATTCTCAAAAGTGTGCATGAATCAAACACAAGCATATCGTTGCCAAAAGGTCTAAACACCTGGTGATTATCCGTACATGCAAAAGCTAGCATACGCCTTAGCTTCTCACAAAGTCAACTTGTATCATGCTTAAATGAGTTATATTTTCCCAGCATGCATAATCATGTATCTAAGGTTACAAGACTGAAGACCTTGTTTTCTTTTGTAGTTTGTAATAGGAAACCATATGATGTAATCATATTTTTCATGTATTCATGTTGAAACTCTTAATCAGGGGTGTTCTCTACGGAGATGTAATTAACATAATTTTTAGGTAAATATAAGAATTATGGAAGTATGGACTCGCAATACTTGTTCTTTACTCTTGTCCCAATTAAATTTAAATTTTGTCTCTGCTGACGCGGAGGCGGGTCTTAGCCGTCCGTTTTCACGTCATTAGAGATAACCCCTAGTGGCGTGAAGAAGCTTGCCAAAGGACAAACCGAGTTATATATTTGTGCAAGTAATCTAGATAAATGCTCTAAGAAGTGGTTCTCTCCATTCATTTCAAATCCTATCCTACCCGTGCTACCCTTTTATGGTCTTTGATGACAAAGAGGGAGAGAATGAAACAAAGATATGGAGGTTGAGCGATGAACCATCTTTAGGCCAATGATGGGAGAGTAATAGGCCAAGTGAGAGGGATCACAAACCTTTAAAATTTGGATCTCACACTTAGGGGGAGTATGCTCACAAGCATGTTTGCAAGCATTTGATTGTGCATACTCATATGTTTGGTGCATTGCATTTTTATTTAAATTCAATATATATGCTTGTTTGGTGTATGCTAGACTTAAATTGTGTGATGAATTGAAGTACTACCATGCATAGGAAGTGGTAGCTAGTTCCCGGTCTTTCCAAGTGACTCTAGAACCTTGTTTCTAATGTTGATCTCACGAGGTATTCTAGTGTCTTTGGTTGCAAGAATTCTTTCAAGTGGAATCTAGCTATCCATGGTGCTAAGAAAGGTTTATATATGCACTCCGATAGTTTCGTGCTTCAAAGGTCTAATTCTATAAATCTTAGCATCAAATTGGTAGTAGTATCTCTCCCACACTTCTAATCCAATGCATATGTGCAAAGCCTTTCAAATCCAAATACTTGACACATATGTAGGGGGAGCAAATACTACCAAATTGAATTCTTTGAGGTTGTCATCAATTACCAAAAAGGGGGAGATTGAAAGATCTAGTTTGGTTTTGGCTAATTGATGACACCTAGTAACTAACCATGTGCTTAAGCTATTGATTACAAGTATGGTTAGAAGATCAAGTGGGAAGCTATGACGTCGTCCATGCAAGTGGTGTAAGTCCATTAAGATATTGGATCAAATGCTTCTCAACTTGGAGTTTGGAAAAGGGCTCAAGACAAAGGTAAAATTCATAGGGCTCTTTTCATTTTGGTGATCAAGACACTATAAAGAGTGTGATCATATTTAGGTTAGATGACCGTACTATTAAGGGGGATGAAATTTCGTTAACAATCTCTGTCATCAAGTGCCTCTAGTTAACATAGTTGAGCATATGCATTTAGATCTAGAGCACTAACCTAAAACCTTGCAAAGTGACTTAAAAATAAGCTAACAATCGTGCCTAAGTGTTTATATACTTGGTTGTTAGCACTTAGAAACAAGGTAGTTGAAGAGAGGGCAAAAACAGCTCTCAGAGGTGCACCGGACGCTAGGCCTGTCCGGTGGGGCGCACCGGACGCGTCCGGTGCAGCCAGAACCTCCCTGGAACCTTTTTGGATGAGCACCGGACGCTGAAACAGTAACTCAAGCGCGTCCGGTGATAGTTTTCGAGTGTCCGATGAGACTTCGTGTTTTCTAACTGAGTGAAACCACCGGACGCTGGCAGCGTCCGGTGACCTAACAATGGACGCGTCCGGTGCGACTTTGAGCTCTCTGGATGCTCTCCGGACGCGCACTGGACACAGGCGTCGGAGCAGTCCGGTGCGACGTCTCCGTGTCCGGTGAGTTGGCGCGCAGCGTTGAAATTCAAACGGCTAGTACACGTGTCAGCGGGCGGTACACCGGACAACCACCGGACGCGTCCGGTGCCTACTTAACCAGCGTCCGGTGTGCACGCAGAAACTGTAAAACAGATAGTTTTTCACCCTCACTTATAAATAAGCCGATCAACCGGTCTTGGGAGGCTCTCTTGCGCATTTTCACTCATTGCTAAGCTTCTCTTGAGCCTCCCAACCCTCTCCCACTCACTCTAGAGCTTGATTCTCATCCATAGTGGGCTAGGGAGTGATCCAAGTGCATTGTGTTCATCTAGATCATCTTTGGACACTTGTTGATAGTTGTTGCTGCGGATTTTCATCTATTCTCTTGGTGATTGCCGTCACCTAGACGGTCTTGAAGCAGCGAAGGAGTTGGCGGAGTTGGAGATTGTCTCTGGCCACTCCCGGAGGTCTTTGTGAGGGGTTTGCACATTCCCCGGTGGAGAGCCGCAAGGTAGCCTAATACATTGCTCATGTCATTGTGTTACTTTACTCGTGGTAAGTTCTAGTGGTGCTCATTGGTTGAGTTTGACATTGGTTGTCAATTAGCCACTGAACCACCGAGTATTCGTTGACACAACGGGGACTAGCGTGCCAGCAAGCACGTGAACCTCGGGATAAATTCATTGTCTCCATTGTGTTGATTAGGATTTCATTGTGACTATCACCTTCGAGTGTATTGCTATTTCTTTCGGTGATTGGCTATCTACTCTACTCGGCGGTATAACTACACTACACCCCTCTCCTTCACCTTTGTGCATTTAGTTGTGTAGTAGTAGTGTAAGTAGTTTACTTGTCCACCTAGGAGTAGTGTAACCCAACCTAGGCTAGCTTATGTGTGATCTTAGTGACTTAAGTAGAACGGTTAGAAAGGCTTGCATTTTGAGTAGGCTAGCGCGCAATTCGCTTCGCCATTTGTTGTTCTAACCCTTTGGTCAAGTGTTGTTTGTAGAAGTTTTAAATAGGTTATTCACCTCCCCTCTAGCCTCTTGGACCTATGACGTGGCCCCTGCACCAGTGCCCCTGCACCACTGCTGCTTGCGCCTCGGAGCTGTTCGGGCTGGACAAATCTGCGCTGGGAGCTACTCGGGCTAGACATCGCCTCCCAGGGAAGTGATGGGGCGCCATGCTCGAAGGAAGGGGTGCCTGTCACGACCTTCTTCGTTATGGTTGACTCTACCGCACTAGCCGCCTGCCATTAGGCTGTTCACTGTGGACGCTCAACCGTCCGAGCGTGGTTAGGCGCGTGCGTTCAGACGATTGGCCTCATCCGAACGTTCAGACGGAAGTAAGATCTTATTTTATTTTATATCATATAAATTTGTAAAATATGCTATACGTTCTGTTTGGCTGGCTAGATTGTACGACTGACTGGCTGATTGTTGTGAGAGAAAAATAATATTGAATGGTTGGCTGATGCTGGCTGGTAAGTTCAAGCGAACTAGAACAGAGAGACTAATTAAGATCTCAATACACCCAAAGAACGGTATTACAAAAAATTTAGTGGCCTCCAATAGAGAGCTATGAACTTTATTATTCCATATTTTCTATAATTTTTTTTATCACGTACTCGGCTCTCATGGCCTTTTTCTTTATAGGAAAAAAACATATTTTATTGTGATTTGTGTTAATAGATTTAGACCGTTAAGACTGACTGCACTGGGGAACGGTATGCGTTCCTCCAGTACGCATGTAGAGAAAAAAACACCGCACCGTCGAACGCTACATCACCCGCTATGGTAGCGGCCCGCCTCCCTCCCTCTCTCTGTCGCGGTGGTACGGAGGGAAACGCTATGCACGTTGCGGGGCCCGCTCGAGGAGAGAGAAGGACCGGGCCGCGCGGGCGAGCGCCGCCGCTGGGCGCGCGGGTTGAGCAGAGAGGGAGAGAACGCGGGGAGGGAGAGGCCGGCCCGGGGCTCGCCGTCACCGGATCTGCGCGGGGAGGTGGAGGCCGGCCCAGGGCTCGGCGAAGGAGGGGCTCGCCCTCGTCGTCGCGCCTGCTCGAGCGAACGGGGTCGCCGTGGGCTGCGCTCGCCGTTGCCGCCGGGTCCGCGCTCACTGGTCGCGCTGGGCGGATGGGGCGAGAGGGAGGAGGAAGGTGTGGGAATAAAAAACGAAAAAGAAATATAGAGTAGAGACATAGAGTATAGATAAGTGCGGGAGAAAGTAATATAGAGTAGAGAATCTCGATGAGCAGGACGAAATATTTTTTTAAAGAATGAATTTAGAATATGACGAGTGCGGATAGCCTATAAAAGATCTGATAGGTTAGCCGGACCTATATTTTAGGCACCTGCTCATGAAAATCACAGCGGGATAAAATAAGATACTGTCCCACTTCTACCGCTTTTGCTTGTATGGTTGATTCCCCTTCGCCTTCATATTTCTCCCCTACCCGCGTGGTGTTCGATCTTGCCAAGTTTCAGGTTCGATCTCGCTGCGGCCCCCATCCTATTTCTCTCGAATCCTTCCTTGCGATTAAGGCCTAGCTAATTTCTTTTCTTCCATTTTGCAGATCGGCGCAGTTTTGGTCGCAGCGGCGTAGTCTTTCTCCTCGATTTAGGGTTCTTCGGCCTTCTATGATCAGGAGGAGTTGCCAGATTATTTTATCAGGGAACCGAATGGTGTGATTCGTCGACTGGATTGCAGTCTGGATCTCTCTTGCATCAAATGGTTGAGCAAGGCAAGCCACGAAGCATCCCGGCGAAGGCGAAGAAATCGCCGTTCGTTGAGGTAGAGGCTGACGAGATTGGCCAGGCTAGTGGGGTGGTGTTTGCAAGGGAGGCACCGCTGGCGCCTAAGACCAACCAAGGATGCAGCGTCAGCCATAGTGATGGCGACGACGAAACACAGGAATCGGATGGGTGCGTGCAAAGACAGGGGCTAGACGAGCATGGGTGGGTGGACTTTGGTCACTCACTGCAGCTGGCGCTGTTCTCGCGACAGTGGAGCCTTGCTGAAAGTCTTGTTGATCTAGCAGATCAGCAGTCGATGCTGGATTATGGCCTGTCGATTGCCCTTGATGCCATATGGTTCTTGCAGATGAAACAGGATCTTGAGGGACTCAACAGTCTGATAGCGAAGATTGTGGCCTCAGGGGCAAAGGATTTTGCCAGAGCAATCCTCAGGACCTCGCTGCTTGCGTCATGTGTTGCAGCCTGCCAAAGCAAGGCTATCATTGTGGGTGATAGCAAGGAGATCGTCGCGGAGAGGTGACTCTGAGCTTAGATATAAATGTTTTTTATTTAGAATAGATTGATTAATACATTATCAGTGATGTGATTCCTTTTGATCTTGAAATTTAGATTGCATGATCGTCTGCGAGATTGTCCTGGTGCCGAGCATCTAAAAATAGAGGCAGGCACCAAGGTGCAGAAGTTTATGGAATGGGCTTTACAGTGTATTCATATGCATCATTGTTCTGAAGATACACATAGGTATAGATGGAACTGCAATACTCTCCAAGAGGTACAGCTTCATTTATCAGCATTTAGAACCTTCTTGGACATAGCTGGTGACAACTTAAGTGGCAAGATTTTCACTGAGGCATTTGATGCGGTCTGCTTCCCCCTTACACTCTTCTCAAGTTTATTTGAACCTGGATGGTCTTCTGGGAGTTCAGCAGTCTCCATTAAGGGCCTTTTATCATTGCTGGTGGAAGGAGGTGCTGACAATGTAAATCAGTGTTTCCTTGAAGCAGCACGCTTTGGAAGTACTGAACTTGTACGCATTCTGCTGAAGGTAATTTAAGTTGTTCTCATTAATCTTGATGTAATAATTAACATTCTGTTTTTTTAAAAAAAATACTAAATGAGCATGTTTTGCTTTTCTTTAGGAGCAATTGATTGTGGAGTCGTAACCAAAGTATTATACCCAGAGATCTAGGTTGTTTTCTTAGTTTTGTTCTTTATCTTTTATATTACTAGAGAGGCAAATGGCAAGCCATACAGTAAATTGCAATGTTTTAAATGGGCATACAGTTATGGACAATGTTTACCTGAGTATTAATTCTAGAATCAATTGCAGTTTAAGATAATATTTTAACCTATAGTCATTTCTGATGCTTGTTGCCCCCAAACTCTTTGTTTATGCCAAATATAATTACTGGATAATAACATTGATTTGCACTCTGTTGTGTAGAGTACACACTTTTCTAATTAAAGCCTTGTATTAGAATTCTATGTCGATGGAAGTTCAGTTTTAAAATTCTGCATGTCCTTTTGGTTAGGTTTTTTGGGCTTCGGTAGGATCATCTAACTAAACACACAGTAACTTCAAATTTTTGGATTACCCTTTTCCAGTGTTGTCTTTTGGTTTATTCCCAGTCAGGAAGCTCAATATGCCTTTGCTAACCTATGCTATTTGTATTAAGTCACTAACATTTGCATGTTGTTTTCCTGTTTGAGCACTTGGGCTTTTAACTACCTTTTTACATTCTAGAATTTAGAGCATGCCTTTAAAGTACTTATAAACTAGCTAAGGTGATTTGTGCTTTCCCAAGGAATGTATTGGGCGTATGTGCATGTTAAACAAAAATGTTGACTTACTAAAGTAGATTGATTTTGTGATTAGCTGTCATCAGTTATTTTAAATTTGGTCTGAAATACTGCTCTTCTTCATAAAGTAACCATATCCCTGATAGTGCAGCTATCTTGAGGAATCTACAAGTTTTATTGGCAAATTAAAAAGTCAAAGTTGTATACAAGAAAAATATAATTATTTCTTTATTCAATTATGTTTCTAATTAGACCAATGTGATCACATAAAAACAATTTTGGTACAGTGTTCGTCAAGATATAGATCACTCCTAATGTTTTCTTATCTAAATTCCAAAAAGATTGGCACCAAAGAATTGCAGAAGGGAGGGGGTGTTGAGTTTGGCTATAGGCCACTGCAAAATTATGACATTTGCATGAGCATGCACAAAACTAAAAAAATTATCCATGCCATACAAGATTGTGGCCATTTGCCAGAACATAACTTTCTCCATAGATGTAGACACTTGCTGGAAGCTTTAGTGCTTTATGCGCAGGACTAATTAAGGTTACCTGTAATAAATATAGAATCGTATCGCATTCCATTTATACTCTTTGGGATCTTAAGGAGACTATTCATGGATGGCATGGTTGGGGTATGATCATAGAGATATATTCTCCTCGTGAACCAACCTATCCTTCCTACCAGTGGCGGAGCGCAGCACCAAATCATGAGGCCGGGGGGAGAGGGGTGCGATTCTTGTTGCTACTGCTACAGAAAACAATGGCAGGCTTCCCGGCCATCGGATTGCTTGTTTCTGGGCCACCGTAGTTACAGTTCTTGCCAAAGGAATAAGACTACAAGAGACAAAGGCACTTGACCCATTCATTGTACACGCCATTCAACGCTTGGGCCGGCGGACTATTTGGAATTTTGGATGCTTGTTCATCTTCTCTGATACGTGGCAGAAGCATCTAACGACTGCAGGTACTGAGGTCACTGCACTGAGCAAGGGCGTGGGGGGAGAACCCAGTTTCACCTCCACTAAGTTTTCACCACTGCTTAGATAGGAGACTTATGAGTTGATTGGGTGCAGAGACACCTTTAGTCGTTAGCATTGTTTTTTTCTTCCAGTTTAGATGTAAATAATTGCTGAAAATCTGTCGTATTATCCTAGAAATGTCAACTAGTGACTATTGTATTGATCCTTTAAATATCTTTGAATAGCATATTTCACAAAGAACAGCATGACAATGCAACAGTAAAGTTTGCTTCCTTTATGCAGGTTGCATATCAGAATAGCTTGGCTGTGGACACCGAGTTGGCTCTAGTGTATGCCTCTCATTACTGCAAGTTCAACACGATGGAATGCCTAGTTGATGAAGGGAACGTGAGTTCTTTCCTTAACCCTCTGATAAAAGCTGCAGAGCGTGGGTGCTTGCAAGTTGTCCACTGGTTCGTTAGTCGAGGCGTCTCTGACATTGAGATGTGCCTTGCCCTGACGACTGCTGCCTCCAGCGGCCATTTCATAGTAGCCTCGTACCTGCTTGCACATATCCCTCAGCAAGTCCTTGAAGCTCTCAGCACACAAATCCTCAAAGCCGCGAGGGGCCAAGGCAGCAGTTCGCTTGATGGTGTTACCTTCCTTCTGAGATCCAACTTCCTAAGAGATGCAGCTGCAACATACGAGGCCGCAGACATCATTGCAACTGGGGCCACCAACGGCGAGCCTCCAGACCTGGTTGCCTTCCTGAAAGAACACTGGTCCCAGGATGCGTTTGCTGAAGGAGTGAGCGCTGGTGAAAAGCACTTCGTGAATGTCATGAGAGTCCTCAGGAGAGGGGCGTCCCCGATCTGCCTGGAGAACCTCCCGTCTGAGATGGTGCTCGGCATCACGTACCTGCCACTGTACCGTGAGTGCTTGAGCGCGGGTGGGCAGCTGTTGCCCCAAAGGCTGAGGGGAGAGCTGCTGGAAGCAGTGCACCGGCTCGGAGAGCCTGCTGGCGCAGAGAGCCAGGGGAAGGACCTCGTGCTGGCACTAGAGCGCCAGATACCGTCGTTCTTGATTGGATCCTGAGATGTTTCCAGGTGTAAAAGAAGCTTATGCAGGCTACCTTGCTTTAAAATTGTATGAAGCAGTGTGCAGTTGCAAACTTCCAGAGGTGGTGGAAGTAGCAATAGTTTTGGTGGGTCACATGCCTCGCTATCGTGTACAAAAGTTTTGTTTTTGTTTTGTATTTTGTATAAGAAAGAAGTTCCTTTTTTGATTGCCTATTGAAGGGGCCTCTGTTTATCCATCTATCCAATCCATGGTGTCTCACCATAAGAGGAGCCTTTTTTTGCCAGCTTAGCTCTTCCAAATATTTTCCAGGGTGCTCGCGAGACGTACTTGTGCGCTGGCGCGCGTGATGGTTGCTGTTAGTACTGTTTAGTGTGTACTGGTCTTTAGTGTTGTTATCTCTAAAGTTTGGTGGGAGCAATGTCTAGGTTCTGTTCCTCCCAAGTCGGCTGTCTGCATTTTGCAACGTCTGAACTCACGATTCCACCTCCAGACAATAATACACTCCCCTCACAAAAAACTTGGTACTGGTCAAAACGCGCACACAGAATCCTCTTGTTCTGTGCTGGGTCAAGAATTAACATCTTAAACTTTTTCAAGAAACATTGTGCTCCCCGAAGAGCCACTATACTATAAACTATGGACTCTCCCCGTTTCGAATTTTAATGTTTTGGTCTTTTTTAGATATGTTGTTTTACTATGTCGAAATTATAAGACATTTTATCTTTTCTAGATATATTGTTTTTTATGCATGACATAATATATCTCTAATTAAGTGTACAATAAAAATCTATACAGTTAGAAAAGCTAAAACATCTTATAATTTGGAGTGGAAGAAATAATAACATGTATAGAGTAATTGTTTTTGTTCCCAATCCAAAGGTTGCCTATTAACTTAACATAGACCAAACCTGACACCTATCAAGTAACACCACATAGATTTTTCACGCCACATTTGTTTAGCAACTACACGTTAAAAATATGTGATGAACTAGAATAGAAAGGAGAAGGGTGTTCCACTCATTTTTTCTTACTAACATTATCTGTAGTCAAAATCTTGTTATGAGAAAATAACAACAAAAAAGAATACCTAGGTTGAACTTTAAGATCCCCCGCTATAGGCACACGGATATGAAAAATAATAATAAAATAATGATCGTATATAGTGGTTGAGAAGATTTTAAAATTCACTAGTGTTAAAATGCCACACCAGCTCGTTGGCAGCATGTATTAGGGTTAGCACAACGACAGGAATTCTGTGGAGGTAGTAGTCGGCGCTAGAAGCCCGCCGCGGGAGGCAGGACACATGTTCAGCGAGACAGCGAGAGAAACTTGGCTACGTGTACAAGAACTAATTTTTCAACATGTTACAGATGAGCATGGCGTATAGCGATACCTCTATGGTTGTCCGAAGCAACCAGACATTAAATTTGTGAGGTACTCTCTTTAATTATAAGTCATTCTAAAAATCTTAAAGTCAACATATCTTAAGTTTGACTAAAATTATATAGAGAAATACGAAAATTTATAATACTAAATAACTATATTATAAAAATATATTTAATGAATAACTTAATTATATTTAGTTGATGTTGTAAATGTTATTATATTATTATATAAATTTGGTTAAAGTTGAAATCTAACTCTTCAAGATTCTTGAAATGACTTACAATTTGGGATAGAAGAAGAAAGTAAATTTGCTCCCAAGAGAACATGCTTTTGCTGTATATATGTACACATCTCAATACACGTGCAATGGCACAAGCAGTAGGAGTATGTACTCTCCAGAGTAAAAAAAAAAACTGCGTTCGGGATGGAGAGAGTTCTAAATAAAAAATGCTCGTCGAACGTTTCGGCAATATCCGACAACACGGAGGCGACACTGACACCGTTGGCGTACCAATGCCAGAGACGTACTTACCAGCCCGGAAGAGCTGAGCTCACGAGCACGGTCACGCGGATCCCGCAGGTAGAACTGATAGCCGCCGTCCTGAAGACCTAATAAGAGGATATCATGGTACTAAAAAGAACTAATATCTTAATATCTTCCATTTTAAGTCTACTGGAGCATCAAGTTTTTCAAAGGTTTTATGTGGGCAGCTCAAACGTCCAAGATGGGGTACGGATAGAAAGTGGGTAATGACAAAAAAAAAAAGTTAGGTTTTAGGAAGATAATTGGCTAGGTTGCTCTGGAGTTTGGATCCAATTTCTTCCTCTTTATAGAATAAATGAGAAAGATAAGACTATGGCTGAGTTGTGGGATGGAAATAATCTAAATTGTATCTTTAGAAGATCTGCTAGTGAGGTTTTATATAATTCCTTGCCAGAGATCATTGAGTTAATTTCTACCATTCAGCTTAATGAGGAGAAAGATGAGCTTATTTGGGAGTATGTACTCTTCTCGATCACCTTATAAAGTAATCAATTTTAGAGGGGTCCATTCTGTGCACATTTCTACCTTGTGGAAAATTAAACTTCCAACTAGAGTACATCTTTTCCTCTGGCTTGTAACTAATAAGAAAGTTCTAACTAGGAATAATTTGGCCAAAAGGAGGAAAGTCGATGATGCATCTTGTTTGTTCTGCACAGATTTTGAATCGGCGCACCATATTCTTTTTGACTGTGTCATAGCTGGACAATGCTGGTATATAATTTCTAGATAGAGCTATTAACTGTAGAACAGGAGAAAGTAAAGCTAATATAGGTCAGTTCTGGCTTAGTGAAAAAAAGGCATGGTTTAACAAACATTATTACTTCAGCTATTATGTGGTCTATTTGGAAACTCATCCATAGAATAAGTGGACTCTTACAGAACTGGAAAAATCTTATGCCCTCAAGAAAAGACAGATCAGTTGGAGATTGCTGCAGAGAAAATCAAGATGGCGGCGAAGGAAAATCTCTGGTTGCCATCGAAGGAGACCTGACCGTTCAAGTTGCTGATCGCCAAACTGCAGACGTCTGGGTGCCAGAAGACATGAGGGCAACTCGGAGTGCTCGAACTTCTGGTGGAGAGATCTGGATTCAGCTCTGCTGATGTAATGGGATAGTCGTTTTGGTCTCTGTTCTTCGAAAGATCGTTGTCAGTTAAGAGTAAAAAGTCGTTAAGTGTCGTTTTGTTTCAGTTATGGGAGTCTGTTTTCCCAGTGTTCGGCTGATGTCTGGGTGTGGGATTTTATCAAACTACGCTGTTTTGAACTTGGTCTTTTGACAATAGTTAAAGGGAAAAATTGAAGTAGTTTTGCCCTGGAACTCTTATCCATAAAGAAAAATAAGATGATAGGAAACTTTCGTATAATGGTAACAATAATGTACATCAATCTACAAGACTATACTACAACTCTACAAGTACGATGCCGGGTCCACGGCCTCGTTCCGGCCACCTGCCGCCGCCGGCATGAGCGCGAGCACCAGCAGCACCGCCAGCATTGCGACCGGCACGAGCAGCACCACCAGCGGCGGCGGCGGGAGCGGCGGGAGGATGAGTGGGAGCACCAGCAGCAGCACGGTGATGAGGGCGAGCAGGAGGCACGACTCCACGGAGAAGTACTTGGCGCAGAAGCCCCTCGGCGTGCTTGGGTCATCGTGCTTGTGCTGCCAGCCGCCGTGAGCAGCCCTCCCGACCGGCGCCGGCGATCTCTGCGACGACGACGGCATTCACCGCCTTTGCCGAAGCCGCTCCAAGGGCGATGCCGGCGGTGGCCTGCCTGCGCTGCCCCCGGCGACCCTCACCTGTCGGTTCGTCCTTCCCTCGCGAATGCTTGTTTCAAGCTTGAGAAAAGTGTCTTACCTCAGTTTGTGAGTGGGCAGTGAGAATGACTGAATGAGTAAAGTAGAGAGAGAGTAGTGCACAGAGCAAGGCGCAGCGCGCAGCAGACTGCAGAGCTAGCTGTTCGTTCTAATGCACGTTTCTTTGCAAAACCATGCGAAAGATGCATGCGGATCGGATGACACTTGTTCATCGTGCATGCTCGTTCCTCACATTATGGCGAAAGAAATAATAATATCTTTACTCGTCAAAAGACAAAACACCTTTTCCAACCGTTGTGAATGGACATGTAGAAACTAAATGCATGCATAAGGCAAAGTACTAATATGTAGTGCGACGCAGTAAATTAATTTGGTAATGCAAAACGATCATTGTAAAAAGGAGAAATTTTTTTCTAAACGCATGCTTATATATACACGTACGCATACTCATCCCTATAAATATATTGTGCCGTACACAAACTTTAACCCTAGCTATATGCACCTCAAAAAGACTGATGAACCGATAAATCCTGAGAATTACAAAGTCACCACAAATATCTAGACATTAATGAACATATCCTCCACACTCACCATTTATAGATCTAGAAAATATGAACACCCATACCAAATCGTCAAGGATTGAACCCGATTGAGTGATTCCATCGTAATTGTGTGTGCCCACCAATTAGTCTCCCTGCTACCTTTGTTATGTCATAACGCAGCTAGGTACATCCATATGTTCTCTTTGTGATCATCTGCATGGATAAGTTTTTGGTGTAATGATATGGTTCTGTCTCGAGGTCACTAAACCAGTACTGCTTGTAGTTTCGTTGCCATGGTAATGAAATCGGGTTTTATCAGTGTGGAAAGCTACATGCATATGGGCGCCTGGCACTGCTTGCCTTCTCCTCCAGCTCCATACTTCCTATGTATGTCATCTTAATCATCGATAAATCAACAAGAGCTGCACCTCCTAAGATTCAAACCCATGACCTATTGTTTCAAATAAAAAGCACTTACCACTACACCTCAAAGCAACTTGTGACTAAGTGATTTTTTTTTCTTTTGTATTCCCTATGTCGAATCTAGCAATAAATATTTGAGATCCTAAATGGTTCAAATGTAAAAAGTTTTAGATCTCATCGAATGCTATAACTTTTGTTTAGGTCATATCTTCATCCCACGTTATTTGGAAAATTCACAAAAAGTTGAAATTAGAGCTCTGAGAATTTCCTTGGAGACTTGAAGTTGCCAAGAAAAAATATAAATTACCTTGGCGATTCCGGATAGCACTCAAAGATATACGAATTACTTTGGCGGTTTCGAATAACACCAAAGGAAATAAACAATTACCTTGGTAGTTTGGTTAGAACATTCATTTTTTTGAGGTATATGTGCAAAACAAGGAAACTACACTTTCCTTGGTTGTTTTCTTTTGGCCCTCAAGAAAATCTTTTAGCATCAAAGTAATTCAGGATTGTGGTAGTGCAAAATATGTATATCTTAATAAATGTATGTTCTGCACAAGTCAAGGTAAATTTGGAGGCCATGTCTATGTACAAAATATTACTTAATTTATCTTCTTTTTATAAGAGGGAGTAATAATTTTGAGGAAGAAATCCAAAAGTGAGGATTAATCAGCCCCTCTAATGTGGTGAAACTTTTTATGAGTCATGTACTCCTAGCAAGTGTACAGTAATTAAGGATGGCTACAACTATTTTGTATCTGAAAAGAGCATATATAGATTGTATGCGACAAAGAAGGCGGTACTTGAGGTCATATAGATACTGAAATCTATGAGCATCTTCAACAGGTTTTCTTGAAACGACTCCTTAAATTCTTATTTAATTTGGAGAGCGACTTTAATAAAATTTACATTTCTATATATCTCCACCTTACAACTCCTCTAGCTATATCTTGTTCGATACTTTGGAGGTTCCACCGTACCTACTCTCTAATTAACTTTGGTGAGCGAATGGGAATACTTGGAGATCCGATCCAGTTGACGAATTGTTGGATATATTTTTTACGCAAAAATCTCTTATGAAAGGATGTAAAAGACTCCTAGAGTTTTGCTCTAGTGTGGGGTTGGATCATTCTATTCTGGTTCATATGATATTAGTCATCAAGCGAGAGGTATATATATAGCACTAGCAACAACGTTTTATTAATTTAATGGAATTTGGTCAAATGTTGGCATACATTTTGACGACGTACACTGTAGGGAATGTGAATATATAATAAGTATATGTGATGAGATGGTGCACCAATAATCTATGGAGTTGGGTTGGGTTGGGTTTGGTGGACCTCCGACCCCAAAGAAAAAACAACATAGCATGCCAAGAAATACTGATATATATAGCAGGTGAGGTGTCCTGCCGGTAGGTAGTCTGGTACTGATTCTCGCAGGCAGTGGTTTGCACAAAAGAAAATTCACCAGCGGTCCTCTAAGTTGGCACAAGATATCACTTAGGTCACTGAACTTTCAAAATAATATCTGTAAGTCTCTAAAATTAACAAAATGTGTCATTTAGGTCCCAAACTTTCAAAGTGATTACCGCAGGTTCCTAAACTTGGCAGAAGGTGTCATCTAGGTCCCAAATACTGTAGCAAATTTCAAAAAAAAAGGAAAAATCTAATTTGGGTACTGTAGCTATAATTATAGAATATTTCAAAAATTGTATCTTTTCCATACGATCTCGGATGAAGATAATTTTTATATAAAAAATATAGTTCTCGACGAGATCTACAACTTTTTAGTTTTGATTTTTTAAATTTGAGGTCGTTAAAACGCTTAAAAAAATAAATAAATTTTTAGCAGTATAATAATCGTGTGCAAGCGTCTATCAACAGGAAGTTTCTTATATGCTATCAAATGGAGATACTTTCTATATGAAAGTTGTAGCGCTCAAGGAGATATACAACTTTCTATTTTTGAGTTTTTTAGTTTGAAAGCATTAATATGCTAAAAAAATTAAAAAAATATAAAACCACTATGCATAAACTGAAATCGGCGGTTTATTTTTTTTTAGCATCTTAACGACCTCAAACTAAAAAACTTAAAACTAGAAAATTGTAGACCTCCTCGAGCACTACAATTTTCATATAGAAAGTAACTCCATTTGATAGCATATAACAAAGATATGATTTTTTCAAGGCGACAAGCGCTTATACGCGATTATTATACTGCTGAAAATTTATTTAATTTTTTTAAGCATTTTAACGACCTCAAATTAAAAAACTCAAAACCAAAAAGTTGTAGATATCGTCGAGAACTACAATTCTTATATAAAATTATCTTCATCTGAGATATATAATTTTTAAAATATTCTACAATTATACCTACAGTACTCAAAATTAGATTTTTCTTTTTATAAATTTTTTCCGAAATTTTCTATAGTATTTGGGACCTGGATGACACCTTGTGTCAAGTTTAGGGACCTACGATGATCACCTTGAAAGTTTGGGACCTAAATGACACACTTTGCCAAGTTTAGGGACTCACAGATATCACTTTAAAAGTTCAGAGACCTAAGTGACATCTTATGCCAATTTAAAGAACCGCTGGTGAATTTTCCTCTTAGCACAAGAGCTAGCATATCATCGTTAATTTATTCGTCGTCCGTCAACATGCATTTACAGGTCTCTATTAGAAGGAGTTTTTATAAGCGAGCAAAATTTGCAATGGATGATTATTAAGCTACGTGCTTATATATATGAAGAGCACCTTTGGATGGATATATAACCGCTCGTGGAGACCCCGCACTACGGTCGAAATAATAATCATGGTACACATGCATGCTAACGCAGTAAGCAGTGTACAGTATATGTATATATACACACGTGAGATATATAAATGGATAGGATCGGAGGGCTTTTTAGTGAACAGGAAACTCTATTCAGGCGTGCGTTTCACATGCATCAGTTGCGTGCAGCAGCGCAGGACCACACTCGAAAAGAAGAGAGCGAAAGCAAGAAAGAAAGAAGCTGTTCGAAGGAGGGAGACGATCGTGTGCAGAAGCAAATAAACATGAATATTATATATACCTCACCTGACGATCCCGGTGAGGCGAATTTGAAGGCGAGGAGAAGCGCATCTTTATCCCGCAAACAGCAAATCGATCGTACCCTGATCGTGTGTCTGTCAGCAAGTCTCGTCTTCTTCGGATTCGGACGTCGGAGACAAAAAAGAGTACTGTTGAGTACTCTTACACGTACGTTCGGCGACGAACAGTTAGCTGTTTCAGCTTCAGGAGATCATCGAAGTTGCTGCAAAACGGCGGCTACAAATAGTGGTGATCTATCTATAATATGAGCAGGGCTGAAGGAAGGAGGAGCTGAGAGAGAAGGAAGATGGGGAGGAGGCCAGCACGCAGCCGGCAGGTACACTGCATCCGGCCGGGCAGCAGATAAATACAAGTGTACACCCCGGTCGTCGTAGTCTCCCACGCAAAGGGCTGAGGTGACGGCGATGAGCCAATTTTATATGCCAACATCTTTGGGGAAAACGAGGGCGAGCATGCATGCACTCAGGTGGTTCCTCTCCCCTGGCCATGCCTATGGCCCCCCTTTTTATTTCTTCTTCTTTTACTTCCCAGCCTGCACTTCCTCCACGCAGTCACCCTCTTCACTAATCGCTACACTCATCTCTCCATATAATATTATATACTTACTGGAGTATTAATGATGATGAAATATACCTGCCTCCTAATTCAAGTTTCACCCTTTACAAAATACTAACTCTGTCCCTAAAAGAATGAAAAATCTCGCTTTCCAAATAATCAAAGATTCATTAATTTAACTAACTTTATAAGGATATTATCTACATTTGAATATCCAATTAGATTTATTACAAAAATATATTTTATAACATATTTATTATACATATAGACCTCAATATATTTTCATCTATATTTAGTTAAAATCAAGAACTTTTGAGTACTCTTCGAGATACACGAGGGTCATTCTTTTAGAGATAGAGAAAGTAATATCTATACACATAAACCTTGAGAAAAATCATTTCTAAAAAAGAAGATGTTTTCCTCTTTCTTTCCACTACGCCAACTCGAACCATCTTATGGCTCCAGTCCTATTATATATATGTAAATGTAAAGTAAACTTTTTGCCAAGGATCAATTTGCAAGTTTCTTTTTAACAAACTAACTACACCAATGCACTTCCCATGGCGGTCCCACATACAATAATACAAGGAAGGAACACGTAGTGCCAGTGCTGGCTCGGCCATCCATTTATTTATTTCGCGCTTTTGTCTTATCGTGTCCCAGTTCATGCATGTCGCGCCTAAACCCTTTGACGCTGGCCTTGTTGCCACTAATTATTGAGGCTAATTAAGCTTATACCTTGTCGGGGCGTACAGCGGGAGAACTTCCGCTCTCTACGCGAAGGCTGAAAACCACCAGAATCGTTGAAAAATAAGCGGTTTTAAGGTTTAGCAGAGCCTTCTAGTCTGTTATTTTGGCTGAAAAATAAACGCTGATTTCGCTCGTGCTGATTTGTTATAAGAAAAAAAATACTGTTTCGTGACTAAAAATAAATCCTAATTGGTCAAAAGAACAAACTATTCGTGGGCGCTTGCCTGCTTGATTCCTCCGCTGGACCTGACCTGATCGACCTGACCTTGTCTCCTGACCAGCAAGAGGAGGAACCGAGGAAGAACAGTGGCAGAACTGCATATGGATTTTTCTTTATTTCTCGTCCTGCACGGCAGGCAGGTTCGGCCTGGGCAAACTGCGGTACCAAATTAACAGGTGTTGCCTCAAGATGGTAGTAGCCAGCCTATAAGTCCTTCACAAAAACATTTCGCTCAATTTAGTCTTGAAAAAAGAGTGTGTACAGTACAACATAAATATATATATATATATATATATATATATATATATATATATATATATATATATATATATATATATATATATACATGAGTCTGTTTGCTTCAACGTATCGGTCTGAATTAGCCCAATTTTTCAGAGATATAGAATAATGTTTTGCTCTCACAAGAAATATGTCCTACAAATCAGGCACAACTGCAAAGTCATCCCCAAATAAGTGGTTTACATTATATTGATTGATTCCGTAATAAATTTAATATGCGTAGAGGCTGCATGTATCAGCTTGTTCTTTTGACCAATCAGCGCTTATTTTCAGCTACGAAACATTATTTTTCTCTCATAACAAATCAGCACGAGCGAAATCAGCGTTTATTTTTCAGCCCAAAAGAACAGGCTATATACTTTAGATAATAACGAGGATTGGTTCCCATTTGAAGAGGAAAATGAAAAAAAAAAGAATACTTGCAAGGGTGGCACATGTCTACTTTGTTAATGTCAGCCTGACTAATACTCCCATCTAGCTACCACATTTGTAGGATCACTGGCTGGCCTAGAAAGGGGGGTTGAATAGGCCTGTAAAATTTCTTCGCAAACGGAGATCAAACACAGGCGCGGCAGTGCCGGCCTATAGAGCGGCACTGCTGCTCCTAGAGCGGCAGTGCTGGACCTCGCAGAACAGAAACTACACAGTTCAAAATTTAACTAATGAAATTTAGATCTAGTAATTTACTGAGATTACCTGAGTTGTGTAGAGCCTAGAGCACAACTTCTTCACAGCTAGAATACCACCACAAAGTAGATCGGAGCCAAACCCTAAAAATCAAGGAACTACAACAAGTAGAGAGCAAGTGAACCAAATCAAGTGACACAAGATTTATCCCGTGGTTCAGCTCGCCACAAAGGTTTGCCTACTCCACGTTGTTGAGGCTCCACAAAGGAAACTTGGGTTCACAACTCCCAATCCTCGTTTTGAAGTCAAGGAAGTTAATCCTTGAAAAGAGGGGTGATTTCACTAGCTTGTAAGGGTGGTTACAAACCTCTCGGGGCTGCCACAAGATTGGCAAGCTCTCCACGTGACGCTCTAGCCGGATAGGAGCAAGCTCCAAGAGTAACAAATGCAAACCACCGGCCTGAACGCGAACCAAGTGCTTGGAGAAGATGAAGATCACAGCGAGAAGCTTGTTCTTGCTCAAGATGAGCTCACACTCTTCAAGATTTGAGTTGGATTCCAAAATGGGAGGAGTGGAGAGCTTTGGGAGTGAGAGAGAGAGCAAGAGAGAGCCTTCTCTGGTTCTGGAATCGTGCAAATGGCCGAGATGACCGTTGGGGGCGACGGGGAGGTGATTTTGAATCACCCCTGAGTCTAACGGTCAGAATAAGTCGCGGCAGTGCCGGGCCCCGGCAGTGCCGCGCCTAAGGCCGGCAGTGCCGCGCTGCCAAAACAGATCAGAATGATATGGAATTTTGTGGCTGGTTTTGGCAGTGGAAATTAGGATGTTTGGTGTGAATATTTGCACTTGGTCACACTTTCAAACCTGTCTTTTGCATCCCCCTTAATAGTACGGCTTTTCCTATACTCAAATTCAGAATAAAAACGAATTTAAACCTCCTTTGAGCCGGATGCCGCATCCATAAGTTGTTAGGGGTCCACCTGCATAAGAATACATCCTCCTAATATCCTTGCCTGTCCATCATCTCAATAAACCACATTAGTCTTCTAATCGCATGGTCATTATCACCAAAACCCACATTAGGCCTTGATTGCACTTACAATCTCCCCCTTTTTGGTGATTGATGACAATCCAATTAGAGAGATAAAGGATAATATACAATAAGGTTTAAATGAGATTTTGAATGTAGAGTCTCCCCTTGAATATGTGAATGGAGTTTGAATTTCCAACTTAGCATGAAAGGCTAAGTTTCACATACTAGAGTGAAATGGGGTCTCCCTCTACATCCATGGTCTCTGTGGGGTGCTGCACACAGTGTCAAGTAGATAATCGTGATGCAAATGACATGTGAGACAATCAGAGTGAGCATCTGCCTTCAGATAGGGCGGCACTGCCGCTCTGGGGCCGGCACTGCCGCTCCAGGACGCGGCACTGCCGCGCTGCCTGAAGACAGAGACTTCGCGGAAGCAAAGCACCTACACAGATCATATATAAAATAGAACTAGTTTACGTACAAACAAAGGCTGGTTCTTAAATAAAGTACTTAGGTTCACATTCGAATAAAAATAGAGTGCATAAAAGTACTTATTACAAACCAAAAGAGTTTGAGAAACACTCTAAACTCTACAACATAGCTCTCACAAGATCTAAAACAATAAGCTCACAAGCTAGAGCACAGTGAAAATGATGAAAAATAGTTGTACCCCTCTCTAATCCCCTTTTCCCTCTTTGGCACCAAGCACCAAAAAGGAAGAAAAGAGAGAAAAGGGAAGCACAACTACTCGTCATCATCGTCACCAGCCTCCTCCTCCTCGTCCTCGTCGTCGTCGTCGGAGATGATCGCACGGCCCTGGCGGTGAGTAGTGGCGGTGAAGCGAACACCGCGGCGAGTCGACGTGCCGGGACGGTCCTCCTCCTCCTCGCGTGCTAGCTAGTCCCAATCAACGTCCTCGACGTCGGAACCGGACATCTCGCTGAACTCTGGAGGTGGAGTAGGAGGGCTAATCTGTCGCAGCCCCAAATGATCACGAATCTCCCGGTTCTCCATGCGGGCCTTGTATGCGGACTCAGAAGCATGCATACAAGCCCCAAAAATCCTCTATAGCATACGGGAGAGACGGCTCTTCTTCCTGGGCTGCCTGTGTGAGCCAGAGCGGGAGGAACTGGGTATGTCAGTCGACGGGACAGCACTGCCTGCTGGAGGAGCGAGTGGCTGCCCTGCTCTCACCTCCTGCAGTGTGGTGAGTCTTGTCCACCCGGAACGGCTCATGGGACGCATCCTTCTTGAATATGATGCCAGACACACGCTCAATCAAAAACATAATGTAAGGTGCATATGGGAGTGCCTTCCTCGCATCCTCAGAAGTGATGATCAACTCACGCCACATGAAGCGAGAAACTGAAAACCACGGACTCCCTGCCTGTGTCCTGGCAAGCATGTTCCTGGCTGTCCCATAGAGGTTGGAAGCTGAACCAACCTTGGGATGAAGAGTCTGGCGAAACAAGTTATTCAAGACATAGTATCGACTCTTCAGCCCCTTCACCAACCCATCGGCCTGACTGGGGACATCATACAAGTGAGCCAACTCATCATCAGTGAGGGCCCTCTCATCATGAAGATCATAAGCTGTCCTGTCCCACTCACCAAAACTGAGGATACGAGCAAAAGTAGTGTAATCCACTCAGTAGTGATGAACATCAGCCATCCAGTGCAACTCATCGTCCTCTCTGTCGAAGTAGCAGGTGGTTAGGAACTGATATAGAATTTCTATGTTCCAATCACACCTGAAACCCATTAAGTCATATATACCTCTCTTCTTGCAAAAAGCGATGACTTGGTTGCGCACTCTGTCATTCTTTGCTGCCAAGTGCTCCCAATCAATGTATCTCATCGTAACAATCTTGGGCTTCTTGGTGGCATGGAGAACGGACTCATAGAAGTCCGACTGGAAAGCGGACCAAAACCTGTAATCGAGCTCCTCATCCCTACGCCTCGCATAGGGATTAACTCGCCTTTGCTCTTGCACTGCCCTGAACTGATTTGCGTAGTCATACTTGTGCTTCTGCCTGTTCTCATTTGGAGGACGCACGAAGTGCTCATGCTCATCCCACTCCATGTATGCTCCATCGAACATGGTGAGATCATCAGACGTATCAGGGCATGCATCATCTGGTATGGTCCTGCCTGCCTGCTCAGCCAAATCAGCATCTCTCATGGTTTGCCTCTGAGATCTGCTTGCAGCCTCTCTTCCCCCACGCCTTACTGCCTGCTTGGTCTGTGGAGGGCGCGGGTTGCTCGGCCCAGCCCCTCCACCAAAACCACTGCCTCTATCCGCCATCTATGCACAAATGAAAAAGATACGTGTAAATAATAGAAGAAATGAGTGCTGAGCCAACCTGTGAGATGAAAATAGCAAACCCATGGTGTCAATCGTTGAGGCAAAAACTGGATGGCAAGGGCTCACAGCACAGGGCCCGGCACTGCCGCGCCTAAGCCCGGCACTGCCGCGCCTGCGCAGTGAGGCCCCTCTGCCTCCAATCTTCCTCAACGATGGAAACTACGGATCGGCTGATTTCATTCCATGGATTCGACTCCAAACCCATTAAACAACCCATAGCAACACTTTTCTCCAACAAGAAACTTCACATTGCATAGATCGGGATAAAACTTGCTTAGGGTTTGAACTTCACCTTGAAGAATGGAAGGAGAGGGAAGATGCAGCGCCAACAGGGCCTTGGATGCCGCTTCAACAGGGCCTTGGAGACCGGCAAGGAGAGGAGGAAGAAGCCTCCACGCTGCCGGACTGCAGGGCCAAGGGGAGCACTCGCGGCAGGGAGGGGCGGCGGTGCCGGGCAGAGGCGTCGTCGCCTTCTCTCGGTGCGTTTGAAAGAGAGAGAGGGACCAAGAGAATAGAGAGAGGGGGAAACAGGTCTCGGGTCAGGAAAAGACTTAGAGAGAGTGCCCAACCGTTCTGACTAAGGTGGCCCACGGGCCGCCAAACTGGCGAGGCGCGGCACTGCCGGGAATAGACCCAGCACTGCCGGGGCGCGGCACTGCCGCTGTATAGCGCGGCACTGCCGGCCTGCCTTCCAGCAGAGATCCTAAACCTAATCTGGTCTACACCTAGGTCATGGTTACAGGATAATATTCATGCAATCACTTGGTCAGAGAAAGTAAGAAACAAAAGCAGTGACCAAGATTGCATAACCACACATTCGAAGAGGTTTTGAAAGACATAAAAGAACTTTTCAAATGTTTTTCCAACCAACCTAGCTTAATCAAACAGTCATGTACTAGGTTTCAAACCACGTTTCTTGAATCAAGGATATTTATTCACTACGCAAAGCGCAAAACCTTGACTCATCAAGAGGCTTAGTGAAGATATCGGCTAGTTGCTTTTTGGTGCTCTCATGGCATATTTTGATATCTCCTTTGGTTTCGTGGTCTCTCAAGAAGTGATGTCGGATGTCAATGTGCTTGGTTCTTGAGTGTCTTACAGGATTGTTTGCAAGCTTTATGGCACTTTCATTGTCACACAATAATAGAATTTTGGTAAAGTGACATCCGAAATCACGAAGGGTTTGCCTCATCCAAAGTAGTTGCGCACAACATGCACCGGCTGCAACATACTCGGTCTCGGCGGTTGAAAGGGCTACACAATTTTGCTTCTTAGAACTCCAAGACACTAGGGACCGTCCAAGGAATTGACACGTCCCCGAAGTGCTTTTTCGATCTACTTTGCGACCGGCGTAATCGGAATCCGAATACCCAAGCAAATCAAACTTAGAGCCCTTAGGATACCACAAGCCAAGGTTTAGAGTGTGTACTAAGTATCTCAAGATTCTTTTAACGGCCATCAAATGGCACTCTTTCGGGTTAGCTTGAAATCTAGCACACATGCACACGCTAAGCATAATATCGGGCCTAGATGCGCACAAATAGAGTAGAGAGCCGATCATGGAGCGATATACCTTGATGTCCACAGCTTTCCCTTCTTCATCAAGATCAAGATGTCCGTTGACTGGCATGGGAGTCTTGATATGCTTTGCATTTGCCATATCAAACTTCTTGAGCATGTCATGGGCATACTTGGTTTGGCTTATGAAAGTTCCTCCCTTCAATTGCTTGACTTGAAACCCAAGGAAGAACTTGAGCTCACCCATCATGGACATCTGAAATCTCTTAGTCATTGTCCTACTAAATTGCTCACAAAACACATTGCTAGTACTACCAAATATTATGTCATCGACATATATTTGGCACACAAATAAATCTTTACCAACTTTGTGAGTGAAAAGAGTAGGATCAGCTTTGCCTATTTCAAAGCCTTATTTGAGCAAGAAATCCTTAAGGCATTCATACCATGCTCCTTGGAGCTTGCTTAAGCCCATAGAGCGTCTTATGGAGTTTGTAGACATGGTCGGGGAACTTGGGATCTTCGAAACCCGATGGCTGCTCCACATATACCAACTCTTGTATTGGGCCATTGAGAAATGTACTCTTCACATCCATTTGATATAGCTTGAAGTTGTGATGGGTAGCATAGGCTAGAAGCATTCGGATTGCTTCTAGTCTTGCTACCGGTGCATATGTTTCTTCAAAGTCCAGGCCCTCTACTTGAGTGAAACCTTGAGCCACCAATCTTGCCTTGTTCCTTGTCACCATGGCATCTTCATCTTGCTTATTTCTGAAAACCCACTTGGTGCCAATGATATTGGTGTTGGGTCTTTCAACAAGAGTCCACACTTGATTTCTCTCGAAGTTGTTCAACTCTTCTTGCATGGCTAGCACCCAATCCGGATCACCAAGTGCATCTTCTACCTTGAGAGGTTCCAAAGAGGAGACAAAAGAGTAAAATTGACAAAAATTTCCTAAATGTGAACGAGTGGTTACCCCCCTTCGAAGACTCCCAAGGATATTATCAACGGGATGATCCCGTTGAATTGTTTGTCGTAGCCTTGGATGATCAATGGATTCTTGTTCTTCTTCTTCTGGCCAAGCATCTTCATCTACTTCAAGAACAGGTGCCAGATCTTCCCTTGGAGACGGTGTCCTCCCAGCTGTTGCAGGAGTAGATGGCTCTGCTGCCTGGGGGAGCGGCACTGCCGGGCCTAAGGCCGGCACTGCCGGGATACCTTCAGCAGCAGGCCCTGCAGTAGCTTTCTCTTGAGGATGTTCCACCTCTGGTGCCTTGTCTTCTTGTGGTCTAATATCACCAATGGCTACTTGCTTGATTGCTTCACATGGTGGATCCTCCTTTCCTACAACACTTTCATCAATTTTCTCTACTTGAGAGCCATTAGATTCATCAAATGTCACATCTACCGCTATTTCAACACGGCCATTGGTCTTGTTGAAGACACAATAGGCATGCTCATTTGATCCATAATCAAGTAAGAAACCCTCATCAACTTTAGGTGCAAACTTAGATATTTTGGGCCTTTTGTTAAGTATGAAACACTTGCACCCAAACACTTAAAATAAGACACCTTTGGTTTGTTATCGGTGAGCAGTTCATATGAGGTTTTCTTCAGCTTCTTGTGTAGGTAGAGACGGTTGATGGCATGGCAAGCGGTGTTGACGGCGTCACTCCAAAAGAGATCCGGCGTCTTGTACTCATCAAGCATTGTTCTTGCCATGTCGATGAGAGTTCGGTTCTTCCTCTCTACTACACCATTTTATTGAGGGGTATATGGAACTGAAAACTCATGCTTGATGCCCTCTTCTTCAAGAAACTTGTCAACTTGGGTGTTCCAGAATTCGGTCCCATTATCACTTCTCACTTTCTTGATGGGAAGCTCGAATTCCTTTTGTGCTCTTCTAATGAAGGTCTTCACCTTATCTAGTACCTGACACTTATCAAACAAGAAAAATATCCAAGTGAAACGGGAATAATCATCAACAATAACAAGTCCATATTTGTTACCCCCGATGCTCAAGTAGGCCACCGGTCCAAAGAGATCCATGTGAATCAACTCCAATGGCTTGGTGGTAGTCACGATGCTCTTTGGTGGGTGAGGTGCTCCTACTTGCTTTCCGGCTTGGCATGCACCGCATATCCTATCTTTCTCAAAGTGAACATTCGTTAGTCCAAGAATGTGGTTATCTTTTAGAAGTTTGGCCAAGTTCCTCATCCCAACATGAGCTAGCCGGTGATGCCATAACCAGCCCATACTAGATTTTGCCACTAAACAAGTCTCAAGGTTAGCTTTACTTTTGTTGAAGTCAACTAGGTAAAGCTTTCCTTTCAAACGACCCATAAAAGCAATAGAGGAATCCTTCCTTCTAGTGACTTCCACACCCTTATCCGTAAAGAGACAATTGTAGCCCATCTCACATAATTGTGATACGGACAACAAGTTATAACTCAACGAATCAACATGTAAAACATTAGTAATTGAATGCTCATGAGTTATAGCAACTTTACCAAGACCGATTACTCCCCCTTTCGAGTTGTCTCCAAAGACAATATTCTCACTAGGGTTCTCAATAGGGGAGTATGAGCTGAACATACTCTTCTCTCCGGTCATATGATTTGTACATCCACTGTCAAGCACCCAACTTGATCCACCGGAGGAGTATGCCTGCAAAACAATTTAGTTCCTTGTTTCAGGTCTCCATGTAACATTGGGGCCTTGCATGTTAGTCACAAGTATTTTAGGAACCCAAATTGCTCTCCCAACAACCATGCTGGCCTCTTGACCAACAATCTTGGTGACAACTTTACCACGGTTGTTGCACCTCAACACATAGCAAGATTCCAAACTTGCACGAGTGACACTTGGCTTTGGTTGATGCACAAATTTGTTTTTGGTCACCCATATTGATTCTTGAGGCTTCTGGACAACCTGCTTCTGCTAGGGCACCTTCTGGACATGTGCCTTGGTATGATCAGGTTTCAGATTGGTGGCCTTTCCTTTCTTGGGGCGCGGCACTGCCGCTCTGGGCCCGGCACTGCCGTGATCCGACACTGCCGTGGTCTGTGCAGGCCGAACTGTACCAATCTGCTCCTTTCTCTGAAACCTGACACATTCCACACCATTTTTCATATATCTTCCATTGGTCTTGCCCCCAGCAACATGGCCTAAGCCACTCTTGATGTGAGGATGCCTTCTATCCTTGTATTGCACCTTTGGTTGCTCCTTAACCATTCCTTTACCTTTTTGTGCCTGAGAGCTCATGTTCTTACCAGCAGCAAGAACATTCAGCCTTGCCACTTCCTTTTTCATGGCTTCCAAGTTTGCAAGGTTAGTACCATATGCATTTAAATTAAGTTTGGTGCATTGTTCACATGTTGGACTAGTGGAAGAGCTAGATGCACTCTTGCTTTCGATAAGGAGTGAGTTACTATCAGCAAGAAGCTTATGTTGATCCTCAAGTTTATTGTGCTTTTTCAACAATGCATTATATCTTTGATTTAGATCAACATTAACCTTCTTAGTGATAGTATGGGCTTTTTACTCTTTGGCCAAGGCCTCGTGCAAAGAGTCCACCTCACTACTTTTCAAAGCAAGAGCTTCCTCACTAGCAATGTAGAGATCTTCTTGCTTAATAAGAGTTTTCTCTCTAGATGCTAGCTCAGCTTGTGTGCTCTCTAGTTCTTCCATTAGCCTAGCAATGAACATTTTAGTTTTGTTATCCAAGTTCTTAGTTAGTTGATCAATTTCTTCATCACTAGATTCATCATCACTAGCATAATCACTTGTATCACTACTAGAGATGTCACTAGGAGAAAGGGTTTTGGACTTGGATTCGGATTTTACCTTCTCACCCTTTGCCATGAGACAAATGTGAGGGGAGCAATCATCATCATCATCGGACAAGTTGTTGAATAGCTTTGGTGTTGAGGATAAAGCTTGTATGGCAACGGTTGCAATCTTGCTGTCCTCATCACTTGAGCTGTCCACGGTTGAGTCCCATTCATGTCCAATGTGAGCTTCTCCCACATCTCTCTTGTATCTTCTCTTGCTACCTTCTTTGTGGTATTTATTGTCTTGCCTCTTGTCCTTCTTCTCATGGGGACAATCGGCTATGAAATGCTCCGTGCTACCACAATTATAGCATGTTCTCTTTTTCTTGTTGGGGAATGTTCTCTTCACCAACTTGTAGCCATTGCTTTTGATCCCCTTGCGAAACCTTCTCATGAACAAAGCAAAATCATCAATATGTTCTTGTTGCTGCTCACTTTCGCTTTCTTCTTCACTTGATGATGATGTTGTTGGCACTTCTTCCTTCACTATCTTGGCTGTCCATGACTTGAACGAAGCACCTTGCTTGCTGTCCTTTTGATTGCTTGATGTAGATGGCTTGCTTGCTGCGGGTTGCATGCTTCTTTTTCTTGCCTTGAGTGCTACATCTTTGATCTTCATGTCCTCAAGCTTGGTTTGCAGCTCTCCAAGCCTTTGCCTCTCAAGTGTTTTCTCTCTATGCATGTCATGTGTCAAAAACCTTCCAAGAACATCACTTGGGGTGAATTGCTTAAATCTTTTCTTCTCTCTAATCAAGGTCACAAGGGTGTCATTTTTTGGTGTGAAAGCTTCCAACATAACCCTCACAACCTTGTGATCATTCACCTCGGTGCCACCAAGACTTCTAATCTTGCCAGCAATGACCATCAACCTATCAAACATTTCTTGTGGCCCTTCTCCTTCATGGATTGCAAATCGGTTGAGCTTGGCCATCAATATCTCTATCTTGGACTTCCTCACCTTGTCAACACCCTCATGTGCCATGTGCAAGGTATCCCAAATCTCCTTGGCCACTTCCATACCCATCACCTTGTTGTACTCATCTCCATCCAAGGCACTAAGTAAAGCACTAGTGGCTTGGGCATTGAGATGAATGTTGCGGAACTCAGCTTGTGTGGGCTTCTTTGGGTCAACCGGTGCCTCCAAGCCATGATGCACAATCTCCCAAATCCCGGGATGAAGACCTACAAGATAAGTTTTCATCAAGTGCTTCCACTTGGCAAAGTTGGTCCCATCGAAATGAGGCAACTTTCGCGCGGGCACATTGATGACACGTCTTGTGTCAAGATTAGATAAAGATGAATAATCAAAGGATACGGCTGCATAGTCGGTGTAGCCGCTGCTCTTCTTACTCTTGCTGTTCTTGGATGCTTGATAGGTGCTATCATCATCTCCATCTTTGGTGCTACTTGAGTCATCATCACTTGAAGCTATTTTCTTCTTCTTTTCTTCCTTCTTTTTCTTCTCTTCTTCGTTTCTCTTCTTTTCTTCTGTTCTCAGCCTTCTTTCTTCTCTTCTCTTTAGCTTCTCTTCCTTTCTTCTCAGCTCTTCCTTTTCTTTTCTTCTTTCCTCTCTTCTAGCTTCTTTTGCTTCTCTTTTCAATCTTCTTTCTTCTTTCTTTCTTGCTCTTTCTCCTTCGGAGATCTCAGCTGTAGGTGGCAGCGTGGATTGACTTGCCGTCGACATACTGTCACTGCTGCTGCTGCTCTCCGTGGTGTGAAGATCAACATCACGAGCCGTGCTCGCCTCCGCTTCACTACTTTGGCCATACCTCACGCGGTTAAGCACAAGACTGAGGTACCAGGCTCTGATACCACTTGTAGGATCACTGGCTGGCCTAGAAGGGAGGTTGAATAGGCCTGCAAAATTTCTTCGCAAACGGAGATCAAACACAGGCGCGGCAGTGCCGGCCTGTAGAGCGGCACTGCCGGGGTGCCCGGCACTTCTGCTCCTAGAGCAGCAGTGCTGGACCTCGCAGAGCAGAAACTACACAGTTTAAAATTTAACCAACGAAATTTAGATCTAGTACTTTACTGAGATTCCCTGGGTTGTGTAGAGCCTAGAGCACAATTTCTTCATAGCTAGAACACCACCACAAAGTAGATCGGAGCCAAACCCTAACCCTAGAAATCAAGGAACTACAACAAGTAGAGAGCAAGTGACACAAGATTTATCCCGTGGTTCAGCTCGCCACAAAGGCTTGCCTACTCCACGTTGTTGAGGCTCCACAAAGGAAACTTGGGTTCACAACTCCCAATCCTCGTTTTCAAGTCAAGGAAGTTAATCCTTCAAAAGAGGGGTGATTTCACTAGCTTGTGAGGGTGGTTACAAACCTCCCGGGGCTGCCACAAGATTGGTAAGCTCTTCACGCGACGCTCTAGCCGGATAGGAGTAAGCTCCAAGAGTAACAAATGCAAACCACCGGCTTGAACGCGAACCAAGTGCTTGGAGAAGATGAAGATCGCAGCGAGAAGCTTGTTCTTGCTCAAGATGAGCTCACACTCTTCAAGATTTGAGTTGGATTTCAAAATGGGAGTAATGGAGAGCTTTGGGAGTGAGAGAGAGAGAGCAAGAGAGAGCCTTCTCTGGTTCTGGAATCGTGCAAATGGCCGAGATGACCGTTGGGGGCGACGGGGAGGTGATTTTGAATCACCCTCGAGTCTAACGGTCAGAATAAGTCGCGGCAGTGCCGGGCCAGAGGCCGGCAGTGCCGGGCCCCGGCAGTGCCGCGCCTAAGGCCGGTAGTGCCGCGCTGCCAAAACAGATCAGAATGATATGAAATTTTATGGCTGGTATTGGCAGTGGAAATTAGGATGTTTGGTGTGAATATTTGCACTTGGTCACACTTTCAAACCTGTCTTTTGCATCCCCCTTAATAGTATGGCTTTTCCTATACTCAAATTCAGAATAAAAACGAATTTAAACCTCCTTTGAGCCGGATGCCGCATCCATAAGTTGTTAGGGGTCCACCTGCATAAGAATACATCCTCCTAATACCCTTGCCTGTCCATCATCTCAATAAACCACATTAGTCTTCTAATCGCGTGGTCATTATCACCAAAACCCACATTAGGGTTTGATTGCACTTACAACATTCCATATACCTTTTACATAAGTTTTGATAGCAACTTGGACAAAGTTAGAAGGCCTTTAATTTTATGGTAGGATAAGGATGAAAACGGTCAGAAAACTTCTCAGCCATTTTCTACTTTTACATTTGAATATGAAAACGCAAATATGGTAAAGCCGGACAAGAAAACGAACCCGAACTTATGGAATATCGAGAATTTCAAAAACAAACTAATTCGAACGAAATTATGTCAAACGCGATCGATATCCAAAATTCAATATGAAATATTGACCCACAATGCATAACAATTAATAAGTGTCACCGTGGCAAATTTCGAGTGTAAGAGAGTAGACTTATTAATTTGGTTTCTTTAACCAGAGAAAAAAAAGAAAAAGAAAGAAGAGGAAAATTTGAGATGCAAACGGTACTGGACTAGAAATGATAGCAACAACGCTCGACCCATATCTCTCTCTCTCTCTCTCTCTTGGTTGGCCAAGTCACATATAATACAACAATAGTGTCGCATGAAGTCATATGTAGGCATGCAGGCATGTAACACTGTGAGAGGTGATTAGTCCCACCTTGATGACTCAGAGAAGCGCGATAGAGGTGAGATGCCTATATAATGCGGCATGGGCATCAGTGCTCCATACTTTCGTTTGACTAGTTGTCTGGACACTAATGATTGGTAACTAAATTCGGTTTAAACCGAATTTTGAATTCGGGATATCCTAAATTAAAAGTAGAAAAGTAAAAAAGGTCGAAAACGGACAGAGAATGTCTAAACAGTTTTCTACTTTTATATTTGAAATACAATAAAGTCAGACATAAAAATGTAAATGTAATTGGATAAAATATAGAAAAACGATGCGGTTTGGCTTGGGATATTTCTGTTTCGTTTTCATCCTAGCTTATGTAGGGTGGTGGCACTAGAAATAGTACCACTTTGTCAAATTGACCAAAATCGCAAGTGAAAAAAATGGGGCTAGGTATCAAGGATATTTAGGATGCTAACATAAGTCTGTTATGTACGCGGTTGGTTAGTTGTGCTGGTCCCAAATTTCTATATTTCCCTTGCGTTGTCAAATGTCAATAGAAATGGGATTTGCCTCTTAACATAGAGAGAACAAGGTTTCGAAGAGCTTGTTTGTTGGGGCTTCTTGATCTCATCTTTTGGATCTTTCAAAAGTCAACAAGGTCCCGGAAGCCGGAAGCCAGAAGCTCACTATAAAGAGTTTCTGGGATTTTGGTTTATAGGAGTTGTTTGGCTTTAAAAAGTCCAAAAGCTAGCAGTATAAAAATAGCCAAAAGTCCAAACAAACTGAGAGGATAATAACAATGCCAGTTGCCAAAGCTAAACATTACCATCACGATTACGGAGGAACCTCATCCGGGCTACATATCTATATCTATACCTAATAAAAAAACAAAGTTTCTCCTCTATTTTTTGGTCCGGCCTCTTTCTAACTAATTATGTGCATGATTTTATAAGTAACGGGAGCGGTGGTTATGCTAAAAACAAATAGAACAGGACTCCAGCCCAGTGTGCCGTCGTTTCCTGAGTCCTGGTCCTCTTCTGTCTTCAAGACTCCATCGGAAATACAGTCCATAACAGGCAGAGACAGAGTCCGCCCTGTTTTTGATGCAATGAATTTAAGAGTACTAGTTCTCCAAGCCACAACGCGAGCACAGGTGTGCCACGGCAGAAAAAAAAGTGTGCGCCACGTGTACCAATCCTAAAAATCCACATAACCTAAAAATCCCAACCAATTAAAATTTTTCATTTATTTATTATGAAAACCCATTTTTTTCAAACATATATGTTTCATTATGAATTTGGTAAATAAAGGAGTATAGCTTGCATTTTAATTCCATTCACATAGAATAATAGCTTATGCATCACAATTAGGATTTATTGCAATTTTTGTTTGTATTTACTCAATATTTAAAAAGGGTAATATATGTATATAAATACACTTAAGTGAAAATAGAAAAGGAAAAAGAAAAGAGAAGAGAGAAAGAATGGAAGCCAGCCTGTCGGCCCACGTTGCGGCCCGGCAACGCGCGCGCGACCGGCACACACGCGCTCGCGCTCGCTGCCAACCCAGGTCCGCATGTCAGCCGCCTTCCCCTTACACTGTTTCTCTTCCACACGAAGACGACGCCACCGGGTCACGCAAATGGCGTGACCGACAACGCCACGCATGGCAGAGCCCTGACCCCGCTGTCCCCCTCCTGTCCCCACCTTTCTTGGCCGCCAAGCGAACCCGCGCTCATCCGGAGCCCTAGATCCACTCGAGCCACGGCCCTTCGATCGGTCGAGCGCGATCAGGACCGTTCGCCATTGGAGCTGGCCAAGCTCGCCTATAAAAAGGAGCTCACCCCGAAGCCCTACCCTCATTTCCTCTCGCCGCCACCGCGGCACAGACCGGCACACTGCACCACACCGAGAGAGAGAGCGTAGGAGAAAGGCGGAGCAGAGGAGGAGGAGCTGCCGGAGCGTTGCCGCCGCGGAGCGCGCCGAGCCGGACACGGAGGAGAAGCCGGAGCCCCGTCGCGGTTCGGCACGGCACTGCGTACGCTCTGCACGGCTCCGACTCGCCACTGCATCGCCATCCTAGCTTCACCGACACCACGGTGAGCCACCGCACGCCATGTCCGAACCTCGCCCTGCTTTTGCCATGGTGTTCCACCCATGGGACGCGCAGGCACGAGCCTTTACCGGCTCAGGAAGATCACCTGCACCATGCACTCATGCGACCGGCCGAAACCCCCGGACAACAAGCTTGGTAGACCAAGAACGCAGCACGACGCGTTCTCGGCGGAGCGCGCTCACCACCGATGCATTCCGATGCCGAATCACCCGTTCCGAGCAATCCGACTAGCACCCGTATAGGTTAGAGCGTCGTGGAGCACTGCCACGACCCCTTGAGCTAGCTACGCGGATCTAAACGCTAGAGGAAGCCTCGTCCGCAGTGCGCCGCGACCTCGCCGGAGCGCCGCCGCGGACCGGAGCCAAAAGGAGGCCTTGCCCTGTCACTAGTTCACCACTAAGCGGACGTATGCCCGTTTAGTCACGCCAATTTGACTGAACCACGTCCGGTTATGCCAAAACGAGACCGTAATCACCTTGCCGTCGTCAGCCGCCGCCGGCGACACGCCGCCGCCACAACCGAGCACCTTGGGAATCTCGGTAGCCAAAATTGGTAGTTGGTATACCATCGCCATAGACCCGGGAGGCGTATACATCTCCTAGAAGACCTCCTTAGCCCCGCCAGAACCTCCCAGTCGCGGCGACATCGCCGCCGATGACTGGAGCATCTCAATACCGCGACCCGCTAGCGTGACCACCAACTCACCGACCACCTCGGACAAGCTTAGTTGCGGGAGATCGAACCTCCATAGCCCAGAACACCGAGAGGTGCGTTCTCGGGGAAACGTGATCGCCGCCGACACGATCCGCCTCGCCTAAATCCGTTTCGAGTACCCCCGATCGCCTCGCGCTGCGGAGAGAGGCCGATGAGGTTCGCCAAGTCTGCCTCGGCACCGCCGCTAGATAGCCGAGCCCCGAATCATGTCTGTCGCCTTGGCTACGTGTGCCTCCACCTCGTCGGAGAACCGCTGTATGCCATGGGATAGAAGGGAACCACACCCGTTCGTGCCAAAACCGAACCCCGGCCACCACACCGCCGACCGCCTCGCCGGAGAAGCGCCTGTGCCGTGGCCGAGCACCAAAAGGGACCCTGTTAGCCAAATTGGATCCCTTAGAAACGAATATTGGGGCCCGGAGGGGAGGAATTGCCTCGCTGTGAGCAGCAACGTAGCCTACCGGAGCATTAGCCCTGCGGCAGCTCGCCGCCGGCCGCCATGGCACGCCGAATGGTCGGCCAAGGTCACAAACCACCCCCGACCACCGCCGAGGTCGCCCGACCACCGCCGAGCTACGCCAACGCCCCCCGACCACTGAGAACCAGCCCCGACCTCTGAGAGCGGCACCCTCGGAGCACCAAATCTCCGATTCGCCCGAGCCTCCCCGGGAGAGCTCGGGAGAGCGGCACCCTCGGCGCACCAAATCTCCGATTCGCCCGAGCCTCCCCGGGAGAGCTCGGGAGAGCGGCACCCTCGGCGCCCAAATGTCCGATTCGCCCGAGCCTCCCCGGGAGAGCTCGGGAGAGCGGCACCCTCGGCGCCCCGAATCTCCGATTCGCCCGAGCTACGCCGACGCCCCCGACCACTGAGAACCAACCCCGACCTCTGAGAACCACCCCCGACCTCTGAGAACCACCCCCGACCAACGCCGAGCTCCGCCGAGCTACACCGAGCTACGCCGAGCTCCGCCGAGCTACGGCGACGCCGGCGACTCTCTGGGAACCAGCATCGAACACCTGGTGGGCGACCATCGGGTCTGTGTTCTGATGAGGCGCCACATGCCGCACTGCTGGACCCGCGCGCCACGTGGACCAATCCCGAGCTGCCCCTGATTAATCGACCATTTTCCATTTTCAGAAAATAGGATAATCTTCGGAAATTCATAACTTATTCATACGATGTCCAAAAATTACGCACCATATATCAAAATTCTCAGAAAAATGAGATCTACAATCTAAGACTATGTTTGTGTGCATTTGGCTCTTTATTTTATTGGATTTTTCTGAAATACTCTATAGGAGTCGCTGATGCGACTATTTCGTGTTCGATTTCAGAGCCGGAGGAGGATCTGGCTAAGGAAGACGACCACAAGTACTTTCAGGAGCTAGGAGACGACTACGAAGGTGCCACGTCCCACCAAATCCTTAGATCCTATTTACGCATTGCAAATGACATTGTTGCTATTGCTTTATGATTATGTATGGATTGGTTGCATGGTAGTATATTTGAATTCCCTGCCTTGATAAGACTTTACCCTGCTGTCCGCTGCTAGGTTAGCTACTGCTTAATTTACTGTTACTCTTCCACTACTTTCTACTTGCTATATGCTATGTGGTGGAATTGGGACGGTGTATAACTGATTATAACCACTGGGAGAGAGTGTTGCGTGTGTCTTGGGTGCGTGGTAAGGGTTGATGTCGACCAAGTGGGATGTGAGACAAGCCCATGGGGCATGTCGTGCCAAGGGTGCAACCTGGGCATCCCCAAGCGAGATACCTGTGGCGGGTAAAGTTGTTGAGGAGGTCCCGGGTGGGATAGCCTTGGTGGTTTGAAGCCCGTGGACGGAGGTGCTGTGATGGCACGGGGAGAGTATCCCCTAAGTGGAGATGCCTGCATGGTCAAACCTAGGATGGACTAGTTTCAGGTTCATGGGAATCCTTTTCTACTCACTCGCTTCTGATGGGCGGGAGACGGCTGGACTATTTGGTAGGACGGTGCCACTACTGCTAGGTTGAGAGGTGATAAGGGTGGGCGGAGACGGTCGATGGGTTCCCGTTCCGTTCTAGATGCTTAGTACCACTGGATGGGCCCGGTACTGTGTCTCCCAGTCTTAGCATAACGGTGTAGGATCCGGAATATCCCAGGGCTGAGTGGTAGGGTGGCATCGACCTAGGCAAGCAAGCACCCGGAATTCTGCCTAGGTGTTTGCGCAACACCTATGATGGCTAATCTTGTGGGTAGTGAAACTTCTGCAGAGTGTACGGTTGATCGATCGATACATATGCCAACCTGTTGGCTATGGACCTTTCCTGTGAAGCTTCTACTAGTGTAGTGAGTGTTCTCTTCTCCCCCCTGGATGACATTTTCCGGCAGTGTACCCGTTGTGGTAGTGTGCCGCTGAGATAGGCCCGAGAGGGAGTTGGGCCTGTCGAATGAGAGTGAGGTGTGGGTATGTGAGATGTGGTGATGGGAAAAGGGATGATGGTGTTAACTGGAGATAAAACTTGACTAATTAAACATTGATTACAGCTGCATAGGAAACCTCAACCTATAGGTCTGCTTGTATAGCCTTGCATCCACTTTCCACAAAGCAAATGCTGCATAGGTGGGCTCCGTGGCCAGTACAAATCGTACTGATAAATTTGCTGTCAGGTGACGAGAATGAGTACGACTTCGAGGAAAACGATGGCGAGGAATAGGGTCACGTGCTACACTCAAGTTGGCCGTGAAGGATGAAACGTTTCCGCATCTTCTAAAGCTTCTCTGAATGTTGATTCCGCCAGTGTGGCGATGTAATAAATGTTTATGTAAGACTTAATACCGTTGTATGGATCCTGGTGTCAACTGAGATATGGGTAATTTCATGGATTGTCCCAAGCAATCTGTTGAATTACAATTCGAGCCTGTGGATTTCCCTTCGCGGAAATCGAGGTCGTTTCAGTTGGTATCAGAGCCATACTTGACTGTAGGACGAGACCCATAGAGAATGGACGTTAGAATAGGAAGCCAGACTCTCTTTTGGTTATATTACCGACCTTGCATTCACTTTTTATGCAATGGCTTATCTAATACAAGGACCTGCTAATCCGTTTCTTGAAAAATTCGCAGATGACCAGGCTTGGACCACCACTTCGTCCACTGCACGACGGCACTATTGAGATCCCGATCAACGGAAGGAACCACGGCGGATTTGCCATGGTACTACGCCAGGTGCTGGAGGAGCTGGGAGCTACCGTCTGACCAGATCCAGTACTTCAGCCGAGGGAAGTTTGTCGAGGCAGAGGACAGCCGCATACCCAACGCCGTACTCAACCTTATGCACCAGTAGCTTATGGGACCCTGCGTGGCCCTTAGACTAGTGATACCATGAGTTACCCTGTCATTGGCTACCTGCGCATAGCACAATCTTCTTAGCAGCTAGGAACATCCTTTATGTAATAATAACCATGTGATGAGTGACATTTGGATCTTATGCTTCTTATGGTTCTCTATGCTTCTTTGGTTGAGTGTAGGATAGCGTGAAAAATGTTTTAATTCATTTAAATCGTTGAAAACATCTAACTCCTACTTAAACCACTACAAGATAATTACTGCACGTAAGCATAACATACATGTAACCCCGAGAGCAAACCCCATCCTAACTAGCTCGCCCTTAGGAACCTTCAGAAGCGTTCACATATGTAGGGGAGTGATAATCACAAGCGAGGGACTTGACTTTCGAGCTGACCTAACCCTACTACCCTCCAATAGCTTAGATGTCATCTTAGGCATGGACTGGCTAACCAAACACCGGGGAGTGATATCTTGTTCACCTAGATATGTTCAGGTAACCCACCCTTGGGGAACAGCCGTCCGATGTATACCCCAAACCAGGAGAATCCAAGCCCTCCTATGTGCTCTGGAGACTAAGGCAGATAAAATGGAGCTGACATTCAGAGATGTGCCAGTAGTCTGTGAATTCAATGACGTATTTTCAGAGGAGTTGCCAGGAATGCCACCAGATAGAGATGTGGAGTTTGTTATAGAGCTGATGCCAGGAACTGCACCGATTGCCAAAAGACCCTACAGAATGTCGGCTGATGAGTTGAAGGAACTCAAGAAGCAGCTGGGGGGAATTACTGGAGAAGGGCTTCATTAGGCCTAGTGCCTCGCCCTGGGGATCTCCCGTTTTGTTTGTCAAGAAGAAGGATGGCACGATGAGGATGTGCATTGACTACCGGAATC